>JALIGU010000053.1:0-382954 GCA_023053565.1 Aquilegia eximia
ATACTGGGAGCACGCATGCCAAGAGAATGGGGCAGCGTGGAAGGCCTACTGCGACAACTTGAAGGAAGCTTTGGTGGGGTCGCCCGAAGGAGAGGAGACGCGAGGTGGTGCTGATGGAGCTTTGGTGCCAGCTCAAGACACCTTGATGGGCCCTAATGAACAGGTCGCCAGTGGCCGTACGGAGATTGATGGTTCCGGCGACCAGTCTGTGCAGCAGTGAGCTAGTCCCGGTACCGACCTTCTTGTCTTGGGTAACCTTGTGCAAAGTTGCTTCTTGCACTCCTTGTTCTTGCAGTAAGTCTTCTTTGGTCTTCCTTAAAGCAGTCCTCTGAGTTTGTGAGCTTGGGAAAACAATTGTTTGTTTTGTTTGGAATTGTATTGAACAACATTAATTTTATTTGATGAGCTTGTAAGTTAGCCGTTCTGATCAGCTAGTTTCCAGGGAGTCCTGGTAGCTCGTTCAGAAGGCATGTAGACGAGATGAATGGCTGCAAGCAGGACGAACTGAAACAGTTCTTCTTGTATGCCTTAGTTTGACTTTGCTTTTACCAAGTAAGAAAAAATTTCAAGTAAGAAAAAATTTCAATCAGTTAACTTACATTGTCACTCTTGTTATGTTGTCTGCTTGTATGAGTTTTGCAAACAAGTAGTAATCATAGTGCTGGACCTGCTGGTAGATGAGGTCGCATGCATGGTTGCTTGATTGCTCATGGGTCGTGGGAATGATATGACCCATGAACCAAGTTAAGTTGCAGATGTTTGAACTTAACAAAATTAAAATTATCAAAGGGACTAGAGTATTGATAATTTATAGGTCGAGGGATTAGACCTTTGAGAGCCATTCATGTTTGAGCTGAGATGAAGGCAAAAACAAGTTTGTATATTGAAATGTAATGAATAGATGCTTACATTTCATTGATAAAACTTTTTCAAGTGATAAACATTCCATGGGTTCTTAACAATCTCTCCTTCTGGTGTTTGAAGACGATAAGAACCATTGCTTTGAACCTTGGTGACAATGTAAGGGCCTTCCCAATTGGCATTGAGCTTGCCAATAATATCCTTCCTTTTGTTGTGGAACATTTTCCTTAGAACCAGTTCTCCTGGTTGAAAAGATCTAGGTCGGACGCCTTTGTTGTAAGCTCGCTTTAGTCGTTGTTGATATTGCTCAAGCTTTATAACGGCGTGGTTTCGTCGCTCCTCGAGGAGATCTATTCCGAACGACCAGACCTGATTGTTAAGCTCTGTGTCGACCAAGAGAGATTTGGTCGTTCCAAATGTTAACTCGGTGGGAATAACGGCCTCAACTCCATAGCAAAGACTGAATGGTGACATCCTGTTGATGTACGAGGAGTTGTTCTGTAAGCCCAAAGGATGTTCTCCAACTGTTGTGGCCATTGATCGTGTTGATCTTCGAGCTTTTTCTTTAAGTTGTTCAGATGCTGTCGATTTGCAGCTTCGACTTGGCCATTGGCTTGTGGATATCTAGGTGTTGACCTAGAATGCTCGATTTTCCATAGCTCGTAGAAAGCTTTGATGTTTTTGCCCACGAACTGAGTGCCATTATCCGTGACTATTCGCTTTGGTAGACCGAATCGTGTGATTATGTTTTCCCACATGAATCTTTGAACATCGGCTTGAGTGATGTTGGCGAGTGCAACGGCTTCTACCCATTTTGTGAAGTAGTCAATTGCGACTAGAACAAACTTCTTTTCAGACTTCTTTTCTTTGATGAAAGGGCCCATGATATCTAGCCCCCACATGTGAAATGGCCATGGCACAGTGATGTTGATTAGATCGTTTGGATGCTGATGTTGGTTATCAGCAAAACGTTGACATTCTTTACACTTCAACACAAATTTCTTGGCATCTTCTTTCATTCTTGGCCAGAAATATCCCTGGGAGATCGCTTTATGAGCTAATGTTGGACCTCCGGAGTGGTTTCCGCATTCTCCTTCATGGATTTCTTGGAAGATGATCTGGCCATGCTTGGGAATCAAGCACCGTAACAACAGACCGGTTGCAGATTTTTTGAATAGCTTACCCTCATGAAGTTTATACATAGTGACTTTATGTAATAGCTGGCTGGCTTCCTTTTTGTTGGACGGTAACACACCAGTTTGAAGGTAAGTGATGAAAGGCTCCATCCAAGTTCCTTGGACGTCTGCTGGTGTTGTGGCTAGTAGATCAGAGATTTGATGAACATCTTCCTCTTTCAATAGATGTGCGGGCTGTGTACTGATTGCTATAGTGAGAGCCCGCGGTCGATCTGACTCGATCTTAAATGCTAAGAATGCCAGTGAGTCAGCATGTCTGTTGTCATCTCTAGGGATGTGCTCGATTGTGAAATAACTGAGCTTGTTGATGAGCTCCTTTGCTTTGCTAGCGTACCTGATTAGGTTGACTACATTGATCTGGTAATTACTGGTAATCTGATTGACTACCAGTTGTGAATCACTGTACACCTTCAGGCGAACTGCTTGTAGGTCGATGGCCATTTGTAGGCCCTGGATTAGAGCTTCGTATTCGGCCTCGTTGTTGGAGGTCGCGAAATCGAGATGAGTTGATCTCTCGAGCTGTGAACCTTCAGGAGAAATTAATACAGCACCTATGCCACTTCCGTTGGAGTTGTGGGAACCATCAACATATAGTTGCCAAGTGTCGGGAGGACTGTCCTGGACTTTCTTTGTTTCTGGTTCTGGTTCCCAATTGATATCCTCTGCTGGGTAGTCTGCTAAGAAATCTGCGACGACTTGGCCCTTGACGGCCTGTCGAGAGACGAATTCAAACGTATAATCACCTAGTTCTGCTGCCCATCGAGCCATACGACCTGTTTTGTTCTTCTTTTCTAATATATGGCGTAACGGCTGGTCGGTGATTACTCTGACAGTGTGGGCCTGGAAATAAGGTCTGAACTTGCATGCAGCATAAAGGAGAGCTAATGCTAATTTCTCTAGAGGTGTGTACCTTATTTCGGCCTGTTGTAAGACTTTGTTCGTGAAGTAAATTGGTCTTTCGACCTGATTTTCATCTTTGAACAACACTGCACTGATCGCGAAATCTGAAGTTGCGAGGTAGATACCGAGTATATCTCCGTCATTAGGCTTAGTGAGAACTGGTGGAGTGGATAAATAGGCCTTGAGGTCGGTGAAGGCCTTCTCGCATTCTTCTGTCCATTCATATGTAGCCCCCTTGTTAAGAATATGAAGCATGGGTCGACATTTATCTGATGCTCTAGAAATGAATCTATTGAGAGTTGATACCATGCCGTTGAGTTTTTGGATCTGCTTCTTTGTTTTCGGGTTGGGCATGTCAATCAGTGCTCTGATCTGGTCTGGATTTGCTTCGATGCCTCGTTTTGTGACTAGGTAGCTGAGAAACTTTCCTGATGCGACCCCGAACAGACACTTCTCTGGATTAAGATGCATCCTGTATTGTCTTAATCTCTGGAACGCCTGATCGAGGTTGTACAAATGATCCTGTGCTTGGCTGCTCTTGACCAGCATATCGTCAATGTAGACTTCCATTGTTCGACCTAGTAGGTCGTCGAACATTCTGGTGACCAGTCTCTGATAGGTCGCTCCTGCATTTCTTAAGCCAAATGGCATAACCTTGTAGCAGAAAATGCCTTGTTCTGTTGTAAAAGAGGTCTTCTCCTGGTCGGGCTCGTACATTGGGATCTGGTTGTACCCTGAGTACGTGTCCATGAATGACAATAGCTCGAAACCGTATGTCTGATCGACTAACCTATCGATTCGTGGCAGTGGGAATGAATCTTTAGGACAAGCTTTGTTCAAGCTTGTGAAGTCGATGCAGACTCTTGTTTTCCCATTCTTCTTTAAGACTGGCACTATGTTGGCTAGCCAGTCTGGAGTATCGACTTCTCTGATGAATCCGACCTGTTTGAGTCTAATGATTTCTTCATTGAGTGCTTCGTGAAACTTGGGAGCGAGCCTTTTTGGTTTTTGCTTGACAGGTCGATAACTCGGATTGACGCGCAGTTTATGACATGCAATTGATGGATCTATTCCAGGCATATCGATATACGACCAAGCAAAAACATCTTTATTAGTTGAAAGAAAATTTACAAAGTTATGGAACTTATCTCCTTCTAACTCTGCACCTACATAGACATATCTCGGGTCATCTTCTGACCCAAAGTTCACACGTACTCCTGGATCAGTGCTTCCGAGGTTAAGCTTGGTTGAGCTCGTTGGCTCCTTCTGTAGTTGCTATTTGGTAGCATCGGTCTTCTCTTTTGAAGGGCTTTTGGACTTGTTGTCGCCCTCTCGAGCCTCTGATGAGATTGGGCTCTTCCCTTTGACGTCAGCATCCTTGGTTCCAGATGTGGATGGCATTGCAGGCGTCACAGCTTCAATAATTCCATGGCATTCCTGTGCAGCGTTCTGGTTGCCACGAAGTTCCATTATCCCGTGAGGTCCAGGATAGCGGAAGACTTGATGATATGTTGATGGAACACCTCTCATGGCATGGATCCATTTTCGACCCAAAATCGCATTATACTTACTTGCGATGTTGAGGATGCTGAACTTGGTGGTCATAACGACCTTGTCATCCTTTCTGCCCACGGTGACGGGCAACAGAATTTCACCCTTAGGATCCTCTCTTGAACTGTTGAAGCCTAAGATGGGAGTGAAATCGGGGATGAGAACTGAATCGGGCAACCTCATGTCCTTGAAGGTTCTGTACATGACAATGTTGCATGATGCGCCAGGGTCGATGAATACCCTCTTGATGATATAGTCTGCTATCCGCACCTCAACGACAAGGGCGTCGTTGTGAGGTGTAACGACCTTGTTGAGATCGTCCTCAGTGAAAGTGATGTCGGACTCTTGGCGGGCCAGAATATTGAAACGAGCTGCTCGGCCAGTAATGGAGTAGACATGATGAAGATGCTCTACTCGTCTCTTCTTCTCTCCTCAGACAGGGGTGTGGTTGGATTCGTCAATCATGTAGACTACATGACTTTTCGATTCGCTGTCACTGTCGATCTTATGTGCGACCTTCTTGTTGATCTGGTCGCGTAGGTCTCCTGTTGGACCTAAACGTTGGGAGAGGCTACGCCCTCTGCTGCGGACTGGACTTGCGGAGGCCGTTCTGGCCTTGCTGTGACCTCGCTTTGGGGAACGAGGAGGGGTTCTGGATCCCTTTCTCGTCCGCTTGCTTGTGGAATCCTCTTGTCTGTCGAGGATCCAATTGTTGAGCCTTTTCTCGTCGGCCCATGTTTGAAGTGTGCGTTTCAGAACGCGACAGTCATCTGTTTGATGACACCGTACCTTGTGGATTTTGCAGTACGGTCGTCCAGGTGTATCCTCCAACTGTGTGAAGGTAGGAATCCTGCACCAGTGGTTGTGCTTGATTCGCTCAAATATGTAACCGGCTGGTCTTGTAAACCGGTGATATTCTCGCTGCTCAGTAGGCAACGACTTAGCCTTGAACCTCTTGCCATCTGATCGAGGTCGCTTGGTTGAGCCAGACTCCACATTGCTGATTACGTGATTCTTCTCCCTCCCAGTGAGGGCTTCTTCGAGCTTGATATAACGATCTACCTTTAGGTAGAGCTCGTCCAGGGATGAAGGTCTCTTCATGGCTAGAGACTTGTGGAGGTCGGACCCCTGGATCAGACCGTGAGAGAATGCGATGGTTGCAAAGGTCTCATGCTCCTTTGCAAAATCCTGAATGGAATGCAGTTCAGATTTAAAACGAGCAAAGAAAGTGCTTAGTGACTCACCATCCCGCTGCTTGACTTTGAAGATTTGATCGATGGTGACAGGGCGCTTCTTGTTGTGGATGTAGAAGATGACAAACTGCTTTTTGAGCTCGGCAAACGAGCTGATGGATCCTGATTTCAAACGGTGAAACCAGTCGAGAGCAGGTCCAGTGAGGCTGGACTGGAATAGTAAACACAGAAGGTGATCCTCCTTGATGAGAGGAAGGGATTTTCGGAATCCCTTGATGTGGTCAGTCGGATCTCCGACCCCTGCATATTGATCGAACTTGGGGGCATTGAGTTTGTTCGGCAAATCATGTTCAAGGATCTCCTTGGAGAAAGGAGACTCCTGGAACTGCTGGAGGGACTGGACAGCAAGTTGCTCTGCGGTATGGCTTTTGGAATGATGGAGGATAGCCTGAGAGGATTTGAACTCTGATAGATGTTGGCTGAGTTGCTCGTACTTCTGGTTGGAGTCATCAACCGGAATGACTCCATGTCCACCATTTGCTACTGGTGGTGGGTTGGTCTCTTGTGCAGCCTTCAAACGTGCATTTTCTTCCTGCAGACGAGTGATTTGTTCATGCAGATCTTGGATAGTTAATTCTTGATTAGCCATTTGAATGAGTGATTTTGATTTGGGTGGGAGGGTTTGGGTTTTTCGATTATATCGAATTCCTTGCAGTCGGCGCCAAATGTATTAACCTATTTCTAGATTAATGCACTACTAGATCAGGTCGTTGGGAGACTTGACCAAAGGGGAAGTTGTAGATCGGGGTGGCTGCACCTTGTTGAGATCGAGATTGCCTACGTACTCTTAGCTCGAGGGGATTGAACTTAGAGATCAAGCCATCGTAGTTCTGTTCTTATAGAAGGTAGAAAGGCGTGGATCGTGGACCTTGCAGATTCTCCGTCATCATAATGAGGATTAATTGTGTAACGCGCGAGGATCATCCCTGTGAATTAATTATGTAACTGACGAGGATATTCTGTGCATTGAATGAGAGCGCGTGTGTGTTAGCAGGCCGCTGCTCGTTATCAGATCGAGTTGTTATGGTCGAGCTACTATCGGGTAGAGATCGTGGCGACCTGATGGGTGAATGACTGTGCCACGTGGCTGCTTTTGATTGGTTGGAGTATGTAGTACCCCTACAGGAACCATGAACAAATATAGTAACCAATGAAGATGGTTACTGGTTAGATTGAAGATGATTTTGAGTTAGAGAAGAAGAAGAAGGAGATGGGGAGACGGGCAGACGGCTAGGTTTCATTGTTGTTATGTTGATATATAGTGGGGGTAGGATAGGAATAGCATATATTAGTGGGGGTAGGATGGGTAATATAACTTAACTATATATAAATTCGAGCTACTCGGCTCGGCTCGAATAAAACTCGGGATCGGCTCGAGCTCGAGACGAGCGTAAAATCTGTTCAAGCTCGGCTCGTTTTAGAAGATGAACGAACCCGAGCCGAGCTTTAATCGAGCCAAACACGAGCCGAGCTCGAGTTGCTCAGCTCACATAACACCCGGCTAAGTGTAACACATATCACATAAAATCTTTATTAAGATTTAAGACCCATAATTCAAAAACAGTTTTTTTTTTAATAATTTTTTTATTAATATACCTAAAATACCCCTAATTATTTCTTTCTCCGTCTCTCTATTTTTTTCTTCCTCACTTTCGATTTCTTTTTATGAAAAACAATAAGCTTATCTCTCTCTCCCTCTTCTCTTAAATAAACAAAATTTAATTTAAAGATAACATTGGATCTCGAGGTGGAAGTGGTGGCAACAGTCGACGTGAGGGTAGTGGTGGTGGATACGAAGACGGTGGTGGTAATAATGGAGGTAGAGGTGGTGGAATATATCTTTTGCGGTTTCATATTATTACCATCATCATAATCATGAGAAGAGGAAGAGATAGTAATAAGAAATTAATTAACATTTTTAGGTTTAATTTTTTTTTTTTTTTGCTAAGTAAGTTTGTATTGAGTAAAATGTACAAAAAGTACCGGGGGTATGGTGGGTGGTAACAGATCTACCGCTCACCCTTAGCAAAAAGAATCAACAACACTAAAGAGAAAACAAATCACTTGAATCTGTAGTAGACAGTACCAGGAGTCACCATTTGTCTAACCATAGGGGTCTCCCTAGGACAAATCAAGGATATGGGAATTCCTGTGTGAGCTTGTTTGGATGCACAGTCAGCAGCTATATTGGCTTCTCTCCAGATAGAAGATACCACAAGAGAGGATATTTTCTGTAAACATCTATACCATCTGTGTTTCAGCTCCCATGGAGGGTTATGAATCATGGCCTTCAGCGCTGCTTCAGAGTCTGTTTCTATCCATAAGTGTAGCCAACTCTTGTCGATTGCAACTTCAAGAGCAGTTAACATAGCCATGCATTCAGCATGAAAACTGTCAGCTGCACCAATGTTCTGACAAGCAACCAGAAGGAATTCACTTCTATGATCCCTGAAGACTACTCCTATTCCTGCATTGTGTTGTGTAGCTGCCCCATCTGTATTAGCCTTGATAGTCATACCATTGGGGGGAGACCATGAGCATTCTTTCACCACCATACCACTCCCTGTCCTTGGACTAATGTTCCATTCATTCATAATGGCTCTTTCTAATGCACAGTCGTAGTTTAAAGCTTTAGGTAGTCTGGCAGACAATCTCACCTGTTTAGAAATCCGACCCTTGCAAAAATAAGGGTTTGAAGTACCATTTCCCAAAATAATTCATATTTTGCCATATGCTAGCCATTCCACTAACAATAGTTGTAGACCATAAAGTCTTCAAAAAGGGACTCCAAGATGTATGAATCTTCATGGCTTCATTAAAAGAAGTCATAGAACCATTGAGTCTGAATCTTCTCCTTGCCCACTGCCATACAACCTGTGACAAAGGACATTTCCAGAGAACATGATCAACAGAGTCATCACCATTGTAACAAATTCTGCAGCAAGAAGCCAAGGTAATCTCAATGGACTGAGATCTTGACTCTGAAGTTACAACATTTCTAATCAATTTCCATGTTTGTGCTGAGATTCTAGGATGTATGCAAGAGTTCCAAACAAACTTGGTCCATCTAGCCTCATTACAGGTTTCCCTTATAGAGTTAAAAGTAGAATTAACATTAAAGTGGCCAGAATTTGAGGGACACCAAACCATGCTATCGTCTTCATCATCCTGTTCTTTTAAAACTTGGTCACAAGACAACCCTGCTTCAACAATAAGATCTTTGAGATGAGCCGGTATTTGAATATATACTTGAATCTTGGACAAAAGAGCTTAATTTTGCTGAACAATGAGATATGTCTTGAGATGAAGGATGAAGAGCATCCTTAAGAGATTGAGTGCCTAACCAATATGTCTCCATATATCAATCCTTGAACCATTGCCAACTGACCACTGAGAACGAGCTAGTTACCGTGGAATAGTTTCTTTGATGCCAGACCAAATGGTGGAGTGTCTATGGAACTGAATCATATCACCATTCCTAGTAAAAAACTTGCGTTGCATAAAGGAAGCAAAATTATCTGATCCACTGAGAATGTGCCATCCCAACTTCATCAACATTGTTGAAAATTAAACTTAATTTATGACTTATCCTAATGTTACTATGTTAGTATGAAGGAGTATGTGATCAATCTATTAGAAGTATCTAGGTGTGTCTTTTCAGTTCATGTACTGGATGTTTCCATGAGTTAATGAAGTCTGTTCGTCTTCCTAGAGTCAGTTATGTATCTAGAGTCATCCAAGGTATCTATATATACCTTGGGAAGTAATTTGTTTGATGTAGTTCAGAAGAAAACCTTAATAAAGAGTGTTATTTCAGGTCCTACAGTTCTGAAATTATTTTGCTTTCTTCCTCCCAAACTCTTTAAGCTAACAAAGTGGTACCAGAGCCATGAATAATTCAATGATGCCGTTTCAATTTCCCCGTCTTACAAAGGAGAACTATGAGAATTGGTCTCTCCAAATGAAAGCTTTGCTTGGGTCTCAAGATGTGTTAGAGATTGTAGAGAAAGGGTATGTGGAACCAGAAAATGAGTCCACATTGAACCAAACTCAGAAAGATGCTTTAAAAGATTCACGAAAGAGAGACAAGAAAGCTCTCTTCTTCATCTATCAAGGTTTAGATGAAGGTGCCTTTGAGAAAGTTGCTTGTGCCACCAGTTCGAAACAAGCGTGGGATATTCTCCAGAATTCATACAAAGGTGTTGAGAAGGTAAAAAAGGTTCGCCTTCAAACGCTTCGAGGTGAATTTGAGTCCTTACACATGAAAGAATCAGAATTAGTTTCTGATTATTTTTCTCGAGTTTTAGCCGTTGTGAATCAGCTAAAACGGAATGGAGATACTATAGATGATCTCCGTGTTATGGAAAAAATTCTTCGATCATTGCATTCAAAGTATGATTATATTGTTGTTGCCATTGAGGAATCCAAAGACTTGGATACCATGACTATCGATCAACTCATGGGATCCTTACAAGCTCATGAAGAACGGTTTAAGAAGAAGAAAGAACCAGTTGAGCATGTTCTACAAACAAAGCTTGCTTTCAAAGAGGGCAAAGAAGAGTTCAAAGGTCAAAGAGGAAGAGGACGTGGTCGCAGCCAAGGACGTGGTGGTGGCAAGACATATAACAATGACCGGGATCGAAGTTCATATTCTTCTAGAGGACATGGAAGAGGCAACTATTACAAGCAAAATAATAGGCCCAGGCATGATAAGTCCAAGGTGAAATGTTACAATTGTCACCAAACTGGTCATTATGCATATGAATGTTCAACTAGTAATGTGGAGGAGAAAGCCCATTATGTTGATAAAGATGATCAAGAAGAGCACACTTTGTTGCTTGCCTACAAAGGAGAAGCAAGTACTAAGCCACAAAGTGCTGAACACCAACTGTGGTATCTTGATACAGGTGCAAGCAACCATATGACTGGGAACAAAAACATGTTCACAGACCTTGATGAATCGGTGAATGGCAATGTCACATTTGGAGACGATTCTCGAACTCAAGTGCAAGGAAAAGGTAAAATCTTAATTCGTTTGAAGAATGGACAGCAGCAATTTATTTCCAATGTTTATTATGTGCCTACTATGAAAACCAACATTTTGAGTATGGGCCAACTCTTAGAGAAAGGCTATGATATTCGCTTGAAAAATCGTAGTCTTTCAATAAGAGATCGGGAAAATAATTTAATTGCCAAAGTACCAATGACAAGAAACCGAATGTTCGTGCTAAACATTCAGAATGATGTTGCAAAATGCTTAAAAGTTTGCTTTAAAGATTCCTCTTGGCTTTGGCATTTACGATATGGACATCTTAATTTCGGTGGCCTCAAGTTGTTGTCTAAGAACAACATGGTGAAAGGATTGCCCCACATTGATCAGCCGGACCAGTTATGTGAAGGATGTTTACTTGGAAAACATTCTCGTGAATGTTTTCCAAAGGAAGCAAGTACGAGATCGACGAAACCTCTAGAACTTGTTCATACTGATGTATGTGGCCCTATTTCTCCGAGTTCTTTTGGTGAAAACCGTTATTTTCTGCTCTTCATTGATGATTATAGTCGAAAGACTTGGGTTTATTTCTTAAAAGAAAAATCTGAAGTTTTTGTTGCTTTCAAGAAATTCAAAGCTTTTGTCGAAAAAGAAAGTGGTTGCGATATCAAAGCCATGAGATCTGATCGTGGAGGTGAATTCACATCCAAAGAGTTCACAAAATATTGTGAAGATGTAGGGATCCGTCGCCCTCTCACAGTTCCATACACACCTCAGCAAAATGGTGTGGTGGAAAGGAAGAACCGGTCTATTCTTAATATGACGAGGAGTATGCTGAAAAGTAAGAGAATGCCCAAGGAATTTTGGGCCGAGGCAGTTGATTGTGCTGTTTACTTATCTAACCGGTCTCCAACTCGAAGTTTGAGGAACCAAACCCCACAAGAAGCTTGGAGCGGAAGAAAGCCTGGGATATCACATTTGAGGGTGTTTGGGAGCATTGCATATGCCCATGTACCAGATCAAAAGCGATCAAAGCTTGATGATAAAAGTGAAAAGTGTATTTTCATTGGCTATGACTCAAGTTCTAAAGGTTATAAGCTTCATAATCCCAGCAATGGAAAGACTATCATCAGCCGGGACGTGGAGTTCGATGAAGAAGGCATATGGGACTGGGATGTCCAAGACGAACAATATGATCTATTTCCCTTCTTTGAGGAAGGAAATCAGCAGCTTGATATTCACCAAGAGCCCACCACTCCACCAATAACACCAGTCCACCAATCCCCTCAAGGAGTATTATCACAATCACCTTCGTCAGGAGAAAGTTCGAGCGAACGAACCCCACGCTTCAGAAGTTTGCAAGAACTTTATGAGGTAACTGAAAATCAGAATGACCTCACTTTGTTTTGTCTTCTTGCTGATTGTGAACCCATAGGATTTGCGGAAGCGGTTCAAAGTAAGAGGTGGAAAGACGCCATGGATGAAGAAATTCATGCCATAGAAAAGAATGGCACGTGGGAGCTCACTACTCTACCACAAGGCCATAAAGCAATTGGCGTAAAATGGGTTTACAAGGCTAAAAAGAATGCTAAAGGCGAAGTTGAAAAGTACAAAGCAAGGTTGGTCGCCAAAGGATATAATCAACGTCATGGCATTGATTACGAGGAGGTATTCGCTCCCGTTGCTCGCTTGGAAACGATCAGGTTAATCCTTTCATTGGCTGCTCAAAATCGGTGGAAGATCTATCAAATGGATGTTAAGTCCGCTTTTCTAAATGGCCACCTCGAAGAAGAAGTCTATGTTCACCAACCCCTCGGATATGTGGTGAAAGGGCAGGAAAATAAAGTCTTGAAGTTGAAAAAGGCTTTATATGGGCTGAAACAAGCTCCAAGGGCTTGGAATTGTCGAATCGACAAATATTTTCAAGAGAACAACTTTATTAAATGCCCATACGAACATGCCCTTTACATCAAGTTAAATTCACATGGAGATATGTTGTTGGTCTGTTTGTATGTAGATGATTTGATCTTCACAGGTAACAACCAAAGATGTTTGATGAATTCAAGAGAACAATGACCAAGGAGTTTGAAATGACGGACATCGGGCTCATGTCCTACTATCTTGGAATCGAAGTGCAGCAGTTGCAAGATGGCATCTTCATTTCTCAAGCTGGTTATGCTAGAGAAGTTCTCAAGAAGTTCAATATGGCAGATTGCAAACCGGTAAGCACATCAGTTGAGTGCGGCACCAAGTTGTCAAAATATGATGACGGTGAACGAGTAGATCCAACTATGTTCAAGAGTCTTGTGGGCAGCCTGCGCTACTTAACATGCACAAGACCGGACATTCTCTTTGCAGTTGGACTTGTTAGTCGTTGCATGGAAGCACCGACAATGCCTCATATGCAATTCGCCAAGAGAATTCTTCGTTATCTTCAAGGTACAATAAACTTTGGCCTATTTTATTCATCTTCGAAGGATTGCACGTTGGTTGGATATAGTGACAGTGATTGGGCTAGAGATAAGGATGATCGAAAAAGCACTACCGGGTTTGTGTTTTTCCTGGGTGATACTGCATTCACTTGGACTTCCAAGAAACAACAGATTGTTACTCTCTCAACCTGTGAAGCTGAGTATGTAGCAGCCACCTCATGTGTTTGCCATGCTATTTGGCTTCGTAATGTGTTGAAGGACCTTCATGTGCCACAAAGCGAAGCGACGAGAATCTTTGTTGATAACAAATCAGCTCTAGCACTTGCCAAGAATCCAGTTTTTCATGACCGCAGCAAACACATTGACACAAGGTATCATTTCATCCGTGAATGCATCGCAAGGCAAGAAGTTCAGTTGCAGTACACAAGGTCTCATGATCAGCTTGCAGATATTTTTACAAAGCCCCTCAAAGTAGAAGACTTCATCAAAATGCGGCGGATGCTTGGAATGGTTAGCGCGGATAAATTAAGTTTAAGGGGGGGTGTTGAAAATTAAACTTAATTTATGACTTATCCTAATGTTACTATGTTAGTATGAAGGAGTATGTGATCAATCTATTAGAAGTATCTAGGTGTGTCTTTTCAGTTCATGTACTGGATGTTTCCATGAGTTAATGAAGTCTGTTCGTCTTCCTAGAGTCAGTTATGTATCTAGAGTCATCCAAGGTATCTATATATACCTTGGGAAGTAATTTGTTTGATGTAGTTCAGAAGAAAACCTTAATAAAGAGTGTTATTTCAGGTCCTACAGTTCTGAAATTATTTTGCTTTCTTCCTCCCAAACTCTTTAAGCTAACAAACATTGCTGTATTCATCTCTCTTAGACTCTTGATACCAGACCCCCTTCACAAAGTGGTTTGCAGACTTTACTCCATGCTATTGTAATTTTCCTAGGTGAAGATGGATCCCCAGACCAAAGAAAGTTTCGCATAACATATTATGTTTCTCTGATGATGCTCATTGGCCATCTATAGATTGCCATGTTATAAATTGTTGATCTAGCAAGAACAGATCTAATCATAATGGCTCTTCCTTGAAAAGAAAGGTGTCGACCTTTCCAACTGGTAAGCTTCATTTTAATGCTGTCAAGGACATTGCTGGCTGCAGCTCTTGTACAAAGTGGATTTTGGGATTTTGTTTTTATGTTTTGATTTTCTTTAATTTGTAGAATATGAAGAAGAGTTTATGAAGATTCAGGTATGAGTTTTGCTTGTTCTTTACTCCACATTTTGGTGTGTTTTCCCATCTTTTTTTTTTTCTTACTTTGAAATCAAAATTGGGTTTTTATTTCATTATCATTTCATTTACTCTGTTTAATTTTGTTTTGGGGTTGTTTCCTACTTGCAGACTTGTTTTCCTAAAGTGAATATACACTGTGATGGATAGAGGTACCCAAGCTTCATCAAGTCAAGATGAATCTTTGGAAGTGGTTCATCATCAAGATGAGGGATGTTGATGTTGCTAAGCCACTGCGGATGAGAGTCCAGTTAAAGAGAATTTTCAATGTTGGTATACAACTACTGAAGGTCAATTTCAGCTGCTACTGCTGAAGGTATGCACAATCACTACAAGAATACTGTAAATTCGCCACAGACCAGAACAGTGGCAAAACGTGATTAGCCACGGTCTAAATCAGGGGCAAGACCGTGGGGTTTCAGGGGTAGCTAAATTGTTTGCCACGGTTTGCACGGTCCGGGCCCGTAGGCCTAGGTAAATTTGCTACTGCTATCAACTGTGGAAAATCTTGAATTTGTTTAATTAAAAATTAAATTAGCTACTGCTGTTGGCCGTGGGAAATCTGGTGGATTTTCTCAAAAAAAAAAAAAAAAATCAAAAGGAATTTAGGGTCAGTTTGATTCGAGCTGTAAAACAGTTTACCGCTGAATATGGAGGATATAGGATGGAATTAAAATTTTATGGTCCGAAGAAGACACGAAGTGAGAGGGAGATTTGACGGAGAATTGAGTTCTCTTCTTATTTTACTATGTAATTACTACTCTGCCCCTCTAAAAGATTTATAGTTAGTCGTTGAGGTGATTTATAGTTTAACACTTCAATGATAAAGCAAAGTAAATCATTAAGCGAATAAGATTTCTTACACACCCTTGGAGATTTCATGAGCATGGTAAATTTTCATAGTTTTCTTGTACAAGAGGTAGTGGTGATTTTCTTTTATGAATAATTTCACAAACAATTGTTTTTATTAAACCCAATTTTAATTCATTATCACTTCTCTTATTTATTTTATTCTTCGATGTACCATTCTTTCTTATATACAGTTACACAATTTAATTTATTTAATAGAAGAAAGTGAAGAATCAATATGGTTGGGAATCGTGGATTTGAAGAAGATGACCAAAACATTATGGTTGAGAATAGACAAATAAGGTTGTGAATAGTATTTTATTAAAACTAAAAAAATTCTATTTTAATGGTGGTGAACAACAAATAGCCCGGCTGTTAATAGCAATGGTCCAGTCTGGGTTTAATTTCAAAAACATAACCCTAGCCTGTAACCCGACCCTATTCAAGCTCTCTATTACATTACATGTATTTTTCATTTTTATATTATATGCCCTTAAGGTTTAGGACACTGTTGGTTAAAAATATAATTTTCCTTTTCTTTATAACTAAGAGCAAGAGGTAAAAAACCTAAAGTTCTTCTTTGTTTGATTTTATTTTTTTCCTTTAGCCGTCCTGTGAGTCAAAGAGATCAGAACAAGCAAATTCTTATTTAGTATATTATGTTCTTTTTTCTTTAATCATTTTCTTTACTTATCAATACCATTTTTTGATCACATGGTATGTTATTTTGAACAGAGTAATCTCCAAATCTTAATTATTAGCTATTGTGGAGTATGGATAACTAGTTCGAAGCAGATTTGCATTTATGTAAGTTCAAATTAATTTTTCTAACTCATTGTTATTCTTTTTAATTTTTTTTATTTTTGCTTCAACAATTATATTTATTAAGTGTCCAGGTTTTAGTCATTCTCTATTTAAGAATTTTATTCTCTCTATCGCAGAAAGTTGAATGTTGTTGTCTTATTTTTAATTCAAATAAAAGTTTCGATTTTCCTAAATAAATTGTTTGTTTTCAAAAAGACGGTTGTAGGTACTGGACGACGAAACGGGTTTTGGAATTTATTAACATTCTCCAAAAAAGCCAAAATTTGCAATCTATTAATAATGTTATTGTCAGAGAAGGTTGATCTTTAAGAATGGGTTTATTTCATGGTAGAGGAAAAGATATAATTTTTTTTATTGAAAGTAAGGAAAAATGTCGGAACTTTGCTTATGTTGTAGTTGCTTTCTTATTTTATTTTTTTTGTTTGCCTATGCTTGGTGTGATACACTTAGTTTCTCTTTGAAAATATCACATGTTAATCCATGCTCCATGACATAATTAGTTGTTGCTCTTGCTTGAAATATTTAGTTAGACATGCAACCAGGTGTGGTGAGCGATCAACTAATGAGGGTAGCAAATTGTTATTGGTGGGTCAAATTATCAAAATTGACAACAATGTTTACAAAAAATTTCAATTATGACAATGTATTTCAAATATAACACCAACGTTTGTTATTGTATCAATTCATAACAACCCAGTTTAGCTTCGAAGCTTTTTTTGGTGAACCATTTGATGTGGGTGTTAAACTTGGTTGTCACGAATTGATATGATATAAAACGTTGTTGTTATATTTGAAATACATTGTTATAATTGAAATTTTTTACAAACGTTGTTGTCAATTTCGATAATTTGACCGCTCAAGAAAGCTCAACGCAAATCCAAAGGCGAGACCAAAAGCTTCGTCCCTCGCATTATAGAGCCACCTATCTACATCAAAAGACAACCGCAACACCAAAAATGAGCTCACAAGAAACCCCCTACTTCAAGGCAACTCACTGCTCATTCTAATGAAACATCTTTGTTTTCATCCAAATCGAAGTCAACTCATTTTACTTCATTTCAATTCGCCCACTTCAATCCGGATGAAAATGGGCTATGTATATACCCATATATTCGAGCTCCCTCGAGCTCACTTAAGCGACCACTTCGAACACAATTTATATATTAAACCTTCGATATCAAACGAGGTGGACACCTTTTTCCTCGACTTCACCTCGAGCTCACCAAACTCAATCAAGATCCGACTTCAATTTGACGTCACTCGACGTGAACCCATTTTTGCTTGAGCTTACTCGAGCTGGGCTTATCTTGCTCGACCTCACTCCGAGCTCACCCTTATTCCACACATTTATTCTCTTCAGTTACAATATATTTCACAATCACTTTGTAACGTATGCTCATTAATTGATCCTACCGTTGGACAATTAATGAGCTAGTTGTTGTCCCAATCACCTATAAATATGAACTACGTAGGCTTGATTTTGGGACCTGATCATTCTCAGATACGTAGGCAACTATCTTCTAAGATAGCTCAACCACTTCTCATCCTCAAATCTGTTCCCACTTATATCTTTGATTTTCTTCTTCAGCACTCTGTTCACCTAACTTATTTATGCATTTACAACAGGCATGTGGCATGCCTTGTCTGAGTTGGCTAAAAAACTCTGTTACAATGTACCAGAAACTTGAAAGTATACCATGGAAAGAAAGACGACACAAGAAGTCACAAAGTATAATATAGCACATTCCATTGCACAACCAGATTATGCTTATGATTGATTCAAAAGAAAACATTCGATAAGATGTACAGTATCACTTTTGGATGTGAGTTACTGAGTGCATAAAATTATTTGATCACGTACAATTCACAATGGCTTTGGGGTTATGTCATCTGTGACTTTTACTATACTACAGTTTGTTGTGCTATTTGATTCTGATAGGGGAAATCATGTTGCCAGTATTTACAAAGAGCTATCCCACATTTTACAAACACCCCTTAAAACTTATCTATGCACCGTGCTAACAGCCACCCGCCCCATTAAATAAAACCTAAATAATTTATTGATTTTTTTTTTTTTGGAAAGCGGGGTTGTTA
Organism: Aquilegia eximia; assembly: GCA_023053565.1. Taxonomy (NCBI): domain Eukaryota; kingdom Viridiplantae; phylum Streptophyta; class Magnoliopsida; order Ranunculales; family Ranunculaceae; genus Aquilegia; species Aquilegia eximia. The sequence continues at coordinate 18,247 of JALIGU010000053.1, forward strand.
CTGAGGTCCCTACCCCATCTTATCATCTTAACTACTTTTATATGGCGCCTCCTTCCCGAGGCGTCGTTCATGAGGCCTTACGCGTATCTTATAGACAGTTTCGATTATACCCGTATCTCTTATAAACAGTTTCGATTATACCCCTATCTCTTATAAACAGTTCCGATTTTATCCCTAAATTTTGATTTTAGTTTCACAGTTCCAATTTTACCCATAAGTTCTGATTTTATTTCCACAATTCCGATTTTACCCCTAAATTTTGATTTTATTTCCACATTTCCGATTTTATCCCTAATGTATTAAGAGTTGTATACTACAATAAAAAAGAAAAAAATAATAATTTACAAAAAAAAAGGGGACCTACTATAATTTATATAAGATAGCGTGTTTATTTCCACAGTTTCGATTTTACCCCTAATGTATTAAGGTTTGTATACTACAATGTAAAGGGTAAAAAAATAATTTCAAAAAAAGTAGAACCTATTATAATTTATATAAGATAATTTCAAAAAAAAAAATGAAACCTACTATAATTCATAAATATAAAAAACCTACTGAGTTTTGTTAAAAAAAAAAAAAAAACAAAAACTTGCAAAAAAAAAAAAATTTTTATTTTTATAAAATAGTTATAAACCCAAATAAACATTTAAACAGTGTTTTTCTTTTCTTATTTTATTGGGCATAAATAAGTCTATTATTTTTGTTCTTGAACACATGCATCTTAAAATCGCATATGTCCACATAAGTCCATATGAATTAACAACGAAGATCCGATTCAATACCATTCACAAGTTAAGGTGAAATGTTTACCGGTTCCGCACTAGTGTAGCACTCATGTTGCCCACAAACAATCTATATTATAATCTACAAAGGGTGCATAATTTGACTAGGACTAATTTATATGACTAGGATTAATTTCAATTTGACTAGGACTAATTTATATGACTAGGATTAAATTATAAGCCTTGGATTAAATTTGGGTCCATAATTAAGTTGCATAATTTGACTAGGACTAATTTATATGATTAGGATTAATTTCAATTTGACTAGGACTAATTTATATGACTAGGATTAAATTATAAGCCTTGGATTAAATTTGGGTCCATAATTAAGTTGCTTTGGACGGACCTGATTTAATCAAGATCCACAATTGTAGATATACTTACGTCACCGCCCCCTAAACCTAAATTACTTTTCTTTTAAATAAAACTCTTAAAAGTTAGAACCTCAAATTCTAATCATCTTCTCTACTTGAAATCGATCTACACTGCATCTTTCTCTAACGAATCGACCACGGGTACAAGCTCTTCTTTCATAAACATTCAATTCTCAGGTATTTTTTTTTTTTTTTTTTGAAAATTAAATATTCAACCAGAACCCTTTAGGATAACTGTTATAAGCCGTTTTGTATACTTTTCTAAATTGTTTTTGCATTATTGTTGAAATTGGGATCGTGAAAATCAAGGGTCTGTTTAGTTCCATATGTAGGCTTTAAATGTTCTGTGTGGTATTTTATATTTTAGCTTGGCTTTAGGAATTCAACCTAGAATTCCTAAACTGTACCAAGATTCCGGAGGCACTGGCACATAATTAAGGTTTCTTCTGTTCTTCGTCTCAAAACCAAACATATAACCAGAAAAGTATATAGGAAAAAATGGAGACTGGTTTCTGTATGTACGTGGTTAAAGCCCGGTAACATGATGAGGTGAAGATAAGACTGGTTTCTGTATGTACGTGGCTTCTTATAAGTGAGCCAGATTAAGTTATTAGTCTTGAAATTGTTGTTTCAGATTGTTTAATTGTTTGCACCCTACATATGTTGTGTAGCTTTTAATGTAAAACTAGCAATCATTAAGGTGCACCTAGCCTAGAATATGTGTTTAATTCCTAGATATAGCTTCTCTTTTATGAATTAAGTCACTTACAGCCACAGTTATTTGAGTGTTCAATCTTTTAGGCTGCACATACCTATTCTAGGCTTTCTGAGCATCTTTCATTCTTTCTTCTTATTTGCTTTCATAAAGCAGCAGATGGACGTCGCTCTCTGCTATTGGTTGTCTTTATTGGTGGAGTAACATTTGCAGAGATTTCTGCTCTTCGTTTTCTAAGTGCTCAGGTATACTTGCTCTCTTCCATTATTTTAGAGACATTGATGGTGAGCATTGAACTAAGCTGTTATTATATGTGTACTTAAAGATACTACTATCAGGGAAAAAAATATATTACCTATGTTTTGATCTTATTAGATAAAACTCTAGGTCTAGAACTTTTGTATCGCTTTAATATATGGATATTAATGGTAGTTGACGCATCCAACAAAAGAATGCAGCTTATATTCTGATTTGAAGGGTTCAGGACTCGCAACTTGCAAAAATGACTAGATATAGATAATAGACTGATCCATTGATTGTACTGTGCTATTTTGCTGCAAGAAATTGAATTAGAGACTACAAAATGAATTTCATCATATTATTTTGCTTCCTTCAACTTCGTCTTCTTCTTTGTTGCTCATATTTATTAGAGATTTTTGAACATACCCCCGTGAGAAGCAAAAAAAAAAAAAAAATAGTATGATCTGGTACATACTTTGTTAATATAGTATGAGCAAATTTTAAGGAGGGTAGTGATCAGTGGCTTAGCGTTACACTTATAAATGTTAATACAAAAATAGAACCCACACCTAAAATTTGCACCATGAGAAAAAGAATAATTACCATTTGAATTTAGCTAAAAGTCACTGAGTTAATTTTCTATGTTTATTTTTATTTTTATTTTTTTCTGGAATTTTTACTAATCTCTCTTCCTGTTACCATTTTATTAATAATCTTTGGATTTGATGAGTCTATTAGTAGCTTTTGGTGTCCATTCATTGATGCGGTTGATAACCATTCTATGTTTCATTTAAATTTTCATTATATCCATCAGTTGGTATAAAAACACAAATAGACATTTTTTTTAGTTGGTATTATATCCTCAATTTGTCGAAAGAAGCAAGCTTGGGTGTAATTTCATTATATCCTCCAGTTAGTATAAGCATGATATGTAGTAAAGTCGGCAGTCTCCCAGACAGTGGACTACTGTGTTCTCCTTTTTTTTTACCAATTTTTGAAGAGAAGAATTTGAAGCATTTGGTACTCACCTTAATAGCAGTAGGAAGCTTTCCAGGGCTGTAAATCCCTCTAAACAATTCAAAGTTTCATTATAATTGTACGTATAATTGTATTGGCCATAGCAATTCATATAAACTTATATTTGAAAGAAATTGACAAATGTTTCATTATTTGTAGCACTCCATTGGACAAGACTCACACAATAAGCCAACGTCTTCGAAGGAAAAAAGAAAAACAAAAAGAAAACGAAAATTTTTTTCTTTATTCAATGGATGGAATAGTGGATGGAGTATCACAAGCTGTGGAACACGTTGTGGATGGAGGATCACAAGCTGGAAATCAGTTATTAGAAGAAACCAAAGGAAAACAACCTATTGTTGAGGTTATTATATATTTCTATGGTTCATCGTCAACTGGAGATTCTTCCCGTGAATACAATGTTATAAAACGATGCCCTATGAAGTAAGTTGTTTATATATAGTTAACTATATTTCTTATTTACTAATATAAATTTTTAGATTTTTAATTTAAAGCCCGATTTTTGAATTATCCCAGAGGATAACCAAAAATTTTTGAAGGAAATCGAGAAATTATTGTACTATACTGGGTGAGAATGATTATAATTTGTTTATACTGGGTGAGAATGATTATAATTTGATTCTAAAGCTAATTGCGGTGCTGACATTGACAGTTATGCTGTTGACAATGATGTTTATAGCAATGCTGATGATGACAGTGATTATTATCACAGAGCTGACAATAATGGCGATGATCCTGACAATGAAACTGATAGTAGCACTGATAGTGAGTAGGGAAGTGAAGCTGATAATGTGATGATAGTGAAACTGAAAGGAAGGAAAAAATATGATAATGTTACTCGGAGGCCTTTGTAATGCAAAGTCACTAACAGTATCTGCCCCATTGTTGGGGGTATATTCTACTTTTCGGCTTTGGTATCTGCCCCATTGTTGGGGATATATGGAAGTAAGACTGTAAACCTAACGTCATTCTATAATATGCTTGCACAAAGATAGCTCTATTTGACTTGATTCACATCGATAAATATATGATTCATAATTGTTTGAATAATATTTTTAATGGTAGTTGACGCATCCAACAAAAGATTGCAGCTTATATTCTGATTTGAAGGGTTCAGGACTCGCAACTTGCAAAAATGACTAGATATAGATAATAGACTGATCCATTGATTGTACTGTGCTATTTTGCTGCAAGAAATTGAATTAGAGACTACAAAATGAATTTCATCATATTATTTTGCTTCCTTCAACTTCGTCTTCTTCTTTGTTGCTCATATTTATTAGAGATTTTTGAACATACCCCCGTGAGAAGCAAAAAAAAAAAAAAAATAGTATGATCTGGTACATACTTTGTTAATATAGTATGAGCAAATTTTAAGGAGGGTAGTGATCAGTGGCTTAGCGTTACACTTATAAATGTTAATACAAAAATAGAACCCACACCTAAAATTTGCACCATGAGAAAAAGAATAATTACCATTTGAATTTAGCTAAAAGTCACTGAGTTAATTTTCTATGTTTATTTTTATTTTTATTTTTTTCTGGAATTTTTACTAATCTCTCTTCCTGTTACCATTTTATTAATAATCTTTGGATTTGATGAGTCTATTAGTAGCTTTTGGTGTCCATTCATTGATGCGGTTGATAACCATTCTATGTTTCATTTAAATTTTCATTATATCCATCAGTTGGTATAAAAACACAAATATACATTTTTTTTAGTTGGTATTATATCCTCAATTTGTCGAAAGAAGCAAGCTTGGGTGTAATTTCATTATATCCTCCAGTTAGTATAAGCATGATATGTAGTAAAGTCGGCAGTCTCCCAGACAGTGGACTACTGTGTTCTCCTTTTTTTTTACCAATTTTTGAAGAGAAGAATTTGAAGCATTTGGTACTCACCTTAATAGCAGTAGGAAGCTTTCCAGGGCTGTAAATCCCTCTAAACAATTCAAAGTTTCATTATAATTGTACGTATAATTGTATTGGCCATAGCAATTCATATAAACTTATATTTGAAAGAAATTGACAAATGTTTCATTATTTGTAGCACTCCATTGGACAAGACTCACACAATAAGCCAACGTCTTCGAAGGAAAAAAGAAAAACAAAAAGAAAACGAAAATTTTTTTCTTTATTCAATGGATGGAATAGTGGATGGAGTATCACAAGCTGTGGAACACGTTGTGGATGGAGGATCACAAGCTGGAAATCAGTTATTAGAAGAAACCAAAGGAAAACAACCTATTGTTGAGGTTATTATATATTTCTATGGTTCATCGTCAACTGGAGATTCTTCCCGTGAATACAATGTTATAAAACGATGCCCTATGAAGTAAGTTGTTTATATATAGTTAACTATATTTCTTATTTACTAATATAAATTTTTAGATTTTTAATTTAAAGCCCGATTTTTGAATTATCCCAGAGGATAACCAAAAATTTTTGAAGGAAATCGAGAAATTATTGTACTATACTGGGTGAGAATGATTATAATTTGTTTATACTGGGTGAGAATGATTATAATTTGATTCTAAAGCTAATTGCGGTGCTGACATTGACAGTTATGCTGTTGACAATGATGTTTATAGCAATGCTGATGATGACAGTGATTATTATCACAGAGCTGACAATAATGGCGATGATCCTGACAATGAAACTGATAGTAGCACTGATAGTGAGTAGGGAAGTGAAGCTGATAATGTGATGATAGTGAAACTGAAAGGAAGGAAAAAATATGATAATGTTACTCGGAGGCCTTTGTAATGCAAAGTCACTAACAGTATCTGCCCCATTGTTAGGGGTATATTCTACTTTTCGGCTTTGGTATCTGCCCCATTGTTGGGGATATATGGAAGTAAGAATGTAAACCTAACGTCATTCTATAATATGCTTGCACAAAGATAGCTCTATTTGACTTGATTCACATCGATAAATATATGATTCATAATTGTTTGAATAATATTTTTAATATAACTATCTTCAAATTATTAATGGTAGCCGTGGCAGCGCCACGGGTTTTACTAGTCCTTGTTATAATCAGTTGGCTTGAATCAATCATTTAGTTGCTACCTAAACTTAACAATAACCGAACTTCATGAACTCTCGCCCTATCTTTGTTGTGCCGTTTAGTTTCTTCAAGTTGCTACTTCCAAATCAATAAAACCAGTATTCAATTTCATGTCCCAAATAGCCATAACCAATTTTCCACAAAATAGATCCTTTTGTACCAAACATCTTAAAAATCCATAATTTTTATCCTAGTTCTTGGCTATGCCAGGCCATTGTATTAACCCAAATCATCTGGTGATTCAAAACGATTTCATGCTACTTCAACTGATACCAAGAAAATTGATTGAACTAAATAGCACAAAACATTCAATTGGTCCTTCCTGCGACAATTTGTAAACTTAAGTGTATGAAACTTTGCGTAACATCCAATAGCTAAAATCAGAATATAGGAAGGGTACTTACCAACTAATTATTCATGGTTACTTCCTTTGATTTCTTTCTTCTTTAGGATTTGTCTTCTTCATTATCAAAACTGAATTTTCAGTTGCTAAAGAATGGAACCCTTAATTCCCTTCAAGGTTAGAAGATTTAAGGTCTTAATCCTTATTACACTAGATGAAACAGATCATGGTTCTTGCTTCTCACCTCCGTCCAATCTGGTTATGGTTATTTGGTTTCTCACTAACTGGTTTAAAACAATTAATTCTATAGATTACTACTAAAGTTTTGCTACCCAGGTCAAGACGAGGTGTCTAGCTGGTTTTCATCCACACCCATGCAAGCTGCCCCACAACTATATATACAATACTTTTGGGTCCAACTTAATAAGTTACTCCCAATTGATAAAATCCCCAAATCAATCATGTGTGATGCGGGTCCAATTAAAACCATTTATCTTCACGTGCTCGATCGTAAAATCAATAAGTTCATGTTAGTGACAATATAATTAGGGGTTCCTATTATTCATTAAAATAAATAATAAACTATTATAGTTTATAAATTTTCAAAAAATGTGTTTTAAGTTTTCACGGTTATTGTTTCATATTTTTATATTTTCTAATTAATCACACTCCAAATTTTTGATCAATCGATGAAGTTATAGTAAGTCTAATCATAGGCCAAGGTTATAGATAAGATTACTAAAATGCCCCTAAAACGAGTACTGGTCGTTACAATTCCTATACTATTTTTATAGATAATCTTTTTCACATCTTCAGAGAGTGAGCTAGGAACAACTTCAATATAACCAGCACCGGGAATATTTACTGCTAAGACATCAGCTAGTTTGTTGGCCTCGATCTCTATATATAAGATGGATAGAGAAAACTTCAAAACCTTCAGTCAGCTCCTTAATTATCCTCCTCTGCATCTGTCTTGCTTGCCATGGACTACTTATATTCGTCAAGAATGAAATAAACCACATTTGTTGAGTCTGTCTGCGCCTGTAATTTGTTCATACCATATGCCCTTGCCAGGTTCAACCCTTGTTCAAGTCCTTCCAGCTCGATGAGTGCTATACTGTCATGGTTTAATTTACCATGTGCTGTTGCAATTCGCCTGCATGATCTCTCAATACTGTTGCCCAACCACCCTTTTCTCTCTATAAGGTACCATCTGTGTTTAAAATGGTTATGTTTGGTTCTGATCTCTCCCAAGTACTGTCTGAGTCTCCTTAATTGGGATGTGTACATCCCATAATGCCATGAGTCTATCTCTTTCAGGCCCTGGAATCATTGCTACTTGTAGTGAGGTGAGTTTCACATACTTTTTTTTGCTAAGTTTAACATACACTTCTCTACTTAATTACTTCCGTTGCCAACTCAGTTGCCACTCTTTCCACGTTCTGAAATATTCTTGCATTTCTTTCCTTCCATGTCCAGTATATAAAGGCATTGAAGAGTAGCCTTAATGAGTCCTGCAAAAAACCTTTCCCCTAAAATTCATTGTAACTCTTGTTCCCATGATGCTGCCAGCTAGTGTTCTCTGAAATTCACCTAACCTGAGTAGTGTCATCCATATAGCCCTCGAGTAGGTACACTCAAAGAATAGATGTTGTTCTGTCTCTGCTTGCCTCCAACACAGTACACAAGTATCAGTTTGTAATACACCCCATCTCTTGAGTTTAGCTCGAGTCTTGAGTCTCCCTCCAAGAGCCATCCAAGATATAAAAGAGTGTCCGGGTATTCTGTTGGTGAACCACACAACATATGGGTTGTTTTATTCTTCTTGTTGCATTATAAGTGTCCTTCAATGAATAATTTCCATGTACAAAAGCTCTCCATACCACTTTATCTGTTCCACCTCCAATCCTTACATGCCTTTCAACTGATGTTGCAATAGCTTGTATGTGGACCCTAATATGTCCAGAAAACTGCCAAACACCATTATGCACCATGTTCGCCACCTCTGAATTCAAGTAACATAGTGAATCATATCTCAAAATCTCAGGGAATTGGTTGTACAGTACACCATGATCTGCCCATGGCTGCAACCAAAATAAGGTATCATGGCCATTGACAATGAGATGCTTCACTAAGTACATAACTTGAGTCCTCTCCTTAAGTATAGATCTCCAGCTCTATGATATATTATTGGGTATTTTCATTTGCCAGAAGTTCTCCCCCCTAATAAGATTTGCATTAACCCATTGCACCCACAGAGTTTGTTTGTTAAGAGACGATGTTCCATAGGTGCCTCATATTAGCAGCATGATTAGCCACTTCAAGCTGCTTAAAGCCCAGCCCACCTTCATCATAAGGATAGCATGTGTCACTCCAACTGATCAAAGCATGAGACGGTGCACAGTCAGGTCCCTTCCATAAAACATTCCTGCAAAGCTTATTAATATCATCAATTATTTTCTGAGGTAAAATAAAAGATGAAATCCAATAAACATTTAGATTGCTGACAACTGATTTAAGAAGTTGCAGTCTCCCCGCATATGATAAGAACTTCCCTCTCCAGCTTTGTAACTTGGATGTAATCTTAGTGATTAATGGTAGACAATCTCCAGAAGTCAACCTAGTAGTTATCAATGGTAACCCCAGGTATTTCACTGGCAACTCCCCAGGAGAAAACTCCATGGCATTAGTGATCTCAGTGCAAACATTTTGTTGAACTCCAGAAAAGAACAATGAGCTTTTAGTAATATTCACCTCAACCCCAGTTGCTTCCTTAAAGGTGTTCAAAGTGTCTTTCATACACAAAGTTATCTCCACATCCCCACGCATAAATGCTATTAGAAGGATAAATGTGTGGTAAGGGGGCTCAGACACTTATAATGCAACCTCAAAGAGCCATCCCTCACCTTTGAGGCTTTGACTAGAGCAAGTCTGTGAGTAAATCCATGACCAAAACAAATAGATAAAGATCTCTTGCCTTTGAAATGCCCATATGGTGTTCCATTAAGCATGATGGAGTAAGTAGGAGTCTTAATGCATTCTTTTATCCACTTGATAAACATGTCTGGAACTCCACTCCTGGATAGAACAAATTCAATGGCCTCCCATCTCACTGAATCTCCTCAAATCAATATTTGTCGCACACGTTGTTGGTTGAGTATCTCTATGATATTTATGTAGCAACTCATGATACAATAAGATATTATCCTGGATACTTCTTCCACTGACTGGTTCTTAGAAATTACACTAGGCATAAACACCTTCATTCTTTTCGTAATAATCTTGGTAATGCATTTGTACAACACATTACAACAAGAATTTGGTCTGTAGTCTCCGAGGGTAGCTGGGCTATGTATCTTAGGGATTAATGTGATACAAGTAGTATTCACCTCCCTCAATAGCTTTCCTGATACAAAGAAATTTTGTACGGCTTTAACAAAGTCTTCCCCCACAATGCTCCATGAATGTCTGAAGAATTTTGAGGAGAAACCATCACCAACTGGTGTCTTATCAATGTCAATACTTGCCAAAGCCTCAGTGATCTCATTCCTGGTAACCTCAGCTATTAGATTGTCCCTCACCTCAACATCTATTGTTTTCTTCACTGGGATGTTAGCAAACGCAGTGAAGCTCACAGTTTGCATTGTTTCTGGGCTGTAAATGCCTTCATAATATTTCACACATTCCGCTCCAATTTACTCTAAATCTACGATGACTTCTCTGTTGCTTGTTTTCAAAAATGTTATTTTAGTCCTTATTCTTCTTTCCTTCACTGAATTAAAGAAATAAACAATATTGTTATTGAGAAACTATAAATAGTGCTAATATGACAGTTGAATATTCAAGTAGATCAAACAATATGCAGAAAGTAAATAACACACAGAAATTTTTAACGTGGTAAAACCCAATATGGGAAACGTCAACGGTTGTCCTCGCGACAACAAATAAATCCACTAGATGAAAAGAGATGTACAAACCTATCAACTACCTGCACTCACTGCGAGTTGATACTCCTGGTTATCTCTAACACCTTGACTTCACCAGAGCACCTTGATGTACGCACAAGACACTCGACTTCTTGATGAACACACAAGAAGACTCGAAGCCGAAACTATGAAACAAGCTTACACCAGAGTTCCTTGATGAACACACAAGGAAACTCGACTTCTTGATGAACACACAAGAAGACTCGAAGCTAAATCACTATTCAATAATGAAGGAGAAGATGAATGGGGAAGAAGGAAGAAGAAGATGAATGGGGAAGAAGAAGATGAGTTCAATCACCAAAACAACCTAAACCAAAACCTAAACAAACTCCAAGACTAGAGATCAATTGGACGGCCAAAGAACTGATTTGTTCTTTGGTAGAGAAACCCTATTTATACTTAGGGTTAGAACACACACAAAATGGGCCGAAATAGAAGAAATCCATATTGGACGTACGTACGTCGATATGACGTTCGTACGTCTCCATTCGAAACAAGCTTTCTGACTGCTTGGACGTACGAACGTCCTAACAAGGTACGTACGTCCAGACCAAAAACTCTCCTGCTGCCTAACCATACGTACGTACGTCCTAACATGGTACGTACGTTTAACACTATGAAAGATCTGCTGCCTAACCTGACGTACGTACGTCCTAACAAGGTACGTACGTCCTGAACCAAAAACCATACTTGACACAAGACGCGAAGACACAGACTCGGGACGATGTGCGTACAACTTGGTTTTCCTAACAATGAACTCAAGGCGAGATAACCATGGACACTTTGTCACAAAATTGATGTCAAACCACTTCGTGCCGGTTTCAATCTCCCCCTTTGACATTGATTTTGTGACAAAAACCTATGACTCTAATAGCACTTATAAAACGTGCTTACAAACCCAAACCATGGCATTTATAAAACATGCCTACAAAAACACTCAGGGTAGAACACATACCAAGTCACCAGATCTTGTTATCCAGCTTGAGCAAGACACTTTAGCCATCAGAGTCCGAACGGAAGCAACAAAAATTTCTGAAGCAATCAAGGAGCCAACAGAAGTTCCTTCGAGCAACTCCCCCATACTTCATGAGCTCCAAAATTTTGACACTCGAGCTCCCCCATAACTGTACAACCTCTAATCATCAACACGTTCACTCCCCCATACGTGTAGCATACCTGAAACATAACCCAAAAATACACTAACAAGGAAGAAGAAGGTGTTAGTATTAGAGTCATAAATCTCCCCCTTTTTGTCACAAATGAAGCAAGGTAACAAAAGAAAGAGAAAAGATAAATACCAAACCATAACAAATAAGATGAAAGAAGAAAAGAAAGAGAACAATCATGTTAACAACAAAAAGGATAAGCAACGGAAGCCATAACATAAACACTTGTTAACGCGATGTCAATACAAAGAATTCTCCCCCTAAACAAAAGCGTCACATAAATGCAATGCATACGAGAAAGATGCACCTAGAACAAACAAACCAAATAAGGATATTTGAAACACACAAAGAACCAATCATACAAGGGTAGAAGAGAGTAAAGAGAAAACCATACCATAAATCTGGAATCCATGACACACAAAACTAAAAGACGTGAGAGAGATCTAGGCATATAAATGAAGAAGAAGAGTACCAACACAGACACAAGAAAGGAGCTTAGATAAGAACCAAAACGAGATAAGAAGGAGATAGTGAAAAGACACTAAATACTTATATAGGTAACAGAGGCAAGAAAAGAAAACATAACATGAATCCCTGATAGAAACCAAGAGAAACCTATACATAGAAGAAAGAGTCAGGACACAATCAATCGGAACAAATGATTCACCAGAATATCACTTTAGTCAACCGACCATAACCACCCGATGAAATCGGCAACGTACAATAATGACCAAGAACCAAATAGTCAAACTAGACACATCCAACAATATCCCATGACAAAACTACAGGAATATGAGTATTTGCAGGAAGAGATATATAAAGTAGAAGAAAATCCATTGAGAATCCATGGGGAAATCCAATCGGTACATGTTCCTGAAACAACTCATCCAACCACAAGAAAAAGAATTAGAGAATCTGATAAACAAAGAGAAGAAAATATTATCCCAAACACAATGGAATAGAGACATAGAAGGAATAAACCTGTAAGCCCACCCCTAGAGAAACCCAAAAATTAGTTCAACATATGCCAAACAAGATAAGCTATCATCAAGCTCATAAAAAAAATGCTTTAACTGAAGAATGAGCAAGGATTATTAATGTCACCAAGTCACAAAACAACAATCCAACTTCAGAGCAAATTTCCTGCCTGCCAGAACACTAAGACTCCGATGACATGCCATACATTGTCAGAAGGATTAAAGAGTCAATAGAAGAGAATTGCTAACAATAGATGACCAAACTGAGCATATGCATCCCAAATTAGAACAGTGGTAGCCCAGAACCAATGCATGAGGATTATTGCAGAAGACTACCAAGAACACATCTAATCAAACCTATTGCAGGAAAAAATAGGATCAACCAAGCACAAGAAGCAACAATAAGAGGATAGGCAACTCTCATAAGCATTTAATCAAACACCAGCTAGCCAACAAGGTAATTCAAGAATATTAGCCCAACATAGAAAAGTATGATGAGAACCTATGAGAAAACATGAATCAATATAAATCATGACAACCGAATACACCAATAACATGATTTCATCACCAAAATATGCTTATGCATACCTTGTAGCCTTCTTAAAACAAATTGAGAACTATTACCTTGAGAAATCACATCAAACACATGTGATCCAATGACAAAAATAGAAAGCATGAAGTGTAAAACCAAATAATACTAACAATCTGACCTTAGTATGTCAATGAAACACCAAATTGTCCATGAACCTGCATACAGTAGAAAAGAGCAGTCTAAGTGGTAGTAGCAACAACCAATGCTAGAACAACAAGCATACAAGAATCCGAAGGAATGTCGCCTCTACTCCTTTGAGCACGAGGAGGACGTGTGCCCGACGACGAAGCACCCTTGGAACTGGGTGTTTCTTTGGTAGGAGTAGTCCGAGCTCGCTTAGGAGGCATGTCCTGCACACACACAACATTAGAAACACCACACAAGTAAGTAAAACCAACAAAACAACCAAGAAAAACCTTAGGAAACTCCATTCAGGCATTTCACCAAACACTTGGTGAGCAATACAGAACATATAGGCAAAAACACTACATGAGTATACCAAAATGATACTAAACATGTCGAAGAAACTCCACAACCATTAATAATCACAAGAAGTTCCAAAATTATCTAGACAACAAGTATATATCCAATGGTATGAACCCAACATGATCATGGTAAACAAACTCTTAATCCAAAGCATAACAGACAAATAATAATGCAGCATCAAGATAAAATGAAAAACCTTGCTGCCTGAACATGCGTACGAACGTAATAACACCGTTCGTACGTTCCTCCTAAAAAAAAATCTGCCTCCACAAACATTCGAACGTGCTAATAACGTTCGTACTCCCCTTTTTTTTTTTTTTTTTTTTTTTTTTAACAATAGAGAACTAACCTTAATAACAGAAAAACAAACCGAATAACTAACAACACAAACCATAATAAGAAGATAAAAGGAAAAGAACCGATGTACCATAAAAGTGAAGAAGAATACATCATGAACTTCCAAAAACAGTAGCCAATCCCAATCCGTACAAAAATAAGAGGCAATATGTTGGGATGAACAAAATATTGAACAATTAAGAGAATTGAAGTGCATCATAAACTAAACCTCGGTGTGTAGATGCAATGCAATGCATAAAGAGAGAGAAAGTTCACCACTAGAACACACCCTTTGAAGACCTAGAATATAGAACCATCAACAAGAGACATAGATTAGATAAGTAAGTGAGCATAGAAGAAATAAACTTCAACCCCCTTTGAAACAAACGTTATGAGTAGAAGGCAAACGAATATAAATATGATCTTTCAAATGAAAACCAAGACATTAAAAAGGCAAAGGCATATAAACTTTGTATGCCTTACATATAAAACAATGAATATGCGCTTGGATTTTTATTTTGCCGCATGTGGTGGAGTTTAGCCTACATCACTCTAATGTCATTCCCGCGTGGGAGGGATTTTTGCCTCCATCTTTTCAAATACACGAGGGTAGGGTGTAGCCTACATCTTTTTGACAAACACAAACTCAAGAAGTGCAATACCATGATAACGTGCAACGCAAGAACTAACATCTCTTGAGTGCATCCGTCAGAGCATGACCCTCACAACCCCAACGGGTTCTTAGCCAACTGATATTGCTTCAAAGACAATCAAATGGCTGGGGATAAAGTGAGTCATTGACCACTAACAAGAGTTGTAAGAGGAAGATAAGAATGCTCAATAACACAAACAACAAGATGAACACTAACCAAAACAAAGGAGAGATAGCTCAAGATAACATAAATACTCAAGAGATAGAGAAGTTCTATGAGCTCAAAGAATATGTAAGTGGTTTCCAAAAACTCCCATTATGCAAGCATGCCGTGCACTGTGCAAACAAGCGAGGAAAAATGCATGATACATACCAAAACATACTTAAGAATTCAGAAAGAGAAAACACCCAAACATATTGCAACTTATTTAAGACAATTGAATTAAACCAATATCTCAGAAAAGATGCAACCAACAACACATACATGGAATAAATAAAGAAAAAAAATAAAATAGAAGGAATAACCAACAACCCCTTTTTTTTATTATTATTATTAACAATGTATTCAGACATGCAGCATGATCTGCGAGCTAAACAAACAAAGCATAAAAAACAGAAGTACCAAACAAATAGCCTATGTGGTTAGAGAAATATGCAATTCAAATAACACAAGGCTAGAAACAACCTACATCATCCCACATATGGGACACCACCAGACCTTTGCAAGTCCAGAAAAACCTTCAACTTATCCTTTCTTACCCATACTTGTTTAACACTAGGAGTGCACACCTTGGAAGTTAAAAAGATATGAGATTTCTCCTTAACAAATTTTTCAATAGACTTGTCCTTAACTAATTCCACCTTAGTCTTTGACTTCCTTTTGTTGGAATACCTGTTTTTCTTAAACTTGTGACAAACACCACTATAATTCCAAGGTCTAGAAAATGCACAAGAAGAAACATTAGAATCAACATGATTATAAAGATTAGGAACACGAGAATAGGATGCACCATGTTGATTAAAATCCCAACAAAAAATATCCAAATGACCAACCCTACCACAATAAGAACAATGAAAAACATTAGACTTACTCAAAGAATTCTTATAAGAAGATGTGGTAGTGGTGGATAAACCATGTATGTCACTATTTGGTTTATGACATTGTCCCTTAACAAAACCCATACCTCCCCTATTAGAACAAGATGGCTTACCAGCAAAAGCAACCTTATCATTAGCATTAGACTTAAACTTTGTGCAAGAAACATGCTGAAAATTAGTAGCATTAAGTCTAGTCTCAATAGGTGGGGTAGGCAAAAGGGCAGGCAAACTAGTAGATTTTACAGGAGTAATCACACTAGATGAACTAGTAGAACTATCAATAGGAGAATCAAATCTAGTTTTGTCCAAAACCTGTAATTGGAGTTGAGTAGACGTTAAATCGTTCTTTGTTACCTCATACTCCACCAATAGAGATTTGTATTTCTCATCGACCTCCTGATTGGCCTTCTCTAAAGCTGCAATTTTACATAACAAGTCAAGTTTTTCTTTGTCAAATAATTGAGAAATAGAAATTGTATCATCTGCAGCACAAGAAATCTGTTTTTCAAGAATCTCAATTTTATCCTGCAAAGAAAGATTAGCCTTTTCCAAATTTTCAATTTTGGATTCATAAACTTCCCCTTGAAGTATATAGTCCTCTGCACAATGTCTGAGTCGTTGTTCTAGAGAATCAACCTTAGTTTGCAAAACACCATTATCTTCAAAACAAACATTATCAGAAATAGTAGACACATTACAATTAGCTTTATTAAATTTTTCTTGCAAATCAATATTAGCTTTTTGTAATCTTTCACATTCTTTTGCAGAAAGTCTGTAAAGAAGAGCCCAATCACTATTGCTAACAACATACAAATTATCATCCTTTTCAAAATCAGATTTTGGTTTTGTAGATTTAGACGATTTAGCAATAAAATTATTATGACCAGACTCATGAACCATCATAGCACTCATAGGATCGTTAGCGTGAGCCTTGACGCTCCTTAACCAGCCCCCAGCGACTGATACCAATTGAGAAACTATAAATAGTGCTAATATGACAGTTGAATATTCAAGTAGATCAAACAATATGCAGAAAGTAAATAACACACAGAAATTTTTAACGTGGTAAAACCCAATATGGGAAACGTCAACGGTTGTCCTCGCGACAACAAATAAATCCACTAGATGAAAAGAGATGTACAAACCTATCAACTACCTGCACTCACTGCGAGTTGATACTCCTGGTTATCTCTAACACCTTGACTTCACCAGAGCACCTTGATGTACGCACAAGACACTCGACTTCTTGATGAACACACAAGAAGACTCGAAGCCGAAACTATGAAACAAGCTTACACCAGAGTTCCTTGATGAACACACAAGGAAACTCGACTTCTTGATGAACACACAAGAAGACTCGAAGCTAAATCACTATTCAATAATGAAGGAGAAGATGAATGGGGAAGAAGGAAGAAGAAGATGAATGGGGAAGAAGAAGATGAGTTCAATCACCAAAACAACCTAAACCAAAACCTAAACAAACTCCAAGACTAGAGATCAATTGGACGGCCAAAGAACTGATTTGTTCTTTGGTAGAGAAACCCTATTTATACTTAGGGTTAGAACACACACAAAATGGGCCGAAATAGAAGAAATCCATATTGGACGTACGTACGTCGATATGACGTTCGTACGTCTCCATTCGAAACAAGCTTTCTGACTGCTTGGACGTACGAACGTCCTAACAAGGTACGTACGTCCAGACCAAAAACTCTCCTGCTGCCTAACCATACGTACGTACGTCCTAACATGGTACGTACGTTTAACACTATGAAAGTTCTGCTGCCTAACCTGACGTACGTACGTCCTAACAAGGTACGTACGTCCTGAACCAAAAACCATACTTGACACAAGACGCGAAGACACAGACTCGGGACGATGTGCGTACAACTTGGTTTTCCTAACAATGAACTCAAGGCGAGATAACCATGGACACTTTGTCACAAAATTGATGTCAAACCACTTCGTGCCGGTTTCAGTTATTTCCCAATGCCACAATTTTATCTCTAGCTTTCTGTTTTTGGAAAGACTCTTAAGCTTGTGCCACTCTCACAAACTCTTTAAAAGCTATCCTCTCTTGCTGAATGCTTATAGCATTTAAGGGATCAGTTTGCAACTCATTTTGTACCCTCTCAACCTCGTTTCTTGCTTCTTGCACTCTTGTAACAACATTCCCTACCCTTTGCTTATTCCAGTCAACTAGAGCTGCATTTTTTAGTTTTAATTTCTTCACTATTCTATACATAGGATTGCCAACCACCTGTTGAGACCAGGGTTCAAAAACTCAAAAACTCGGCTCGCTCAAAATTTTACTGAGTCGAGTAAACTCGAAAACTCGGGGGTTGACTCGGCGAGTCATAAATGTGTAGAAAATTATTTATATGTGTATTAACCATATTTGTGAGGTTGGTCAATACATTAATGAAAGATGATGATGTGTATGAAATGAACAATAATAAAGTAGAGACGTGAACACCATTGTATACGTGGTTCGGCAGTTGTGCCTACATCCACGGAGAGAGAGAATGAACTCTATTATAGTAGTGGTGATACAAAATGGGAGCTCGATAATGGAGAGAGCTCAAGAGAGAGATGAGACTTGAGAGGTGAGGTCTCATGAGAGAGTGTTGAGGTCTTGTGTATGATTCACCATGAGACCATGAGAAGATGAGTAGTTTGCCTTTATATTTATAGGCTACAATGTAACTCCATTCTTAGCAATTAATAGGGTAATAATGGGGAAAATATCTTTGTAATAATAAGGCTTAACTTTGTAACTTGTGCCATCAAGAGAGAGCCCATTAGATGTTGACATGTGGCACCATGATGGACGGTAGAGATGGTGCCACATGTATGTTGTATATAGTACCCCTACATAAGCCCCCTCTTTTTAGGTTGAACGGAGTTCGGGCTGAAAAGAAGTAATCGAACCGATCCAGCCCCCAAGATGAATGAAATATGGGGTTCTTTAACGAAGTCGATCCGCCCCAAATTTTGATGAGCTTGATCATTGAGATTTGCAGGACGCGATGAAGGTCCCTTGTGGTAATGGCAACTCGATCATGAATTTGTGTATAGCGAGCTAGTTAGTTCCAGGGAGACCTGATAGCTCGTTCAGAAGGCATGTAGACGAGATGGACAGCTGCAAGCAGGTCGTACTGAAGTGGGTCTTCTTGCATACATGGGTGGTTGTCCTTTTGTGGTCGAGTTGCATAGACCTGATACTTGTTGATAATGTTAGCATGTGAAATATTATAAAATTTAGTAAGAGACTTACACTGAACTGTATGTCTTCCTTATGAGTTTTGTATGTACTATCTTTGTCGCCTTGTGATTGGACATTCCGATAGATATGGCACTTTGGAGTGCACATGTAGCTCGTTTGAGAAAGAGCATTGGTTGACCAAGTGTTTTGAGAGTTACTTGGAACCTTTTGGTGCCCGATCTAGTGAATGGTCGCAGCGTGGAGACCTGTTTGACAATTCTCGGGCATGTGGCCTTTGTGGGTCTGCATTGCGTTGAGAGTGAATGCGTTCGACCAGGCGTGTGGCTAGAGAATTGTGTTTGAGGTCGTCCCACATACGAGTGACTCACTAGTCAATGAGGGTGGCCGTATTGTATATCAAGCATTTCACTTGTAAAAAGTTCAGTGAAAGCAATGTGGCACATTTGTGCAAAAATAGCTCATGGGGAGTGAGGTCGTGTTCATGTGACCTGCACATAGAGAGAGATCGAGCTACAAAAAATATCATTAATAGCTAATTGTGCTAATAATAAGTTAATTTCATTAGATAAAGTGAGAATAGCCCACTGTATGGCATAAATATTCTTGAGGTCGTTGAAAGACCTGTAATTTGAGGAGGTCGTTGATAGACCTGGTGAGGTCGCGATGAAGGACCTGGTATGAAGGACCTGGCATGAATGACCTGGTATGAAGGACCTGGCATGAAGGACCTGGTATGAAGGGCCTGGCATGAATGACCTGGTATGAAGGACCTGGCATGAAGGACCTGGTATGAAGGACCTGGCATGAATGACCTGGTATGAAGGATCTGTCATGAATGACCTGGTATGAAGGACCTGGTGAGGTCGCGACGAGACCTGAGAGGTCGTTGGTAGACCTGTCGAGGTCACGATGAGAGACCTTGCTTCTGTCGAGTCCAGTAATTGTGTAAACAATTTGCTCCAAGCCCCCAACTGTGAGTTGCAATTCTATCTTTTCAAATTCAATGAATATCTTGAAAATCACCATCTGAGAACCTTAGAACAATGGTGTTCGGTGGGGTTGGTGGGTGGAATTCGCTTGAGAAAATCCCAAGTCCTTGTAGTCGGCGCCAAATGTATTAACCATTTTTGTGAGGTTGGTCAATACATTAATGAAAGATGATGATGTGTATGATATGAACAATAATAAAGTAGAGACGTGAACACCATTGTATACGTGGTTCGGCAATTGTGCCTACATCCACGGAGAGAGAGAGAATGAACTCTATTATAGTAGTGGTGATACAAAATGGGAGCTCGATAATGGAGAGAGCTCAAGAGAGAGATGGGACCTGAGAGGTGAGGTCTCATGAGAGAGTGTTGAGGTCTTGTGTATGATTCACCATGAGACCATGAGAAGATGAGTAGTTTGCCTTTATATTTATTGGGTACAATGTAACTCCATTCTTAGCAATTAATAGGGTAATAATGGGGAAAATATTTTTGTAATAATAAGGCTTAACTTTGTAACTTGTGCCATCAAGAGAGAGCCCATTAGATGTTGACATGTGGCACCATGATGGACGGTAGAGATGGTGCCACATGTATGTTGTATATAGTACCCCTACATAAGCCCCCTCTTTTTAGGTTTAACGGAGTTCGGGCTGAAAAGAAGTAATCGAACCGATCCAGCCCCCAAGATGAATGAAATATGGGGTTCTTTAACGAAGTCGATCCGCCCCAAATTTTGATGAGCTTGATCATTGAGATTTGCAGGTCGCGATGAAGGTCCCTTGTGGTAATGGCAACTCGATCATGAATTTGTGTATAGCGAGCTAGTTAGTTCCAGGGAGACCTGATAGCTCGTTCAGAAGGCATGTAGACGAGATGGACAGCTGCAAGCAAGTCGTACTAAAGTGGGTCTTCTTGCATACATGGGTGGTTGTCTTTTTGTGGTCGAGTTGCATAGACCTGATACTTGTTGATAATGTTAGCATGTGAAATATTATAAAATTTAGTAAGAGACTTACACTGAACTGTATGTCTTCCTTATGAGTTTTGTATGTACTATCTTTGTCGCCTTGTGATTGGACATTCCGATAGATGTGGCACTTTGGAGTGCACATGTAGCTCGTTTGAGAAAGAGCATTGGTTGACCAAGTGTTTTGAGAGTTACTTGGAACCTTTTGGTGCCCGATCTAGTGAATGGTCACAGCGTGGAGACCTGTTTGACAATTCTCGGGCATGTGGCCTTTGTGGGTCTGCATTGCGTTGAGAGTGAATGCGTTCGACCAGGCGTGTGGCTAGAGAATTGTGTTTGAGGTCGTCCCGCATACGAGTGACTCACTAGTCAATGAGGGTGGCCGTATTGTATATCAAGTATTTCACTTGTAAAGAGTTCAGTGAAAGCAATGTGGCACATTTGTGCAAAAATAGCTCATGGGGAGTGAGGTCGTGTTCATGTGACCTGCACATAGAGAGAGCTACAAAAAATATCATTAATAGCTAATTGTGCTAATAATAAGTTAATTTCATTAGATAAAGTGAGAATAGCCCCCTGTATGGCATAAATATTCTTGAGGTCGTTGAAAGACCTGTAATTTGAGGAGGTCGTTGATAGACCTGGTGAGGTCGCGATGAAGGACCTGGTATGAAATACCTGGCATGAAGGACCTGGCATGAAGGACCTGGCATGAAGGACCTGGTATGAAGGACCTGGCATGAAGGACCTGGTATGAAGGACCTGGCATGAAGGACCTGGTAGGAAGGACCTGGCATGAATGACCTGGTAGGAAGGACCTGGCATGAATGACCTGGTATGAAGGACCTGACATGAAGGACCTGGTATGAAGGACCTGGCATGAAGGACCTGGTATTAAGGGCCTGGCATGAAGGACCTGGCATGAAGGACCTGGTATGAAGGACCTGGCATGAATGACCTGGTATGAAGGACCTGGCATGAAGGACCTGGTATGAAAGACCTGACATGAATGACCTGGTGAGGTCGCGACGAGACCTGAGAGGTCGTTGGTAGACCTATCGAGGTCACGATGAGAGACCTTGCTTCTGTCGAGTCCAGTAATTGTGTAAACAATTTGCTCCAAGCCCCCAACTGTGAGTTGCAATTCTATCTTTTCAAATTCAATGAATTTCTTGAAAATCACCATCTGAGAACCTTAGAACAATGGTGTTCGGTGGGGTTGGTGGGTGGAATTCGCTTGAGAAAATCCCAAGTCCTTGTAGTCGGCGCCAAATGTATTAACCATTTTTGTGAGGTTGGTCAATACATTAATGAAAGATGATGATGTGTATGATATGAACAATAATAAAGTAGAGACGTGAACACCATTGTATACGTGGTTCGGCAATTGTGCCTACATCCACGGAGAGAGAGAATGAACTCTATTATAGTAGTGGTGATACAAAATGGGAGCTCGATAATGGAGAGAGCTCAAGAGAGAGATGAGACCTGAGAGGTAAGGTCTCATGAGAGAGTGTTGAGGTCTTGTGTATGATTCACCATGAGACCATGAGAAGATGAGTAGTTTGCCTTTATATTTATAGGCTACAATGTAACTCCATTCTTAGCAATTAATAGGGTAATAATGGGGAAAATATCTTTGTAATAATAAGGCTTAACTTTGTAACTTGTGCCATCATGAGAGAGCCCATTAGATGTTGTAGAGATGGTGCCACATGTATGTTGTATATAGTACCCCTACAATATGTATATATTTATACGTATGTGTGTGTAAATTTTCTAATATGAATTAGCTAAATGCAAGATAAAATACATTCAGACACATCACAGTTTATGTAAACACATTGAAAACATACAGCCACCACATGTGCAATAATTCTAAGTTCCTTTGCATAAAATCTTAAAGAATCAAATCACTTACCTGAGTTCTTTTAGCTAAGTAGCTTCTTAATGGTTGGCTTAGAAACTTTTCCACAGAGATCTTTTCAATTTTGATGAGCTCTTTATAGAATCAAAATCTTTATAGTGAAGGCACTTCATCGTGCAAGAAAGAAATGGTGGACTCATGGGTTACTGCTTTACTGGTTAGTTATGTATTTCTGTCCAATTACTATTATACCCCATAGTTTACATGTTATATACTCAAAATAGGTTTAACCCAGTGACTCGACTCGGCGAGTCGTGATAAACGAGTAATGTCAACGAGTCTACCCATATTTCAATAGAGTCGAGTCAACTCGGTCGAGTTCCAAGTTGACTCAACGAGTTTTTGAACCCTGGTTGAGACCAAGATCGCAAAACTCAGTCCACATGTTATAAAACCTGAATTCTTTTTTTCGTGTGATTATGCATAGTAGTACAAGTCACAATCATTGGAGTATGATCTGAAACTGACCCTGGATTCAAGAACTCAACCTGATAGTCATTGAAATCCACTAACCAATCTGCGTTCCTCATCACCCTATCAATTTTACTGCATATTCTTCCATCTTGCTTATTGGTCCAAGTAAACTAGCAACCTTTGTACTTAATATCCATGATCCCAGCCATTGTAACAAAATTGTGAAAATCTACGAAATGGTGGACCTTATCACCTGACCTCCTATTTGCTCTTCAGGGTTGAGAATAGTATTAAAATCCCCCATAAATATTTGTATATCAAAAAAATATTAATTTATATATTAGTTGGGCCTTCAAGGATTTTTCTAAAATGTATTAATTATCTAATAAATTTAGCGAAATATTAATTTATCAACATATGCCTAAGTTGGGACCAGCCAAAAATATTATTTAAAAGAGATAATTAATTTATCGGGTATTATCTTATCGAGGTTTTACTATATCTTTTCAATTATGCTGAAATTGATAAATTAATTGAAGAGAAATTCATTCAATTTTGGGTATTTTTGTAACTACACAAAATAAATAAAAATAGGTCAATATGTAATTTCACATATTAAATACAACAACCTTCATAAGTAACCCTAACTCAAATTCTTTATAAGCAGTAAACCACATTATCACCACTAAATCTAATACCAGTAATTGACTACCATTGATAAAATGCCCTAACTCGAATTTCTTTCAATTCAACAATTTTAACTTCAATAAGTTTACCAGTAATCTTTTTTGAATAAGTAGCTAAATAATTATCTGGTGGAAGTAGTGATTTACATTGAAATCACCAGATGATTTACTATGTTTGTACAACTTTTCCATCTATTATACTCTATTAAAGCTGAAAATACCCTTAAAAAAATATTTCTTCAATTAGATTGAAATTAATAGCTTAATTGAAGAGAATTTTGATTGAGTTTGGGAATCAAGTCCAGCCCGTACAAAAAATACAGTAAAACCTCGATAAATTAATAGCCTTGGAAGTAGAGAAAATTATTAATTAAATGAGATATCAATTCATCTATTAATTAATAAATTATTAATTTACATAATTAAGAGTATATTTTTATGTATATCTTTCTTTTTTTAGGGGGGGGGGGGGGGGGGGGGGGGGGGGGCTAGCATGATGAAACTGGACAATCGTTTTTTTCTAAAACCCGTTCCACGAAAAGAAGCACTAAAATTGATAATGATATTGGAATAATTTCTTCTTACAATACAAACTACAACACCAGATCAACTTATCACACTACAAAAATTCAGAGACGAGGTTCAAACCAAAATCAATTTTGAGAAAAAACAAGCAAAAATTGACTTTTATTATAAAAAAAAATATAAAATATATTTGTATATCGAAAAAATATTAATTTATATATTAGTTGGGCGTTCAAGGATTTTTCTAAAATGTATTATCTAATAAATTTAGCGAAATATTAATTTATTAACATATGCCCAAGTTGAGACCAACCAAAAATATTATTTAAAGAAGATAATATTATCTTATCGAGGTTTTACTGTATCTCTTCAATTAAGCTGAAATTGATAACTTAATCGAAGAGAAATTCAAAACTCACCAAGATTTAGATTGAAATCACCAGATGATTTGATGCAGCGGAAGCTAAAATAAACTTAATCTAAGAATTAAAATTGCAAGGAATTGAAATAACGGAAAAGAATTGCAATAAGTAAAAGCTGAAATTTAAATAACTTGAAAGTAAATTGCAGAAATTAAAGAACTTGAAGTAAAAACTAAATTGAAAGACAATAAACTAAATAATAAACTCTTCAATCATCAATCTTGGCTAAGAAATTCGTTTTTGGAGCTCTTTATATAGATAACTCCCTTGACACAACTAGGAAACCTACTAGAACTTAAATTACTTGTTCCCTAATGTATGTATTACCTTTTGGCAACTTCCTAAGGCTATTAGAACTCAAAATAAGACTTCTAGACACTTCTAAAGACACTCTAAGTAATAAAGGCGAAAATAACAATTTAGAAATACTATTTAGGCTTCTAAATAAATCATAAACCCAAATAGGAAACCAATTGGTGTATGTGTTCTGTCCTACATCAGTCCCCCATTCTTCAAAAGAATTCGTCCTCGAATTTACGTTGTATTGATGACGTCCGCTCCATAAGAAAAGATACTTTGAATAACATGAACTCTTAGGAACTTTTCCCGATGTGATTGTTTGACCTTGTGATCCTTGGACTTTTAGAACAAAAAGAACTTGCTTGGAAAGAATTCGATCAATCCCAGTAAAATCATAATGATGAACATCAACATCAATAAAAGTAGAATCTTTGGCAACCAATTCAACTGTATGATGCTCTTTTTCAATAAAAATATGTGTTTGTTCATCAGTTTTTACCAAAAGGGTTGAAAGATTTTCATGAAAACTTGATGGCTCCTCATTCAAAACTTCTCTTTCTTCTTCAATAATGTCATGATGTTTTGGTGTGGAAGAGATTTCATCGGTTGGGGTAAGAATGGTACATGTGGGAAAATTGTTGGTAGGAAGGAAGGGTGGTGGGGTGGTTGACGATGTATTGATTGGTTCTTCATGGATATCTTCGATAGTGTCCGTCTTGACTTCATCAATCTTGTAGTTTGATTCTTCATGGATACCAAGGGTTGTCTTGATCTCTGCTAGTTGTTGAGCAAATTTTACATCTTGATCGGCAAGTAACATATCTAGCATGTCGTTGAAAAAAACTTTAGTCTCATCACTAATGGCCATGGTTGAAAACAAATTTGGAGGTGGTGGGGCGGTGGTGGATCGATTTAAGATAAAGATCTAAAAATAACTTGCTCTTGATACCAATTGATGCAGCGGAAGCTAAAATAAACTTAATCTAAGAATTAAAATTGCAAGGAATTGAAATAACGGAAAAGAATTGCAATAAGTAAAAGCTGAAATTTAAATAACTTGAAAGTAAATTGCAGAAATTAAAGAACTTGAAGTAAAAACTAAATTGAAAGACAATAAACTAAATAATAAACTCTTCAATCATCAATCTTGGCTAAGAAATTCGTTTTTGGAGCTCTTTATATAGATAACTCCCTTGACACAACTAGGAAACCTACTAGAACTTAAATTACTTGTTCCCTAATGTATGTATTACCTTTTGGCAACTTCCTAAGGCTATTAGAACTCAAAATAAGACTTCTAGACACTTCTAAAGACACTCTAAGTAATAAAAGCGAAAATAACAATTTAGAAATACTATTTAGGCTTCTAAATAAATCATAAACCCAAATAGGAAACCAATTGGTGTATGTGTTCTGTCCTACATCATGATTTATTACGTTTATACAACTTCTCCATCTTCCTTTTCACTTAAAGTCTATGTCTGCTTATATGCTTATATTTGATCCATGTATATTTGATGTTTGCTGAAGATCTCTCGACGACACAGAAATCAAAACTCACCAGTATTCTAAGTGAAATGGGCAGCTATACAAGTTTATTAATAAGATCATTAATAATATTAATATGATATTATTGTGGACACACGTCAAACATGTTTGTGATGCTCATTTTCAAGTACATTCTCAATTTGACAAAAAGTATATTTTCCAGGAATATGGAGAACCAGTAATCTATTTCTTTTCCTTGCACTTATTAGGCATTGACAAAAAGTAAATGAAAATAGAAAATAAACTCCAATAAAGATGATGATATAATCTTCAATACATTTCAATGGTGGGGATACGAAAAGGGACCCAAGTAGCAGTAAGACTTATTTACTGCAATTTCATGAAATTTGAGTTTCCCTTAATTTGTGATCTAATGTACGTAAATGTGTTGCAGATGGGACTATATCAAAAAATGTCGCAAGATTCACAGACATGGATTGTATGGTTGCCTTCCGGAAATGCTTAACTACAGGCCTAACGGGATCTCTCCGTCACATTACAAGTAAGTCATCTTTATCATCATAATAGTTTGTTAAATATTTCGAATTTTCATGATGTTAACTCTTACAAGCCAATTAAGAGACGCTCGACTGCTAATGGACTACTGTGAAAAGATTGTTTCCCAAAGTGATGAAGCCTCAACAACCGAGCCAGACTAAATTCTAATTGAGACTTTGAGAATTGAGAGCACTGCAAAATCCCATTCTCCTGGATATCTTCAAATGTTTTGGGTTTAATTTCCATGTATATATAATAATCATTTAATTTCAATACTCAAAGATTTATAATAATTCTAAATAAAATCATACCAGATCATAGACTTTTGAAACGGGCTAAACAAAATATTACAAGTTACAAACCAAAAGCAACATAAAACCAAAAAAAAACTTTAAAACAATCAGATTTGCCCATGCATTGCATAGATTTGGTTTGTAAATTGTAATATTTTGTTTAGCCCGTTTCAAAAGTCCATGATATGGTATGATTTCATTTAGAATTATTATAAATCTTTGAGTATTGAAATTAAATGATTATTATATATACATGGAAATTAAACCCAAAACAATTGAAGATATCCAGGAGAATGGGATTTTGTAGCACTCTCAATTCTCAAAGTCTCAATTAGAATTTAGTCTGGCTCGGTTGTTGAGGCTTCATCACTTTGGGAAACAATCTTTTCACAGTAGTCTATTAGCAGTCGAGCGTCTCTTAATTGGGCTGAAATTTATGTTGGTTTGAACCTCGTCTCTGAATTTTTGTAGTGTGATAAGTTGATCTGGTGTTGTATTTTGTATTGCAAGAAGAAATTATTCCAATATCATTATCGATTTTAGTGCTTTTTTTCGTGGAACGGGTTTTAGAATAAAACGATTGTCCAGTTTTCTCTAGTTCAAAGGCTATTAATTTATCGAGGTTTTACTGTATTTTTTGTACGGGATGGACTTGATTATACTTGGGATTGCGTATACTTTTAATTTTTTTTATTGGGCTTGATTATATCTGTGATGGTGGTCCACTTTTGCGTAATTACAAATATACACAAACTAAATCAAAATTCTCTTCAATTAGTTAATTTCAATCTAATTGAAGAGATATTTTTTTAAGGGTTCTACCAGATAATTATTTAGCTACTTATTCAAAAAAGAATATTGGTAAACTTATTGAAGTTAAAATTATTGAATTGAAAGAAATTTGAGTTAGGACATTTTATCAATGGTAGTCAATTACTGGTATTAGATTTAGTGGTGATAATGTGGTTTACTGCTTATAAAGAATTCGAGTTAGGGTTACTTATGAAGGTTGTTATATTTAATATGTGAAATTACATAGATTTTTATTTATTTTGTGTAGTTACAAAAATACCTAAAATTAAATAAATTTCTCTTCAATTAGGTTATCAATTAGGCTGAAATTGAAAAGATATAGTAAAACCTCGATAAGATAATACCCGATAAATTAATTATCTCCTTTAAATAATATTTTTGGCTGGTCTCAACTTGGGCATATATTGATAAATTAATATTTCGCTAAATTTATTAGATAATTAATACATTTTAGAAAAATCCTTGAAGGCCCAACTAATATATAAATATTAAATTTTTTTGATATACAAACAAACATCTTATTAAGCTTGGTGAATCGAGTTATAAATATGTATACATTATTAGCCAACCAATAAGTGACAAATCCTCTGAAATGATCTGGTCTTCAATTTCATCTGGTCTTCAATTTTCTCCATGATCTCAATTTGAAAGTAATCATTCAACCTATTTCCCTGATGAAAGCAAGTTGTTTTTGTGAAAAATAGTCATACAAATTCTAATGTCTGGTTATTCACAGTTAACATCCTGAAAATTTAAAATATTTAGTAAACTATTATTATGACAAAGATGACTTACTTGTAAAGTAAACCCCCTATTTTAATTTTAATGAAAATTTTATTTAAGTTTAATTTGAGATTAAGAATAATTAAGTGCAAGTGCTTGGACCAGGGGTTTATAATCAATTAATATAAAGTAAAGGGACTAAGGGTTAAATATAGAAAATTGGGAGAAAGCATATCACGAACAATTTGGTTTCCTCTTTGTTCGGAAACACGTCAACACGATCAAATCGAATCAATTGGAAACGTGGGATTAACCGGATTAAATGGGAGTGATCTCCTTGTATAATCGAAATTGAAACAAGGGTTTTGTTCGCATAGTTTTTTTTTTTTTTTTTTTTAAAAAAAAGGGTTTGCAGAGAGAGAAAGAGAGAGAGTGGCGGCGACCAGAATAGTAGTAGTAGAAGAAGAAGTTCAGTAACAGGTGAGTGGGTTTAGCTTCATTAAACCATTACTTTTAAAATTCAAAACTATACAAATATATATGGAGAAGCTATGCTTCATGTTTGATATCTAATGATAATGGGTATGGGATATAACCAGTTACTGGAGGTAGACTAGCTTAACACCATCTTGGCAGGCACGGGTTCTCTCTTTGCTCTGTTGTTTTCAAAGTATATACTAAGATGTTTTTTTTCTTCTTCTCTCATGACCTGGACTTATTTTGATTTAGTAAAATGATTCTGATTTTTAAAATGGTTTTAATATATATACCTGTATATATCTAAATTTTTTTGATGCCTTTACATCCATATGAATGGATCAGGCATAGTATATGAAATTTGAAAGCCTTGGGTTACAGAAGTGTGATTGGATTGTATTACTGTGCAGGTAGTCACCGTTTTGCCGGTTTTCGAGTCTTGTTAGATTCTATTATTCTATTTTAATTATTAATAAAGAAAAGAAAGATATATATTTTTTGATATAAACTTAGAAGTGATAGTACAATACAGTGTACCTTATGTGTTGTATTGCCGAACTTCTATTTTGTACTTGATAGCATACAGTAAGTGTATTATTAGTTGCGATGGACTGATGTTAATATATGACTCTTCATATACTGATTAGAATAAAAATGTTGGAGACTCTGGACTTGAGAATTTAATTCATCATAAATGCCTTGGAATGGCTTTATATACCATGGATGGTATTTGATTAATCTAGAAAATGCGAAAGGAATACAAAAATGAATTTGATGTGAATTTGATGTGAAATTTATGGTCGAGTGTTACTTGATTGATTGATAGTTTAGATGTTTGATAGTCGCCCAACCATTAGTACATTTGTCGCACCTGTGGAATTAGGATTACAAAAAAGAATAGATATCATCCTAGACGGTTTAGCCTGCAGGTTGATAATTGGAAAATGTATTTGGGTATTTTCTAGACGGCTTAGCCTGCGGAACTGACCATACAGACCTTCATAGCCTTCGGGGTTGGTCTGGGCGCCACTTTTGAAAGCTCAAGACAGCTAGTGGAGGCCATGAGTTAGGCATACGTCGAGGCTAGCCAAAACTTGCAGGTGAGCACCCACTTGGGTTTTGGTTTCCGCGTAGAGGGTCTTAACCATGGTCAAGGCACACTGGTGCAGTGTGGGTATGGCAAATGTGTGGAGTGCATCCTGTGGGAGGTGTACTAGTGATTGGGTATAGATTGTGAAGTGTTGTTTCGATGCAATGATTGATTTATAGTGATTTAAATATTAGTGTGGAGCTTTTGAGATGCCTTGAATTATATATTATTGTACTAACACGGTTTTGCAGGAGGATAGGTCAATTAACATTTCTTGCAGGGCTCGACCTATCCTGATCAGAGGTGCAGTCCAGGTAATGTATTATTATAATCTATAGTTTATTTACTTAGTAAACGAGATACATGTATAAAGACCGCGGAATCTGTTATTTTATTGTTTTTGGGAATGGAGTTCCCTACCCTTGCCTACTCATACCAGCATAATTTGCTGACCCATGTTGCTTGTTTTGCACGTGGGTACGTATCCTTATGGAGCGTAGGCGGAGGAGAGCAGCAAGTTGGGTACGATCGAGAGCAACATCAGGAGGCTCGGGCTGATCCAGTTGTTCGAGAGGGAGTTTGAGATTTATAGGAGTTAACCTTCGCAGTAGGTTTAGTTCTTTGATTCGTTGTCAGTCGATTACTCAAGTTTATTTTAATTATTGGATTATTGTTGATTGGAGAATACAATACCTCAATTGAAGTTGTTGAATTCTATTATTTAAGTTGTTTAATTCGGTATTTGAAATTTTGGGATTATTTATGGAAATCATTGGAAGTTCAGATTATTTGTGTTGAAGTATTTATCTTTAATGGTTATGGATTTTTACCTTATGCAAATGTTTATTTAGATTACTGTCTTGATCCTTTTTTCATTTATTGGCATCTTGAGGGTAATTTTGTAAAATTCTCTTTTTTACTAATTTCTGGATATTAGGGTCGTGACAGTTTTCTTGGTATCAGAGCGCTTGGTTAACTTAGGCCGAGAAGGTCTAGGTGATCCTCGGAATGTGGAATGGGTGATAAGTTTGAAGGAGTTTGGTGGTTATCTAATAATAATTTAATCTTTTGAATGAAGGTCATGGCGGGAAGAGGACGTGGTCAAGTCTATCAGTTGACTCAAGACCAGATGAACCAGCTGTTGCTAGCAGTTGTAGGCAACAATGGGGGTAATGGTGACCCATTTGCTAAGAGGAACAAAGATTTTCTCAATCTGGGTGGTATAAAATTCGATTGTAAGGGAGACGGGAAGGCTGCAGTGTTATGGCTTAGACAGACAGAAGCAGTGTTTGCAAAGATGGTATTGACTGAAGTTCAAAAGCAGGAGCTCGCTTCCCATCAGTTGGATGGTGGAGCATTACTCTGGTGGGACGTTTTGAAGGTCGGGTTAGACCTCACCACTCTGACTTGGGACGAGTTCAGGAGTACTTTTGAGGGGAGATACCTTTCGAGTGCTTACAGAGACCGATTAGTGGATGAATTTTTGAATCTGCGACAGGGTACTATGACCGTAGCAAAGTATACGAATAGATTCAATGAGTTGTCTATGTTTGCTCCGCATATGGTGGATACAGTCGAGAAGAGAAATCATCGTTTCATTAAGGGCCTAGGGCACTACGTATCGAAGCAACTGATTCCATTTGAGCACGAGCCATTTGATAGAGTCCTGAACCTCGCAATGAAGTATGAGGAGAAGGAACAAGAGTTTAGAGCTGAGAAGAGCAAAAAGACAGGTGATAACTCCAGAGACAGGAACCGACACAAGCCTTATGATCCTAACTTCAAGGGTCGACGTTATGACAACAACCCAGAGAGGAACCAAGGTTACAACAGGCCACTAGGAGATAACTAGGGTTTCAGACACCGTGGTTGGTTTGGGCATGGTGACAACAGAGCTAGAGCAGGCGTACCACCACCACCACCAGCACCAGGGCAACCTGCCCCAGGTTTGCCTTATAGGCCAACACCTTTACAGTTACCAGCGCCAGGAGCATTAGCAGGGCCGATCAGGGGTAACTGTTGGAACTGTGGAGGACCAGGACATCGTTCTGCTGAGTGTCGTCGACCAGTGAACAACAACCAGGGAAGGCCAGCACATCAGCCGAACCGAGGGAGAGCCTTTGATGTTTTGCCTGCATTTCAGGG
This sequence comes from Aquilegia eximia, assembly GCA_023053565.1. NCBI lineage: Eukaryota > Viridiplantae > Streptophyta > Magnoliopsida > Ranunculales > Ranunculaceae > Aquilegia > Aquilegia eximia. Next base: position 51,147 of record JALIGU010000053.1, read on the forward strand.
ACTGGAAGCTACTTTTGATTGCTCTCAGTTTAGATTCCGAGTATTGTTTGATTCTGGTGCATCGCATTCATTTATAGCTAAACAGATAGTAGATAAGTATCAGATTGTGACTACACCTTTATCCCAGCCTCTATATCTTCGGACACCTATGGGAGGTTCGACTTATTTGTTTTACGAGTGTAAAAACTTCGTTCTGACATTCATGGGTAGACAGTTTGTTATCGATCTAGTTGTTTTAGATTTTGAGGGCTATCAGTTTATTTTTGGTTTTGATTGGTTGAGTCGTTATCATGTGATTTTGGATTGTTCTGGGAGAAGAATTATAGTGGATACACCAGGTTTACCCACATTGGTACACAGTTGTGTTAGTAGGGATGATTCGATTATGTCCAGCTTTTTGATGTCTATGGCTGCCCAGTCGATCGATATTAGTGATGTGGCGATAGTTAAGGATTATCTAGATGTGTTTGAGGAGATTCCGGGTTTACCACCCAAGAGAGAGGTGGAGTTCCGTATTGATTTGTTGCCAGGAACGACACTTATTTCTAAGACTGCTTACAGGATGGCGCCTAAGCAGTTGGAAGAAATGAAGACCCAATTGGAGGAGTTGCTTAAGAAAGGGTATGTGATATTTGATGTTTTATTTGATTTGGTTTATTCTTTTGGTATATATGTGTGAGCCTTTTGAGGTGTGTATGAACACATGTTCATACGTCCAAGCAATTCTCCATGGGGAGCTCCAGCTATCTTTGTCTCTAAGAAGGATAAGACTTTGAGGATGTGCATTGATTACCGTGAGTTGAATAAGGTGACGGTCAAGAACAAATATCTACTGCCGAGAATAGATGGTTTGTTTGATCAGTTGAAAGGAGCAGCCGTGTTTTCTCAGTTTGATTTGAGGACGGGTTACCATCAGATGGGTGTAGAGGAGAAGACTATACCACTAACTGCTTTCAGAACTCGATATGGATTGTATGATTTTCCAGTAATGCCTTTTGGGTTAACTAATGCTCCAGCATTTTTCATGGATTTGATGAACCGGATTTTCAGGCCTTATCTTGATAAGTTTGTGATCGTATTCGTTGATGATATTTTGGTGTATTCTAAGGATGCTCAGGAGCATGCGAAACATTTGAAGACAGTGTTGCAGATATTGAGAGATCACAAGCTATATGCTAAGTTTAGCAAATGTCATTTCTGGAAGAATGAGGTGCATTTCTTAGGTCACGTGATATCCAGAGAGGGGATTGCCGTTGACCCTGAGAAGGTTACTGCAGTTAGGGATTGGAAACAACCAACCAACCCTACCGAGATTCAAAGCTTTTTGGGATTAGCTGGATATTACCGTCGTTTCATTGAAAAGTTCTCGCTCATAGCTGAGCCATTGACCAGACTTACGAGGAAGAATGTGAAGTTCTTATGGACTGACGATTGCGAGAGAGCTTTCCAGGAGCTTAAGCAGAGGTTAACTACAGCGCCAGTGTTAGTTATACCGGTTAGAGGAGGCAAGCTTGTGGTATTCACAGATGCCAGTGGTACAGGACTTGGTTGTGTTTTGATGCAGAATGGGGGAGTGGTTTCGTATGCTTCTAGACAGTTGAAGCAACATGAGCGAAAATATCCAGTGCACGATTTAGAATTGGCAGCTGTGGTGTTTGCTTTGAAGATTTGGCGTCACTATTTATATGGAGAGAAGTTTGATCTTTACACCGACCACAAGAGTATGAAATACTTATTCTCTCAGAAGGACTTGAACATGAGGCAACAGAGATCGATGGAGTTCATTAGTAGTTATGATTTTCAGATTCAGTATCAGCCTGGGAAGGGTAATGTAGTTGCAGATGCTTTGAGTATGAAACATGCCACCGCTGCTATGATGATGACGGAGGAGTGGAAATCTCTGGAGACTAGAGCGTCTCATTATGTGTACTTACAGCAGAGAGGTGAACAAGTCACTATTTGTTCTATGGAGGTGAAACCTATGATGATTAGCTTGATTGTGTCCAAGCAGCATGAGGACCCTTTCTTGCTCCGAAAGCTTGGGCAGTTAGTTGTGGATTTGTTAGATGACTGTCCCACAGAGTGGTCAGTTGGTATTGATGGAGGTTTGAGGTATAGAGATCGTTTGTGTGTTCCTGATAAGGATGGTTTGAGGAAGAATGTCATGGATGAGGCACATCATTCACGTTTCACTATTCATCTTGGTGGAACGAAGATGTACCAAGATTTGAAGAGGACTTATTGGTGGGAAGGAATGAAGAGGGACGTTGGAGAGTATGTTTCTAGGTGTTTGACATGTCAGCGAGTAAAGGTCGATCATCAGAAACCGTCAGGGTTACTTCAGCCTTTGTCTATCCCTCAGTGGAAGTGGGAGCACATTTCCATGGATTTTATTGATGGTTTGCCTAGATCACGGGAATGCAATGAATCCATTTGGGTTGTTGTCGATAGATTGACTAAGTCAGCTCATTTTCTTCCTATTTCTATGAATAGGAATGCAGATAAGCTAGCAAAGAAGTATGTGAAAGAGATTGTCCGGCTACATGGTGTTCCAACTAGCATTGTTTCAGACAGAGATCCCATATTCACTTCAGAGTTCTGGGGTAGTTTTCAGCATGCCATGGGTACAAAGCTTAATTTGAGTATTGCTTATCATCCCCAGACAGATGGACAAACTGAGCGGGTAAATCAGATTCTAGAGGATATGTTACGTGCTTGTGCACTAAGCTTTGGTGGAGAATGGGAAGAGCATCTACCTTACGCGGAGTTTGCTTACAATAACAGTTTTCAGGCGAGTATTGGTATGGCACCATATGAAGCACTGTATGGTAGGCCATGTAGATCACCGGCTTGTTGGGCGGAGGTTGGTGATACTGCGATTCTTGGACCAGTGATGGTTCGCAAGACTACAGAGAAAGTAGATATCATTCGACAGAGATTGAAAACGGCTCAAAGCCGAATGAAGAGTTATGCAGATGATAGGAGGAAGCCACTCGAGTTTGTTGTAGGGCAGAAAGTGTTACTGAAGATATCCCCGATGCGTGGAGTTATGAGGTTTGGTAAGAAGGGCAAGTTGAGCCCTGGGTATGTGGGACCGTATGAGATCACTGAGAGAGTTGGACCGTTGGCTTACAGGCTGGCATTGCCACCTACCTTGGAAAAGATACATAATGTATTCCAAGTCTCAATGTTGAGGAAGTGGAAAGGTGATGATAAGGATGAAGAGGATGAAGGCGCAGACTACGCGCAATTAGATATTTATGATCCAGATCAGTTAGAAATTAATGAAGATGCTACCTACAGAGTGAGGCCAATTACTATCATTGATAGAGATGAGAAACGACTAAGGCGAAAAACATTGAAGCTGGTAAAAGCGTAGTGGAGTGATGATCCGAGCGATGTCACATGGGAGCTTGAGGACAAAGTACGAGCTAAGCACCCGGAGTTGTTCGATTGATCTTTCTTCCAAATCTCGAGGCCGAGATTTCTTTTGAGGTGTGTATGAATGTAAACCCCCTATTTTAAGTTTAATGGAAATTTTATTTAAGTTTAATTTGAGATTAAGAATAATTAAGTGCAAGTCCTTGGACCAGGGGTTTATAATCAATTAATATAAAGTAAAGGGACTAAGGGTTAAATATAGAAAATTGGGAGAAAGCATATCATGAACAATTTGGTTTCCTCTTTGTTCGGAAACACGTCAACACGATCAAATCGAATCAATTGGAAACGTGGGATTAACCGGATTAAATGGGAGTGATCTCCTTGTATAATCGAAATAGAAACAAGGGTTTTGTTGGCATAGTTTTTTTTTTTTTTTTTTTTTATTTAAAAAAGGGTTTGCAGAGAGAGAAAGAGAGAGAGTGGCGGCGACCAGAATAGTAGTAGAAGAAGAAGAAGTTCAGTAACAGGTGAGTGGGTTTAGCTTCATTAAACCATTACTTTTAAAATTCAAAACTATACAAATATATATGGAGAAGCTATGCTTCATGTTTGATATCTAATGATAATGGGTATGGGATATAACCAGTTACTGGAGGTAGACTAGCTTAACACCCTCTTGGCAGGCACGGGTTCTCTCTTTGCTCTGTTGTTTTCAAAGTATATACTAAGATGATTTTTTCTTCTTCTCTCATGACCTGGACTTATTTTGATTTAGTAAAATGATTCTGATTTTTAAAATGGTTTTAATATATATATCTGTATATATCTAAATTTTTTTGATGCCTTTACATCCATATGAATGGATCAGGCATAGTATATGAAATTTGAAAGCCTTGGGTTACAGAAGTGTGATTGGATTGTATTACTGTGCAGGTAGTCACCGTTTTGCCGGTTTTCGAGTCTTGTTAGATTCTATTATTCTATTTTAATTATTAATAAAGAAAAGAAAGATATATATTTTTTGATATAAACTTAGAAGTGATAGTACAATACAGTGTACCTTATGTGTTGTATTGCCGAACTTCTATTTTGTACTTGATAGCATACAGTAAGTGTATTATTAGTTGCGATGGACTGATGTTAATATATGACTCTTCATATACTGATTAGAATAAAAATGTTGGAGACTCTGGACTTGAGAATTTAATTCATCATAAATGCCTTGGAATGGCTTTATATACCATGGATGGTATTTGATTAATCTAGAAAATGCGAAAGGAATACAAAAATGAATTTGATGTGAATTTGATGTGAAATTTATGGTCGAGTGTTACTTGATTGATTGATAGTTTAGATGTTTGATAGTCGCCCAACCATTAGTACATTTGTCGCACCTGTGGAATTAGGATTACAAAAAAGAATAGATATCATCCTAGACGGTTTAGCCTGCAGGTTGATAATTGGAAAATGTATTTGGGTATTTTCTAGACGGCTTAGCCTGCGGAACTGACCATACAGACCTTCATAGCCTTCGGGGTTGGTCTGGGCGCCACTTTTGAAAGCTCAAGACAGCTAGTGGAGGCCATGAGTTAGGCATACGTCGAGGCTAGCCAAAACTTGCAGGTGAGCACCCACTTGGGTTTTGGTTTCCGCGTAGAGGGTCTTAACCATGGTCAAGGCACACTGGTGCAGTGTGGGTATGGCAAATGTGTGGAGTGCATCCTGTGGGAGGTGTACTAGTGATTGGGTATAGATTGTGAAGTGTTGTTTCGATGCAATGATTGATTTATAGTGATTTAAATATTAGTGTGGAGCTTTTGAGATGCCTTGAATTATATATTATTGTACTAACACGGTTTTGCAGGAGGATAGGTCAATTAACATTTCTTGCAGGGCTCGACCTATCCTGATCAGAGGTGCAGTCCAGGTAATGTATTATTATAATCTATAGTTTATTTACTTAGTAAACGAGATACATGTATAAAGACCGCGGAATCTGTTATTTTATTGTTTTTGGGAATGGAGTTCCCTACCCTTGCCTACTCATACCAGCATAATTTGCTGACCCATGTTGCTTGTTTTGCACGTGGGTACGTATCCTTATGGAGCGTAGGCGGTGGAGAGCAGCAAGTTGGGTACGATCGAGAGCAACATCAGGAGGCTCGGGCTGATCCAGTTGTTCGAGAGGGAGTTTGAGATTTATAGGAGTTAACCTTCGCAGTAGGTTTAGTTCTTTGATTCGTTGTCAGTCGATTACTCAAGTTTATTTTAATTATTGGATTATTGTTGATTGGAGAATACAATACCTCAATTGAAGTTGTTGAATTCTATTATTTAAGTTGTTTAATTCGGTATTTGAAATTTTGGGATTATTTATGGAAATCATTGGACGTTCAGATTATTTGTGTTGAAGTATTTATCTTTAATGGTTATGGATTTTTACCTTGTGCAAATGTTTGTTTAGATTACTGTCTTGATCCTTTTTCCATTTATTGGCATCTTGAGGGTAATTTTGTAAAATTCTCTTTTTTACCAAATTCTGGATATTAGGGTCGTGACATGTAATGTGACGGAGAGATCCCCTTAGGCCCATATTGTTAAGCCTTTCCGGAAGGCAACCATACGATCCATATCTGTGTGAATCTTGCGACCTTTTTTTGATATAGTCCCATCTGGTAAACTTATGCAAAAAAGATTACTGGTAAACTTATGAAGTTAAAATTGTTGAATTGAAAGAAATTCGAGTTAGGGCATTTTATCAATGGTAGTCAATTACTGGTATTAGATATAGTGGTGATAATTTGGTTTACTGCCTATAAAGATTTCGAATTTGGGTTACGTATGAAAGTGGTTGTATTTAAGATGTGAAATTACATATTGACCCATTTTTATTTATTTTGTGTAGTTACAAAAATACCCAAAATTGAATGAATTTCTCTTCAATTAGGTTATCAATTTCAGCCTAATTGAGAAGATATAGTAAAACCTCAATAAGATAATACCCGATAAATTAATTATCTCCTTTAAATAATATTTTTGGCTGGTCGCAACTTGGGCATATGTTGATAAATTAATATTTTGCTAAATTTATTAGATAATACATTTTAGAAAAATCCTTGAAGGCCCAACTAATATATAAATTAATATTTTTTTGATATACAAATATATTTTATATTTTTTTATAATAAAAGTCAATTGTTGCTTTTTTTTCTCAAAATTGATTTTGGTTTGAACCTCGTCTCTGAATTTTTGTAGTGTGATGAGTTTATATGGTGTTGTATTTTGTATTGTAAGAAGAAATTATTCCAATATCATTTTAGTGCTTCTTTTCGTGGAATGGGTTCTAGAATAAAATGATTGTCCAACTTCATCATGTTAGTCCCAAAAAGAAAGATATAGATGAAATATAATGTTTATGTAAATTAATAGTTTATTAATTAATCGATGAATTAATATCTCGTTTAATTAATAATTTTCTCTAGTCCAAGGGCTATTAATTTATCGAGATTTTACTGTATTTTATTCTACTTGGGATTGGTCGCTTGAACCCAACTTCAATCTATGAATGTGCGGTATACTTTTAATTTTTTTTACTGGGCTTAATTATGTTTGTGATTTGGTCCAACTGGGTACGGGTTGGACTTGATTATACATGAAAATATACTGTTTATGTAAATTAATAGTTTGTTAATTAATCAATGAATTAATATCTCTTGAAATTACTGTCTTCTCTCGTCTCTTCTTCTGTAACACAAAAAACCTCTTTCTTATTATTATTTTTTTGAACTGTATATGTTCTTAGTATCAAGAGATACACGTTTTCAACTATTGATAAATTTGAAATTAAAATTAATAAAAAATTAAAAATTTTAAATTTTAAATATATTTGGGATTTATTTGATCTGACCGTCGAGTGGCTCATATTAGAATAGGTGCACTAAAAAGAGTATTAATTTTGGTGGGTGAACTTGAAGAATGGGATATTCGACCCTCCCTAATCCCTTCCGAATTTTAATAGAATGATATTTGGGCCTATCTGTACATACAATTAAAATGGAGTCCAAGCCCAACAAGAGTAGAGAAAGTTGTTGGGCGAAATCAATCGATCAATCATTGTATTTCTATTTTTAGGGTTCAGTGGCATTATGGTCAAATAAATAATTCAACGGTCACATTCTATTTCTATGTTGGTGAAAATATAGCCGTTATACAAAGTTTCCTTTTCCATCCTGTCATTGAAATTAGGGTTTCGTTTTGTAAACGAAGAAACTGTGAACCATTAACCAAATCAAATAGTATATATAGTTCGCATCTAAACCCCACAAACCACCATTTACAGTCTCTTCTCTTTCTTTCTCTCTCCCCCAATTATATTCTATTGATAAGCAGTCAAGCAAGCAGCTCTTTCTAACTCATCTCTCATCGTCTTCTTCTTCGCTATTATAATCATCTGCTATTGCTGTTGCTGTTGCTGTTGATCTGTTTAAATTATCTGATTTCTTGATTTTTCTATTCAATCAATTTCTTGTTGCAGGATTCTTCTTAATTACTTGTTTTTATTTATTTATTTTCTTGTTCGCTATATATTATTTTCTTTTCTTTTCTTTTGTTTCTTTTGTTGTTTAACATTATGGATGCAGGAAGATTATCATCATCATCATCATCTCGATACCCACTTCAGGAAACTATCCTTCAGAGAAAACCTTCTCGTGACGATGTATGTTCAAATTTTTTATCCATTATTTGGGTTTTCTATGTTTCTTCTTCTTCTTCTTCTGATTGATTGATATTATTTGTGGTGGGGGTTTCAGTTCTAATCAATCTAATAAAAATGAAAAATCTAATCTTTTTAATTGATTTCTCTGTTTTTTTTTTTGTTGCAGTTGGATAGATTCATCCCCAATCGATCTGCGATGGATATGGATTTTGCTCAATACATGATTGCAGAAGCTAGGAATGGGAAAGAGAATCCACTTTCAAACTCTCCTGCCAAAGAAGCTTATAGGAAGCAATTAGCTGAGGTCATGAACATGAACAGGACAAGGATTCTTGCTTTCAAGAATAAGCCACCTGTAATCGACTCTCTCTTCCCTGAACCAGCTTCATCCTTCAATCAATCCAAACCAGTTAAACCTCGAAGGTCCATTCCTCAAGTGAGTTGCCTCTCTCTCTCTCTCTCTCTCTCTTGCCTCTCTCTCTCTCTCTCTCTCTCTCTCTCTCTCTCTCTCTCTCTCTCTCTCTCTCTCTCTCTCTTCCTTCTTCTCTTGCTTCATTCATCAATATTAAGATGCTTTGTTTTCTATACTTATGATGGTATTTTTGGTGGCTTACATTACAGACTTCAGAGAGGACATTGGATGCTCCTGAGCTTGTTGACGATTACTACTTGAATTTGCTCGACTGGGGTAGCAACAATGTGCTTGCTATCGCACTTGGGAACACTGTTTACTTGTGGGATGCTTCTGATTCTTCTACTACAGAACTAATGACACTGGATGACGACACTGGCCCTATTACAAGTGTCAGCTGGGCTCCTGATGGACGTCACATCGCAGTTGGCTGCAACAGTTCAGAGGTTCAGTTGTGGGATAGTTTTTCTAACCGGAGACTAAGGACACTGCGAGGCTGCCATAGTTCAAGAGTTGGGTCTTTGGCTTGGAACAATCAGATCTTAACAACTGGGGGAATGGACGGTTTGATCATTAACAATGATGTCAGAATTAGGGACCACATCGTCGAGAAATATGAAGGGCACCAACAAGAGGTATGTGGGCTCAAATGGTCATCCTCAGGCCAGCAGTTAGCAAGCGGTGGAAATGATAATATTCTTCACATATGGGATCGATCGGTAGCTTCCTCAAATTCTACTACTCAATGGCTACATCGGTTGGAGGACCACACTGCTGCGGTAAAAGCACTTGCCTGGTGCCCATTTCAGAGTAATCTGCTCGCGTCTGGTGGAGGTGGTAGCGACCGATGCATAAAATTTTGGAACACCCACACTGGGGCTTGCTTGAACTCAGTAGACACCGGATCGCAGGTCTGTGCATTGTTGTGGAATAAGAATGAGCGAGAATTGCTGAGCTCTCATGGGTTCACCCAGAATCAGTTAACTCTTTGGAAGTACCCATCTATGGTTAAGTTGGCTGAACTTACAGGCCACACTTCCAGGGTTCTATACATGGCGCAGGTAAATTATTTGAATTTGTCTAAAAATAATCTTCTTTTCATTTCTATTTATAAATGGAATATCATCATTATTGTTTTCTGATCTTGAAATTGTGAATTTTTTTTTCAGAGTCCAGATGGGTGCACTGTAGCATCTGCAGCCGGAGATGAAACATTAAGATTTTGGAATGTTTTTGGGACACCTGAAGTCGCTAAACCTGCACCCAAATCCAATCCAGAGCCATTTGCTAACGTTAGTCGCATCAGATGAGTTCTTCCAGTGAAGATCAGCTTGTTTTGCTTTCACAGATGATCATATTTATTTGTAAAAACATTTTTTTCTTTGTTGTATATTGTATATACATTTTGTTGTACATTGTCATATATAGATTGCCTCAGTTCAGAAAGACACTGAACTTTGCCAGCTCTGTACTTTGCTAACCAAAGTTCATAATAAATAATATACAGTTTTCTTTTAGTCTTTCTCTTGAATATGTGAGAGTTTTGTAATTTTGGTTTCATTTTTGTTTCTTCATAATCCAAAGCAAAAAGTAGGTTGAAGCTGTATATCAACGATAATCTTTCTATTGTAACTTTGATCATCAAAGGATGAATTCAAGCGAAAAACACACATGCCATGATTAGTTCTCAGGTGCATAGTATGTTCCTTCAGTGCTGGAACATACTCTGATAGACTAGTGTGTTCCGAGGGCTTTGAAATTTGGTGCTAAAGTTCAAGTATATCGAACACACTAAATCTGATAGACTAGTGTGTTCAGAGCGAGTGATGGCTGTCAAGGCTTTGAAATTTGGTACTACGTTCAGAGCAATGGTACCTTGGTTCTTTGGCTACAAAAATCTATTTATACTTCACCAAAAACTATACATCGCATTGCAGTTGTGAAAAACTATTTATACACCCCATTAGAGACCATTTGACTATTTATACATCGCACCGCATTGCAGTTGTGACTCTAAAATCTGACTTAAGCGGTTGGTACAAGTAAACTCTCCAATCCACTTGTGAAGAACAGAAAACAAATTCAGTTAATGTGATCTCTCATGTATTCAGTGAACAGGTATTCATGGGTACTGGCGTATTGTTGCCTGATCTAAGTTATGGGACAAAAACTGGTTGTGCACTTGGATGTTGAAACTGGGGTTGGCTCATTGCAGTTCTATGGTTTGGTTCGACATCAGTTCCCCATTCATCGTGGTTTTTGACTGATTATAGTGTCACATAGTAGAGGATTCCACGGGTAGCACTTGCAAGTTGCAAGGGACAGTAAGGCCTCCTGCAAAGACACCTGGTTTCACCATATAGCAGTAATTACCAAAGTACATGCTTCCATGACCATGTTGATCATTCAGCCCCTGTTAACAACAGGAGAAATGCGCAACCAAAATGTAAACCTGCAGAGCTGATTACAGTTATATACTTAAATGACATGTGTACATGCTTCCATTAATGCAGATAGAAATACTGGTCGTAAATAGATTTTCTTCCTCCATTCGAAAAATAAAAAAATTGTAGGGCAAGAGAGAAGCATCTAAGGTGATGTGAATTGTCATCAGCTGTGGCTAGAACTCTTGCAGAGTTGCAGAGGTTAGGTTTCTCCGGCTCTCCACGAAAGGTAGGATCTTTTGGGAAAACGTAAGGAAGAAACACAACACAAAGGAATTCCCTTTTTTTTTTTCAGGCGGAAGATGTCAACTTCTTATCAGTCTGTTTAAAGGGAATCCGACAACAAAATATAAGTTTCAAGTGGAGTTTTGGATTTTCCAACGTTCGTTTTGTGGCTAATCTTTTCACATCAGCAGGGTATCTGAATCATGAGGGGGACTCACTCTTTGAAAGTTCAGGGGTGTAATAGGCAGCTTGGTGGTGTTGCTGAATCACGACGATGTTATGAGTCCTGGAGACCAAAACAATCTAGCTGACCCCTCTATCAGTTCTCACTTGGCACCTATTATCGTCTGTGTGTGTTGTGCTGCAGAACTATCAATACCATTGGTTGAGGTGATGGAGATATTTCTTTTAAGAACATTTAGTCAGGAGTACTTCGTGGTACAGACTAAGTGTCTCAGCGGTTTGAAGTTCCCATTTCCTTCCATGGTCGAGTTTGTAAGATCACTTGTTTGACACGGAGTTTGAATCCAGTGTGCACTTGGTGGAACATTGGAGTTATATAAAGTTGGACTGTTGGAGTTTGGGATATCGACATAGTTTCAACTTTCAAATATTAGATAAACATTGGATTGAAGATCATTTTACTATCCAAACTCTTTATGTGGTTATGCTGTGCTAATCATCAAATCTGATAGGATGTTTATTCTTGTTTATGTCTGACTCAAAGATAAACATTTCAAGGTTTCAAGACGGTTTAGAAGGGCAGAATGTAAAGGAGGAGTGGCAATGGGTTTTTGATCAGTGTAGAAGGGCGGGATATGCTGCAGGTATTTTCAAATCTTTGGTATTGGCTGCTATGTACTGGATTTGGAGGGAGAAATTTGAGGAGATTCAAGGAGCTGGCCAATGTTGGAGAAACAGGTCTGACAGACCTATCAGAAACAGGTCCAACAAGTGTGTGTCTGTTGTGAATAAGCACGACTTAGCCTATAAATTAAGAAGCACTCAATTAATTTAGACTATGTCTGCTTCTCTCTCCTTCTCTTTCTCTCCATAGAAATTCGAAGTGTTTTTCTTGTTTGTTCGCCAGTACTCTGCTATTACAGTGCAGTCTAGCAGAGTGTAGAACAGTTGTATCTCGGGAGACTAATCGTCCAGTATCTGTTTCCACCATAGCAGGGACGTAATATTGTCTTAAAGATATTGCCTCGGTAAGACTCTGTTCAAATCCTTAATCATCAACTTGTGTAGTAAGTGTTGCTGTTATTGTGAATTCATTTAATACTCCCTCCGTCCCAAATTATAAGTACCTTTTGGAATATTCTACTTATTAAGGAAACATCATTTATTGTTTGTCTACTAACTCTATTTTCCAATTTACCCCTATTTAATTCTAATTACAATGTCTAACTTTTTATTAGAATAATTACTCTAATCTTAAAACAAGGGTAATATAGACAAATGAACCATTTAACTTAATTAATATGGGTTGAAAAGTCAAAAACGACATATATTTTGGGACAATCTAAAATGGAATAAGGTACTTATAATTTGGGACAGAGGGAGTATAAATTATTTGTTTTTTATCTGTGTTATTAGAATCTCTACTTCTGTAATTTTTTTGTGTTATATTCCTTAGTTCATACAATATAATCCCAACAGACTTAATACAATATTAAAGTTGGTTTTTATGTGAAATAAATAGGAATGACGATCGGTTCTTCATATGTGAAGACTACTGAAATCCCTGATCTGACTAAGATCATCACTCCTCAAGACAAGCCAGAGAAATTCAAGAGTGTGGATTTCAAAACATGGCAGAGCAAGATGTTGTTCTATTTGACCACCCTCGGTTTGGCAAGGTTTTTATTTGAAGATACTCCTAAGCCCAAACCTGGTCAGACTGCTGAAAAAGACAAGGAAGCATTCCAGGCTATTGACGCATGAAAGCATTCTGATTTCCTTAGTTCATACAATATAATCCCAACAGACTTAACACAATATTAAAGTTGGTTTTTATGTGAAATAAATAGGAATGACGATCGGTTCTTCATATGTGAAGACTATTGAAATGCCTGATCTGACTAAGATCATCATTCCTCAAGACAAGCAAGAGAAATTCAAGAGTGTGGATTTCAAAATATGGCAGAGCAAGATGTTGTTCTATCTGACCACCCTCGGTTTGACAAGGTTTTTATTTGAAGATACTCCTAAGCCCAAACCTGGTCAGACTGCTGAAAAAGACAAGGCAACATTCCAGGCTATTGATGCATGAAAGCATTCTGATTTCCTTTGTCGCAATTATGTTCTGAATTCGCTTGACAAAGTGTTGTACAAGGTTTATAAACCTATTATTATTGCAAAATTATTGTGGGAGACTGAAAAATAAATATAAGACTGAGGATGCTGGTCTCACGAAATTTGTAGTCGATAAATTTATGGACTACAAAATGATTGATTCGAAGTTTGTTTTTGACCAAATCCAAAAACTCCAAATCATCTTACATGAAGTTCATGCTGAGGGCCATGTAATTAGTGAGACTTTCCAAGTGGCAACAATCATAGGAAAGCTAGCTACCTCCTTATTGGAAAGATTTCAAGCATTATCTGAAACATAAGCGCAAGGAAATGAGTTTGGATGATCTAATAGTGCGACTGAAGATTAAAGATGACAACAGGGGTACTGAAGCCCAAAGTACTTTTGAGGCTAAGGCACATGTGGTGGAGACCTCAAAGCAAACTAAGATCTCCTCTAAGAAGAGGAAGAAGGATCAGTCCAACAATGAACCCAAGGACAAAGGTCAGAAAAAGTTCAAGAGAAACTGTTTTGTTCTCACCGTATTCATCTTGAGGCATTAACCCTTCTTAAAGTCAGCTTCTTAAATTTATTCAGGAAAGTAAGCTTCTTAAAGTTATTCAAGAGCATCGTTCTGCTATTGCCTGGTCTATCCACGACATTAAAGGCATTAGCCCTTCTGTTTGTTCTCACCGTATTCATCTTGAGGACGTACGATGCTAAAACTTCTCGTGAACCTCAGAGTCGCCTTAATCCTGCTATGAAAGAAGTTGTTCGAAATGAAATTCTTAAACTCTTAGATGCAGGTGTGATTTATCCCATTTCTAATAGTCTCTGGGTTAGTCTTATTCATGTGGTTCCTAAGTAGGCCGGTATGACTGTAGTTACCAATGATAAGAACGAACAAGTCGCCACTAGAGTTTCAACCAAGTGGTGTGGTTGTATCGACAATAGAAAGCTTAATACAGTCACCCGGAAGGACCACTTTCCTCTTCCCTTCATAGACCAAATGTTGGAACGCCTGGCTGGTCATTCCTTCTATTGTTTCTTAAATGGTTATTCCGGTTACAGTCAGATTCCTATCGCCCCTGAAGATCAAGAGAAGACGACTTTCACCTGTCCTTTCGGCACTTTTGCTTATGCCCGTATGTCTTTTGGTCTATGTAATGCAGCTGCTACCTTCCAGAGGTGTATGCTACACATCTTTAGTGATATGGTTGAACGATTTATGGAGGTGTTTATGGATGACTTCTCCATATATGGTTCGTCTTTTGAACAGTGTCTTAGTAATCTTTCTTTGGTTTTTCAGCGTTGCATTGAGAAGAATTTTGATACAGGTGTATCCTACTTAGGAACTTAGTAGTTCTTTTCCTTGTTGACAAGGAAAAAAAAAACCTTAAATAGGGTTCCTTGTTCAATAAGGGAGGGAATTTCAGGAAAAAGGAAATCCTTGGCCAACTAGAAGTTATCCAAGGCCTATAAATATATGTTTTGGCATAAACCAAAAGATATAGAGAGAAACATGTAGTCTTTACTTGTTTCAAGAGAAACCATTAAGGTTTAGTGACTTTTGGGCATAACCCAAAACATAGACCAAACATAGGTTATTTTAGCTTGTTTAGAGAAACAAATTATTTAGTTGTTTAGAGAAACCACTAAGGTTTAGTGTGTTTAGAAGAGAGGCAGCTAGGGCTTAGCTTGTCTAGAGAGTATTGTGAGGCAGAGATTATTGGAATCTTCATAATATTCAATAAAGAAGATAGTTTCTTCTAGATTTTGTGTTTTATTTATCTTATTTACTGCTATTGTTTAATTCCGTGTTCAATAGTTTATTTGCCTAGTAATTTGCATCAAATGTGGTGCTTAACTTGGAAAAGTGCCATTTCATGGTTAGAAAGGGAATAGTTTTGGGTCATGTAGTCTCTCTTGAAGGTATCCAGGTTGATAAAGCTAAAGTAGATCTTGTTTCATCCTTGCTTATTCCTAAGTATATTAGGGATATTCGAGCCTTTTTAGGCCATGCAGGATTCTATCGACGCTTTATCCAAGATTTTTCAAAGAAAGCTCGCCCCTTAACCAATTTATTGCTTAAGGATGCACCTTTTGATTTCACAAAAGAATGCAAGACTGCCTTTGAAAATCTTAAGACCGCCCTCACAACTGCACCCATCATTAGGCCACCTGATTGGAGTAAACCCTTTGAGCTGATGTGCGATGCATCAGACTTTGCTATCGGGGCTGTTTTAGGTCAACGTCTAGATGGTAAGCCCCATGTCATATATTATGCTAGCAAAACTCTTAATGATACTCAACGTAATTACACTACGACTGACAAAGAGTTGTTAGCCATAGTATATGCTCTTGATAAGTTTCGTTCCTACCGTTTAGGTTCCCGTACTGTCATCTTCACGGATCATGCTGCCCTTAGATTCCTACTATCTAAGAAGAAAACTAAACAACGCCTTATTCGTGGGATTATGTTGCTTCAAGAATTTGACATTGAATATAAAGATAACAAAAAGGGATTGAAAATGTAATAGCCAACCACTTGTCTAGACTCGACCGTCCTGAGGATTCTAGTGTCATTTTTAAGAACTTTCCCGATGAGCTTCTTTTTGCAATATCGAATGCTCCATGGTTCGCAGATATAGTTAATTACTTGGCTAGCAACAAGTTTCCAAGTCATTGGAACAAGCAAGACAGATGATCCAAATTTCTTGTTAATGCCAAGCATTATTTTTGGGATGACCTTTATCTTTTTAAGTACTGTCCTGACCAGATTATTTGTCGTTGCATTCCCGACTGGGAGCAACAAGAGGTCCTTAAGTTCTGCCATGAGCATGCTTGTGGTGGACACTTTAGTGCGAAAAAGACAGCTTCTAAAGTATTGTTGTGTGGTTTTTATTGCCCCTCTCTTTAAGGACGCTCACATGCATTGTATAGTATGCCTTTGTTGTCAACAACTAGGAAAAATCCCTAGGCGACACATGATGCCTTTACGGCCAATTCTTCATATAGAAGTTTTTGATGTATGGGGCATTGATTTTATGGGTTATTTTCCTTGTTGTCATGATTTTTTGTACATTCTGGTCGCAGTAGACTATGTTTCTAAATGGATCAAGGCCATTCCCACAAGGCATAACGAATAAGAAACTGTAGTAAATTTTATCAAAGAGTACATATTTGCCCGATTTGGCGCTCCCCATGCGATCATTAGTGATGGGGGGATCCATTTCTACAATAAAGCTTTTCAAAAACTTGTCCAAAAGTATGGAGTAACTCACAAAGTGGCCCTTGCTTATCATTCACAAACCAATGGCCAAGCTGAGGTTTCCAATAGAGAGATTAAAAACATTTTGCAGAAAACAGTTGACCCTATCGTACTGCTTTTAAAACTCCCATAGGCATGTCTCCATTTCATCTTGTATTTGGAAAACCATGTCACCTACCTGTCGAGCTTGAACACTGAGCCTTCTGGGCAATGAAAAAACTCAACTATAATCTCGACCAGGCAGGTTAGAGGAGAAAACTCCATCTTTCTGACCTTGAGGAACTTCGGAATGAAGCTTATGATCTTTCCAAGTCCTATAAAACTAACATGAAAAAACTACATGATCGTCAGATCTTACGTAGAGATTTTCAAATTGGGGAAAATGTTTTACTGTATAACTTTCGTTTGCATTTATTTTCTGATCAACTACAGTCTCGTTCGTCAGGTCCCTTTGTTGTGTCTGCAGTAACTCCTTATGGTGCTATTACATATGTTAACCCTGCAGAAAGTTCTGAATTTCAAGTTAATGGTCAACGTCTTAAGCATTTCCATGAATTAAGGTCCACTGAAGTTGAAGAAACTCTCTTAGAGGATCCTACTTATTTAGATTCACCTTTGACCTGCTGGTATCCGGACCCTCTCTTGCTCTTTTTCTGTTGTCTCTTTTGAGAGGTGTGGTTGAAAGTGTCGGGACCGTTAGTCAACAAACTCCTACTGGAATAGTATAATTAATCCAGTACACGCTTTTCTCTTGAGCGTCACCTTCAAATAGACCTGTTTCCCGCTCTGTTTGAGGTGGGGAAGTCATTTCCCATCTTCTTTGAAGTCTCGAGTATCTGACTTTACAAGACTCTTTGTTGTATCTTAGACATCAAGATCTCGTACATTCCAATCTAGTGTTTTATCTCTCCTGTATCTTTGTTTTGAGTAGCGTTTATCTAGGGAGTGAGTTCATGTTTGTCCTCTTGTTTGACTGAAGACGTTAAACTTAGCGCTCCTGGGAGGCAGCCCTGTGTATCTTCTAAGCCCGATCGTGCTTTATTGCTTCCTTTTTGTTACCGGGTTTAGTGGCTTTTTGGTTGATAAACTACCCTTTTATCTGTGCTATAATTCTGTTTGGGGGTGGGCACAAACAATTATTGCTTTATTTTTGGTGGTTATTTGACATCTTAATGGCACTTATATTCGCGAGAATATATTTCACCATTATCAGGGAATTTTCAAAATTAAATTTGAATTATTTCGTGCCGT
The DNA here is from genome assembly GCA_023053565.1 of Aquilegia eximia. Lineage (NCBI taxonomy): Eukaryota > Viridiplantae > Streptophyta > Magnoliopsida > Ranunculales > Ranunculaceae > Aquilegia > Aquilegia eximia. Next base: position 69,147 of record JALIGU010000053.1, read on the forward strand.
TACGCATTCCGGGGGTAAAACCGTTATTTCCACTTATTCCAGTAGTGGAAATTTTAAATTCAGCCAATAAATAAATGACAGTTTAAATAAGAAAGAGAAAAAATTGGGATTTTATTGACTCCCTTAATTATTGCCATTATTTATGGAAAAAAGTAGAAACAACTTAAACAAGGGCAACTACTACAAATCCTATACGTGGATTTTCCTACGTAATTACAGTAGATTTTTTTTCTTCTAATTCTTGTTTTCTAATTCTCTATTTTAACCAACTTAAATTTTTTGTAACCAATTAAATTTTTTTTTCTTCTAAAGTTCTAATCCTTCTTTTCTAATTCTCTATTTCAATTCCAACTTATTATTTTTCTAGGTGATTAGATTTTTTACTTCTAATTCTCTCTTCTTTTTTTTTTATTTTTTTTATTTTTTTTATTTTTATAGTTAATTAACAAGTATAGTATACATTTTTTTTGTTGCTCCTTTGAAAAATTCATATCAATTATAACTCTTTGTAAATAATCTAAAAATAATTGTAATACATTTGATGTGATTTTGAAAAATTATTTTACAAGTACAATAAAAAGGCCATTTTTTCAAGTTACTGAACAGGGCCGTTAAAAACCTAGAGACGGCCCTGCCCGAGACCATTTCTGCAGTCACGGGCCTCGATCTCGATGAAGCTCCCCTTCAGCAGGAGGCTACTCTGGTGACCCCCGAGATCATCGAAGCTGTTCTAGTCGATGATCGGGCGGCGCACCGGTATAGCAGCCATGTCTCCATCGGTTGGCTCCGAGTCAATCAAGGCTTGGTGGCTCACTAGTTGACCTCCAATGTCCTTAGGACAACCAAGACGAGCGAGCTATTTTCGGAGGGCATCCACATCCTGTGTCTTCTCCAGGAAGATGTCCACGGTTCCTGTATCGTTCGGCGCCTGTTTCAGACGATCACCAACGCCCGTTCCACTTCTGCCCCCCTTCCTAGCCTGGTGATGAGTATTCTGCGCTATTGGGAGGCGCCTCTTCCTACTGTCTTGTCTTTGGAGTCAGTTGTTCGTCTTGAGGTCCCAAACCCTGGTCTGTCTGCCTGTCGACAATAGTTGTGGGACTCGTAGGAGGAGCCGCGACTTCATTAAAGGTCCGACGATCAGTGGGCATTCGAGCAAATTCACATGAATGAAGAGCGGTTTCAGCTACTTTGGAGAGGCATGGGAGAGATTATGGATCCAGTTGAGGACACCCAGCGTCAGTTGGACGAAGGCCAGGGGCAGCCTCGTCGTCGACGTGGTTGTGAGAGTATTCAGCCATTGTAGTCTTTATTTCCTTGTATTTGTTTTATTTTGTTTTTAGTCCTTTGCTCTTTTGTAATAAATTTCACGCCATGTATTTTATTTTAAATATTTTATGAAATGGTTGAAATTTTAATTTCCAAACTTTTCCTTTTCTGGATTTTTTTAGTCATTTATGGGCTTTATTACAAAAATTTGGACTTGTGGAGTTATTTTTAAAAGATTTTGGTCCTAGGGACGTAAGTCCATATATTTTTAAGAAAAAAGGATTAGGGTTTTGTTTTCTGGAAACCCTAAAAGATATTGGCAATATTTTGAGTCCTAATTGGATTTAAACTTTTATTTTGCTTATAAATACCAAAACAAGCTAAGGAGGTCGTCACTTTTCAAAAATACTTTTTATTTTTCTGGAAAGTGCTCAAGCTCGAGTCGAGTCTAGAAAGGCCATCCTAATCTCGAGTCGAGTTCGAGTCTGTCAAAGTTCTGTTGCTTTGGTTTCTGTGCAGATTTTCTCGATTTTTGTGCTGTTTTTTGGTGTTTTCTTTTTCCTTTTGCAATGGCTGATGTCCAGAATGAGTTGTGGGTGCCAAGTGGTATGAATATTGTTCCTAAGATCGATTTTTCTGGTATTATGAATGGTCCTTATGGAGCCTCTTTTCGGGATGAAATTTTTAACAAGGGTTGAAAAAGTTTTCTTTATGATCCTACTGTTGATTACTCACGTTGACACCTTCTATGGTAAGAGACTTTTACCCATAGTACAAAATATCGCGATATATCCCAAAATAGCGCGATATAGATCGGTTTTTCAGGAAAACGATACGATACATTCCCGACATTTACCCCTTGGTGTTTTTTTTAAAATATCGGCTGATATTTTCTGGAAATATTATTTTTTTGCAATTTTTTTTTTTTTTTGGAAATAATTTGTTTATTCCATTTTTAGTAGATATGATATTTTTTAGGTAAATACTATGATAATATACTTCCAAATTTGATTTTATATATATTTTGTATAACAAATTAATATATTAGTCGATACATTCGATGTAAAATATCCACTGATAGATCCCGATATATCCATTTTTTGCAGATCGATACATTAGTTGATACCAATATTTTGTACTATGCTTTTACCTCATGTTACCCTTTGCAGATACTTTTCCCTTTGATGGTTTTTAGGTTTACATGCATGAATCTGTAGTCGTTTTTAATGTTAGCGCCATCTCTCTTGTCTTTGGTAACCCTTTTGTCTACAGTCCTGTCATACCCTATCATGATTATCGCATTGACAATGACGTTGACATCCTTGAGAACTACCTTGATCACTTTGAGCCTTGCACCTTTACCCTGTACCCGACTACCCGCACACCAATTGCTCCCACTAACTCTTTTCCTGCTAATGTTGTTACTGATGCTTTATAGGTTATGAGAAACTTGTTGGGTTATGAGAAGTTGGAGTATGTCAATGACATTACCATGCATGCGGTATATGGTACAACTGAGAATTTTCATGCACTTGACCTATCTTCTTTGCTTCTAGATGGTATCCGTAATGTATTCATTGATCAGTCCTCAAAAGAGTATATTTATCCCCCAAATAACACCTTGTTTGTATAGCACTTAGTTTATATTATTGTGTTATATATATTGATTAGTGCTTTCTTGTCTATTGTGTAGGTTTTATGAGCCGAAATGCGAATATTGTGTTAAAGCCCACGAAAAGTCAAGAAAAGCAAGCAAAAATGTGTTATTTGCACAAGAGGAGGAGAATTGATATTTGCACCCAAAGATCTGATGAGGGCACCCCACGATCAGTTATGTTGACTTGACTTTATGTCAAAGTGGGGCGGTCCAATTCTCAGCCCAAACGGGGTCCTATTGGAGCCCACAAGTCAGAATTTCTATTTTAGGCCTTATTTAAGTCCAAACTTAAAAATGCTCCACAAGAAGATCCAAAAGTCTGATTTGGGCCCATGAGCTATCAAACTCAAGGTCTTGGTCCAAGCTACAACTTAAGCCCAAGAGAATTAGGTTTTGCTAATAACCTAATGCCTCTAGAAGATCAGCAGAAGCAACCACGAATTTGACCTAATTTGGAAGTCTTTGCATGCAAGTATTCTATTTTGTATTTTCTATATAAGAGAAGTAGTAGTTAAAGTTTAGGTATCTTTTAGACTCCCATCTTTTAGATCTAGAGTTTTTCATAGAGAGAGAAAAGAGAATATTTTTGTGAGAGAAAGTTCATCTTCTCCTTCTTTGTATCAAACTCTATTCATATCAATCAAATCAAATCACTTTACTTTATGATGTTTAGTTATTTATTTATTTATTCCATGGTGTCATCATCAAGGATGAGTAGCTGCAGATGCCAGCTGAGCCCAGTTGGTAATACCTCTGGGTGATGATACCAGAGGTCTGGGGTTCAATCCCAGGCAATGCATCTTTGAGTTACTGATCTCATTAAAACAGGCTTGCCGATCAAAAAAAAAAAGGGATGAGTAGCTAAATCTCCTTAGGGGGATGGTGGAAGCACTCTAGATGATGCAAAAGCACCATGTTTGTTCTTATTGTTTATTGTGATTCAAAGTTCTTAATGCTTATTTACTTCTAATTCGTGATATGAGGTAAGTATGATTATTTGCATGCTATTGTTATCCATGTTGTTAAAATACTATTGTTAGGGTTTAGGGAGACTTAGCTTTAATGGTTTTATTTATATTGATTAAGGATGTGTAGTGAAATAGCTGAGAGGTGATTATTACATATTCAAAGTTGATATCTTTTATTGGAACCCTTTTGTAATTAAGTCAAATAACCGAGAGGTGATGATTTAGTTATGAATAATATGTTGAGTTAATTAAATTGAATAGCTGAGAGGTGACGGTTTGATTAATAAGACATATTCAATAGCATGCATAAGAGAATCCCGTTTTAGTTGAGTGGAATAGCTGAGAGGTGACTACTTAATTATTATAGGTATTAATGATTAGTTGGAATAACCGAGAGGTGACTAATTAACTATTATAGATTGAACATGAAGGAACAACATGTTATGTTTGCATGATTTAGTTTGTGGGTACCAATTCTTCCCCCTTTGTCATCATATATCTTCTTCACATCTCTTCCATATTCTTAAGTTATGGTTTATTTATTATTATTGCTTGTAGGAAGTTAGAATCAATCTCCAATCTTGTTTATTGATTCCTTGGTGTTAATTAATTATTGTTTTCAATTGTATTTGAGCTAAGATCTCCCTCTCTGATGTGAGTACGACCCTTGCTTGTTACTTGTCTACTTTGATATCCAATTTATATAGGCACAAGAAGGAAAATTCAATACAAATCTATCTTTTGATAGATGGAGACACCAATTTCCAACTATCAAAATGGCGCCGTTGCCGCTCTAAGGAACAAAGTTCATTCAAACACAAACGAGAATAGTAGTTTCGGGACATCATCCCACTTATATCCCTCCCACCCTTCTATTTTTAATCCTTTTTATTATTTTTTTTAAGTGTCTTGTTACTTAGTCCTCTTATTGATCTTGCAGCGAAGACGGATTCAAAAAAGCTCGAACAACGGAGTAAAGATCAAATTTTTAAGAAAAAGTGCGCTTTCAGGAATTTTTCTTGAAAGTTACTGGTTGAAACTGGGCCCAATCTCGAGTCGAGTTCAGTTTGGCCTATAACCATCTCGAGTCGAGTTCCAGCCATGGAATTTACATCGTTTTGCGTGATTTTTCCAGAACTCCTTTTCAGCTAATTATTTTCCTGTTGAGAGATTGTGAGGTGAACTAAGTAGTCTATTTTTTTCAGCACTATTAAAGACTTGTAAGATATTTAATTATTCGATCCACGAAAGAGTCGCGGTTGTAATATTTTTAAAGTAGGTGTTGTTAGGATTTATTTTATTGTGTGTTCACGGCGGATAGTAGAGCAAGGTTGTGGAGCTAGCCTTGGGTCTACTAAGGAATGACTCCTAGGGACGATTGAAACCGAAGGAGCGGTTTCCCCTTAGTCGACTTCAACTCGTCTTCTCCCCACTTTTGTGCGCTTGTTTGGCAATTTTTATTTTTCTAACACAAAGTGGGAGGTAAGCATTCTCCTAACCCTCCTTGAATCCCCTGCAAGAGGAGTTTCTATAATGATTAGCATGACCTTGATTGTTGCTTGATTTTAATTCTGTTTTTACTTGTTAAACCGGGACTGCAAGGTGGATCTGGCCTATAAGTGAAACCTAATATCAATTGATTGCAATATCCTAAGCTTTAAAATTGAACCAACTAAAGCCATGCTATCACGATGTTCATGTGAGACCTTGAGCAGATATTTTAACTAATACTGAGTGAACCATCTTTTGATTGGAGCCCAAGTTAGGAATTGGGTCTCGAACCCCTACAGATTACGTCTGTAGAATCAGTGTGATTTCTTAATTAAGGATCGTTGCTTACGCACGGAAAACCTCCCACACTGGTTATTCGTTGCTTGACTCACGAAATATAGGGAGAATTCACAAGGGAAGCTTGGAAAGAACTCATTGACTTGGGTGAACACAAAATTGAGTCAGTTTTTGAACTCCTTGTTAGATGTTTTTGAATGGTTAGGACTTCTGTGGCATTTGTAATGCACATGTTGCATGCATATTAGATCAGGTAAAATCTTGTCCAAACCAACTCCAATCTACACAAAGAGCACAATCACAGACTTCACTCCTTCTCTTGAGGAAGAGTTTAACGACCCAACCTCCATACCTTCTGAAGAAGAGTTCAACGACTCAACTTCACTTTCTGAAGTAAGACCTGCCCCTATGGCTCAAGAAGCTACCCTTCGGGATTACTTTTCACCTTTGGCCACTAGGCCACCTACCTGCATAGTCTTGTCCGAGACAACTGCAGATAGCTATGGCATTCACACACAAATTGTGGGCATGTTGCCTAAGTTCTATGGACTTCCACGTGAAGATCCATATCAGCACCTCAATAAGTTTCTGACCGTTCTTAATTCTTTTAAGGAGAAACATTTGTCTGAGGAGGAAGTTAGCTTATGATTGTTCCCATTTTCTCTTGAGGATAGAGCATCTCACTGGTTACATGGCCTTCATTCTAATTTTATTGCCACTTGGGCTCAACTAAGTAAAACGTTTTTTACCCAATTCTTTCCTATCACCAGAACTAATGACATAGTTGATGCCATAAGAAGTTTCCGGCAAAAAGAGGGCGAGGTATTCTTTGATGCATGGGAGAGGTTTCAAGACCTATGTCTTCGGTGTCCACATCATAAAATCGATGACACTGAAAAAGTTAGGATTCTATATAGAGGCCTTAATACTATGACTAGAAACACGGTTGAAAGCATGAGCGGTGGAGATTTCCTTGATTATTCCACCGCCAAGGCTCTGGCATTTCTTGAAAAGATTGCCACCAATATCCAGGAATGGGACTTACGTAGACATACCATGAGAAACAGCACCCCAGACTCACTTGATAAACCTAGAGGTCTATATGATGTCAAACCTGACTCTGAGCTTAAAACTTTACTTCATGGTTTAGTAAAAAAAGGTAGAAGCACTTGAGGTGTCCTTAAAACCCCCATCAACTGTTATGAGTGCCTCCACTCTCTCATGTGATGCTTGTCATGACCAGACCCATACTGCTGAATTTTGCCCTCTCCTTAATAATTCACCAGAAACTGAGGAAGCTTGTGCGTTTAACTACGCCGGGAGGACCAACTTTACTAAGGGAAATGCAACGTACCTATACATGGACCGCTCCAAACTTTCTTATTCCAATAATAATTATGCTGCTCCACCTGGTTTTAATAACTCTTATTGGCAACGTAGCAATGCCACGTATGTTGGTAACACTGATAATCGGAGTAGGGCACCGGTCCCCCCTTACTCGAACAATACTCATCACATGAGTGGTTCCAGGGACCATATGTCAACTAATCAATCTACCCCACCTAAGACCTCCCTTGAGGATGTGCTTGCCCGTTTCATTCAACAGACCCAAGCGTCTATTGCGTCAAATGCCAAAGCCATCCAGAGGATTGAACAAAAACTTGATGAAAAAGGTAGATTTCTGGGACAATCCATCCCGAATCCCAAAGGCAAGGAAGTTGCCTTGGTGATAGATACTGCAAATCCGTCTGTACCGCTTGCTGAAGTAAAATCGGTTTCAACCCTTAGGTCACAAAAACAGGTAGATAATCAAATTAATTATACACCGAGTCCCAACATTGTGACCCCGATTACCTCTGCACCTGTTGCTCCACCTAAAGCTCCGGCTAATGAGGCAACCACCTCTAAGCCGTAGAAGCTTCCCCGTGAGATTGTGGACCCTCCACGAACTTACAACCCACCTGTATCTTACTCCCAGAGACTCACAAGGTCTCTAAAGGAAGTCCAAGCAGAGGAAGTACTTGATGTGTTCAAACATATAAATATCAATATACCCTTCCTCACGGTTATTAAACAAATACCTTCCTATGCTAAGGTTTTGAAAGACTTGTGTACCTCCAAAAGAAAAACAAATGTGCCTAAAAACGCGTTTGTGGCGGAAGAATTCTTTGCACTTGTCCAACATAACGGCGTGGTAAAATATAAGGACCCTGAAAAACCGACCATACCCTGCAAGCTTGGTGACAAATTTGTAGGCAAAGCTTTGCTAGACTTAGGAGCGAGTGTTAACCTTTTACCTTACTCCTTGTATCTCAGCCTGAGTCTAACAAACATGAAACCCACGAAAATGTCTTTACAGCTGGCCAACAGATCATTGAAAGTACCTAGAGGAATAGTTGAGGACCTGTTAGTTAAAGTGTCTGACTTTTACTACCCCCGTTGACTTTGTGGTGTTAGATACTGAACCTACTGCCGATGACTCGGTACCCATCATCCTTGGCCGTCCATTTTTGGCCACCTCTAATGCTCTCATAAACTGCCGGAACGGTTCTATGGTTCTTACTTTTGGCTCTATGACCATTGAAGTTAATATATTTAACCTTGGCCAACAACCCCCTGATCTTTCCTTATCTGAATATGTGTGCCTTCTAGACTCATTACCTTATGAGATGGTACATAGTTATTACCCTGAAGATCCGGTTGTTCACTGCCTTGCCATGCATAATGTAGACTTTGACATTGACCAATCTATTGCCCAAACCAATGCTCTTCTTGATACTGTGCCTATCGTTGAACCTAATAACCCTGAGGCCCTTGATTCGGTTTGTAGCATAGATTCTGAGACCCAAGTAGAGACCATTACTCCACCTCCTATTACTCTGAGTCCTCTTCCTCCTCAACTGAAATACGCTCATCTTGATTCAGACAGTAGGCATCCTGTTATTATTTCTTCATCTCTTACTATCGAACAGGAGAGTCAGCTGTTAGAAGTTATCTTAGAGCATCGTTCTGCTATTGCCTGGTCTATCTATGACATTAAAGGCATTAACCCTTCTGTCTGTTCTCATCCTATTCATGTTGAGAGCGATGTTAAAACTGCTCGTGAACCTCAGACACGTCTTAACCTTGCGATGAAAGAAGTTGTCCGAGCAGAGATTCTGAAAATTTTAGATGCAGGTGTGATTTATCCCATTTCGGATAGTCCCTGGGTTAGTCCTATTCATGTGGTTCCTAAGAAGGCCGGTATGACTGTAATTACCAATGATAAGAACGAACAAGTCGCAACTAGAGTTTCAACCAAGTGGCGTGTTTGTATCGACTATAGAAAGCTTAATACAGTCACCTGGAATGACCACTTTCCTCTTCCATTCATAGACCAGATGTTGGAATGCCTAGCTGGTCATTCTTTCTATTGTTTCTTGGATGGTTACTCTGGTTATAACCAAATTCCTATCGCCCCTGAAGATCAAGAGAAGACAACATTTACTTGTCATTTTGGCACTTTCGCTTATGCCCATATGCCTTTCGGTCTGTGTCATGCACCTGCTACTTTTCAGAGGTGTATGTTACACATCTTTAGTGATATGGTAGAACAATTTATGGAGGTATTTATGGATGACCTCTCCATATATGGTTCATCTTTTAAAGAGTGTCTTAGTCATCTTTCATTGGTTTTTAAGCGTTGCATTGAGAAGAATTTGGTACTTAACTGGGAAAAGTGTCATTTTATGGCTAGGAAGGGGATAGTTCTTGGTCATGTAGTCTCTCCTGAGGGTATCCAGGTTGATAAAGCTAAAGTAGATCTTGTTTTATCCTTGCCTATTCCTAAGTCTATTAGGGATATTCGAGCCTTTCTGGGCCATGCAGGATTCTATCGAGGCTTTATCCAAGATTTTTCAAAAATAGCTCGCCCCTTAACCAATTTATTGCTTAAGGATGCACCTTTTGATTTCACAAAAGAATGCAAGAGCGCCTTTGAAAAACTTAAGACCGCCCTCACGACTGCTCCCATCATTAGGCCACCTGATTGGAGTAAACCATTTGAGCTGATGTGCGATGCATCAGACTTTGCTGTTGGGGCTGTTTTAGGTCAACGTCTAGATGGTAAGCCCCATGTCATATAATATGCTAGCAAGACTCTCAATGATGCTCAACGTAATTATACCACGACGGAGAAAGAATTGTTAGCAATAGTATATGCTCTTGATAAGTTTCGTTCCTACCTTTTAGGTACCCGTACTATCATTTTCACGGATCATGCTGCTATTAGATTTCTTCTTTTCAAGAAGGAGACTAAACAACACCTTATTCGTTGGATTTTGTTGCTTCAAGAGTTTGACCTTGAAATTAGAGATAAAAAGGGACCAAAAATGTAGTAGCCAACCACTTGTCTAGACTTGACCGTCCTGAGAATTCTAGTGTCATTTCTGAGAACTTTCCGGATGAGCTTCTTTTTGCAATATCGAATGCTCCATGGTTCGCAGATATAGTTAATTACTTGGCTAGCAACAAGTTTCTAAGTGATTGGAACAAGCATGATAGATCCAAATTTCTCGCTAATGCCAAGCATTATTTCCGGGATGACCCTTACCTTTTAAAGTACTGTCCTGACCAGATCATTCGTTGTTGTATCCCTGACTGGGAACAACAAGAGATCCTTAGGTTCTGCCATGAGCATGCTTGTGGTGGACATTTTAGTGCCAAAAAGACAACTGCTAAAGTATTGCAGTGTGATTTTTATTGGCCAACTCTTTTTAAGGACGCTTACATGCATTGTACTGTGTGCACTTGTTGTCAATAACTAGGGAAAATCACTAGGCGTCACATGATGCCCTTACAACCAATTCTTCCTGTAGAAGTGTTTGATGTATGGGGCATAGATTTCATGGGTCCTTTTCCTGGTTGTCATGGTGTTTGTACATTCTGGTCGCAGTAGACTATGTTTCTAAATAGATCGAGGCCATTCCCACAAGGCACAATGACCAATAAACTGTAGTAAATTTTCTTAAAGAGTATATATTTGCCCGATTTGGTGCACCCCGTGCGATCATTAGTGATGGGGGGAGCCATTTCTGCAATAAAGCTTTTCAAAAACTTATCCAAAAGTATGGAGTTACTCACAAAGTGGCCCTTGCGTACCATCCACAAACTAATGGCCAAGCTGAGGTGTCGAATAGAGAGATTAAAAATATTTTGTAAAAAACAATTAACCCTGAAAAGGTTGATTGGTCTCGTAGAGTCAGTGATGCACTATGGGCCTATCGTACTGCTTTCAAAACTCCCATAGGCATGTCTCCATTTCGTCTTGTTTTTGAAAAACCCTGTCACCTACCTGTAGAGCTTGAGCACCGAGCCTTCTAGGCAATGACAAAGCTCAACTTTAATCTCAACCAGGCAGGTAAGAAGAGAAAACTCTAGGTTTCTGAGCTTGACGAACTTCAGAATGAAACTTATGATCTTTCCAAGTCCTATAAAGCTAATATGAAAAAACTACATGATCGTCAGATCTTACGTAGAGATTTTCAAATTGGGGATAAAGTTTTATTATATAACTCTAGATTGCATTTATTTTCTGGTAAACTACAGTCTCATTGGTCGGGTCCCTTTGTTGTGTCTGCAGTGACACCCTTTGGTGCTATCACATGTTTAAACCCTGCAGACAACTCTGAATTTCAAGTCAATGGTCAACGTCTTAAGCATTTCCATGAATTAAGGCCCCCTGAAGTGGAGGAAACCCTATTAGAGGACCCTACCTATTTAGACTGATCTTTGACCTGCTGGTATCTGGACCCTCTCTTACTCTATTCTGTTGTCTCTTTTTTAGAGGTGTGGTTGAAAGTGTCGGGGCCATAGTCCACAAACTCTTACTGGCTGAGTATAATTGATCCAGTGCACGCTTTTCTCTTGAAGCGTCATCCCCAAACAGACCTGTTTACCGCTCTGTTTGGGGGTGGGGAAGTCATTTCCCATCTGCTTTTAAGTCTCGAGTATCTGACTTTAAAAGACTCTTTGTTGTATTTTAGACATCAAGATTTCGTGCATTCCATTCTAGCATTTTGTCTCTCATGTACCTTTGTTTAGAGTAGCGTTTATCTAGGGAGTGAATCCTGGTTGTCCACCTGTATGGCTGAAGACGTTAAACTTAACGCTCCTGGGAGGCAGCCCTGTGTATCTCCTAAACCCGATCGTGCTTTGGTGCTTATTATTAGTTGCCGAATTTAGTGGCTTTTTAGGCTAATAAACTATCTTTTGAATCTGCGTGCAATAATTATTACAGTAACAACTTTGAATTTATTTCAATTTTTGTTATTTAATAATTATTGCTTGATTTTTAGAATTTTATTTGACACCCTTAATGGTACATATATTCGCAAGAATATATTTATACATTATCACGAAATTTTCAAAATTAAATTTGAATTATTTCGTGCACTACACGCCTTTTAGGGGTAAAACCGTTATTTCTACTAATTTCAGTAGTGGGGGAAGGGTCTAGGGGAAGTTACTTCTCTATATATACCCTCGGGTGTCCTTAGAAAGTCACAAATCATTTTCAAAATCAAAACTCAAACCAAGTCAACATGGGTCAACAAAAGTCTTCATCCCTTCCAGAACTCGAGTCGAGTTCCTCATAGCCCATTCCAATCTCGACTCGAGATCCCAAACAGATCTGTTTTCTCTCTCCTCGTATCTCATTCATCTGTGGTCCGATTTCTAAAATTCTTGTGGGGTTTTGTTCCTTTCTTTGTGATCTTCATTTCCATACCAAAACCCCTAGTATCATGCCTCCAAGAAGAAGAGAACGAGTGATTATCCGTGAGCGCGATTATTCTCGTCTTTTTGACGATAATCGCTTAGGGAGCACCTTTGTAGAGAGAATTCATGCCCGAGGCTGGGATGTACTCCTTGGCTCTGATTACGAGTCATTTGATCCTCAAATGGTTCGTCGATTTTATGAGTCGATGGAGTTGGTCGATGACGGCGTGTACATCAACTGGGATCCGGCCCACCGCTTCCTGCTCACGCTTGAGACTGTCTCCGTAGTCATGGCGCTTGAGCTTGACGAGGCTCCCCTGCAGCAGGAGGCTGCACTGGTGACACCGGACATCATCGAGGCCGTCCTCGTTGATGACCGGGTACTTCACCGGTATAGCAGTCACCTTTCTATCGGTTGGCTCCGAGTCAACCAGGGCTTGGTGGCACACTGGCTAACCACTAATGTCCTTGGGACGACGAGGACGAGCGAGCTGCTCTTGGAGGGGATTCATATCCTCCGACTGCTTCAGGAGGACCTCCACGGTTACTGTATGGTCCGTCGTCTTTTCGCCACCATCACCGGGGCTCGAGCCACTTCTTCTCCTCTTCCTAGCCTGGTGATGGGTATTCTGCGCTACTGGGATGCGCCTCTTCTTTCTGCCCTTTCTCTGGAGTCGGTCGTCCGGCTCGAGATCTCCAATCCAGGGCTGTCTGCCTGCAGACAGTTGTTGTGGGACCCTCAGGAGGAGGTGCCCATCCAGTACAGGCCCGTTGACCAGCGGGCGTTCTTTCAGCTCCATACCAACGAGGATAGGTTCCAGCTTCTCTGGAGGGGTATGGGCAAGATTTTGACTGCCGTCGAGGACTTGCAGCGTCGTTTCGACGAAGGCCAGGGGCAACCTCGTCGACGACGGGGTTGATATTTTCTGTTTATTAGCCATTGTAATTTCTTATTATGTATTTTATTTTTGTTTTGTCATTATACTCTTGTATTAAATTTTCAATCATTGTACTTATTTCAAAATATTAAAGAAAATGATTGAATTTTTATTTTTTTGCAAACTTGTCCTTTTCTGAAAATTCATAGCCATTCTTGGGCTTCATTGTAAAAATCTGGACTTGTCGAGTTATTTTGAAAATTTTTTTGTCCTAGGGACCTAAGTCCAAATATTTTAAAAAGAAAGGAGGTTAGGGTTTGATTTTTGGAAACCCTAAGGTTTTAGGCAATACTTGGAGTCCTATTACGGCTCAAACTCTTTATTTTTGGCTTATATATACCAAACCAAGGTTAAAGGACCGTCACTCAAAATCAGAAAAACTTTTCAAATTTTTTTATTTTCTGAGTTTTGCATAGAAACGATGATTTTATGATTGAGGGTGAGGCTCCTTGGAATGTGATTAGGGAAGCATTAACTCATTGGCGTGATAGGTTGGATGGCCTTCCTGTCGAACAAGTTTGAAACAAATAGTGTAAAGTAGGATTTCCCTTTCTGTTGAGTCAGTCCTTTGTTACAAAGGCTTTAAAAAAATAGGATAAGTACACCATCAATGATGAATATTATGGTTGAATTCTTTTCTTTTCAAGTTTAAGGACATTTATTGCTTCACCAACTAGTTGAGTTTTATACTACATTTGTATGAGCATAAGAATGACATTCATCTTCATTTATTACAGATTACATGTGCAAATACAACTACACCTTGAGAAGCTTGAGGAATAAGTGTGGAGACTTAACCTAGTGAGCTTTTGAGCCCAATCTTTTTCTTGGAGAGATATTACATCAATCTGGAGTAAAAAGACTCAACCTCTCAGTTTTGTCTGTTTTTAGTCTCATATTCATTTTTATAGTTAGCCTTGAGATGACATCAAGTGGTGGTAATATAAACTTGGGTCTTGTAGCTTATTCAAGATGTGATCACCATATCAGTACTTAGAAATGATACAAAGACATTTAGATAAACCCTGTTTACCTTAGCCTACCCTGATGATATTTATCCCTTAGGTTGACCATTCTGAGCCTTTCTTGTTACTTAGCCTTTTTCTTGAGCCCATTATCCTTACCCAACTCCATTGTAGGAGTAAAAACCCTTAGAATATTTAGGTCCTTTACCCATTATTTTTGGAACATGAGGATGATTGTTTATGTGGTTACAAGAAGAAACGAGAAATACATAGAAATCTCCAAACTAGTGAGATGAACCAAATATTGAAAACCAAAAATTTGGAAGAAATTCCAGAAAAAGCCAGAATCTTCCAAACCATTTCAAATCCAAAAAGAAATGAAGATTCCCAAATATTGGCTAGAGTTTCATTGAAATTTTCCCAAAAGAAGATGAGAAACACTTCTTCCCAAAAGAAAAATTCCAAAAATTTCTCCATGTGCTGTTATTACAAATCACAAATGTTGAAGGCCTGAATGTTTCAAAAATATTTCCAAAAAGCCTTTTTCATTTCTAGCCCTGTCCTAAGCCAAGTTACAACCCATTACTATCTTTTATAGATCTAAGCTGATATGGTAGGATGTGGCGAGTAAGTGAGAAGATGTTGAGGTGAAAAACCCGACATCTCAAGCAAGGCTAATTTTTCCATTCTTTGAGACTAAGTTCATTCCATTACACCAGTCCGTTCTTATTGATATATGTGAGATGATTGTCCATTTTCCTTCCTCACATAGAGGTAAAATGATAAACACTATCTCTGAGCGACTTTTATTTCTGAGTGTATGACTGTGAGGCAGAAGTCAAGGCGACCTTTCCAATGGTGATTTAAGACCCGTGGTAGCATGGGTACATGCCTGTCTTCAATGGTTGGACCTTTTTTTGGGCTTGTAAGTATGTGGGTAAGTTTAGTTGGTTTTAGTGGGTTTGGGACTTCTATTGGGTAGAATTGTTTTTGGGTTTGTAAGTATGTGGGTGGGTAATTTTAGGTTGTGAGATGAGGGTTTGAGTAGGTGACGTGGAGACTAGCATGACGGCCGCGTGTATTGGAGGTCTATGCATGGGAATTAGTGTAGAGAGTTTCTCTTTAATGATTTAGGAACGTTTCTTTTTCCATTTGGCTCTGAGTTTTGTTTTGTTATTTCTTCTAGTATTGCTATTCGATGCCAATTTCCTTCTTGCTTGGGTAGTAATTTTTTGAGTTTTATTTCGATATTAAGGTTAGTTATGTTCTTTGTTATTTTCACTTTGTTGTATTTATGTTCTTGGTTATTTTTCTTTTTTTATTTATGGTTTTTGATTCCCCCCCCCCCCCCCCCTTTGTTTTGTTTTGTTTTTTTTTTTTATTAAGTTGCTATAAATTTGTAGATTTTATTTCTTCGATTTGTTGTATGCATGTTTTGATTAAATATTTTGTTTAAAAATTTGTGTTTTTGGTAGGATGTTTTATTTTTGTTTTTGTACTATTTTTTTTCTTTATTTGGTTGTATTATACTGTTATTGTGAATAGGAACTTATTTTGTGCCTATTTTTTGGATTTAGATTTTTAGATTTTTTTTCCTGATTTATATGAATAACTTTTAAATTCTTGTATAAATATTTCCCGCCTGTGATGTCTATAAAATTATAGATTTCGTCTTGAAAAATTTGCCTGAAACTATATTTTTGCAAAGTGTGTTATAAGA
This sequence comes from Aquilegia eximia, assembly GCA_023053565.1. NCBI lineage: Eukaryota > Viridiplantae > Streptophyta > Magnoliopsida > Ranunculales > Ranunculaceae > Aquilegia > Aquilegia eximia. The sequence goes on from JALIGU010000053.1 coordinate 85,208, forward strand.
TTTATGACAACTTAATGAGCTGAGAAATAAATGTTCATGTAAATGTTTGTAAGTTGATAGTTCTTTGGAAACGTAGATATAAATAAATTTGAGATGGTATTAAACCTTATATGTTTGTTTTAACTAATGTAATGTAGAACTTAGAAGAAAGAGATAAAAATCTCTCAAAGAAGATGAGAAGATAGGGTTAGAAACCTAGACGAATGTGAAGGTTGGAATCTACCAAGTAAAAAGAAGGAAAAGATGAATAATCTAGCAAGAAAACAAGGATAACTCAAGAAGCAATTCTTCTATTCAAGTCAATAATAATAAACCTAACTATTACAATAACCTAGAGCTTCTTTTATAGAGCAAGAAGCTTGTTTAACAAGTAAAGGACTTCTAAACTAAAACGACTTCTAAAAATATACTAACTCCCAATATAATATGACTTAGACCTAAAATAGCATATTCTAGAACCTACTTGAAACTTAGAAATAAAATAGTAACTCCTACTATTTCCTACATCAGTCTCCTCTGCTTTGAAAAATGAACTCGTCCTCGAGTTTAGTCGAAACCCAAAACTTCACCGCCTTCTTCATCACCATATATGATTTCATCTTCTTCTTCATTATAGTCGCCATGCTCTTGATTGATAAGATTAAGTTATTGAGTGCGAAGAGGGCATTCATGTTGCTTATGTCCAGGTTGCAAACACTTAAAACACTTACCAAGATCAGGTTTACCATATGGATTTGTTTTTGTGGGAACATGAGATTGTTTTGGTGAATGTGGTATTGTGGTGGATGGTTTACTAAACGAAGACGAAGGTTTAGTATATGATGGTGATGGTAGTAAACCAGCTGGAGGGGTGGGAAGAAGACCATCAGAATTTACCTTAGTTGGAAGATGAAAAGATGGAGATGGAGAATAATTATTAGCAGAAGAGTGCAAAGATTGACGTCGTGCTAACTGTCTCTCAATTCTCCTTGCTTGTTGGGTTGCCTCTTGTAAAGTGTAGACAACGTTGGTGAAACGTTCTTGAATATCCTCCCTTAAACCATAACAAAACTTTGCAACAAGTTGAGAATCTGTTTCATGAAGATCATTACGATATATAAGGCGATTGAATTCCGAAGCATAATCATCCACAGAACGATCTCATTGATGGCAAGCTTGAAGTTCTTCGTAAAGAAGTTAATCATAATCAGTAGGCAAAAACTGAGCTTTCAAAAGTTGTTTCATCTTCGACCAAGAGCGAATTGGTTTCTTATTAGTTCTAGATCGTTGATGTTGAAGTTGATCCCACCAAGCAGTTGTTGCTCCCTTCAGTTTGTAAGCTACAAGTTTGGTCTTTTTTTCTTCCACAACATCCGTAGAATCGAAGAAAGTTTTGACATCATGAAGCCAATCAAGAAAATCTTCGATATGCAAATTTCCATTAAAAGTTGGAAGATCAACCTTGAGCTTGTACTCACTATTATCACGAAACCTATCATCGTCAACATAACTTTGGTTTTGATTTCGACGATGCGGATATCGACGCGGATTCACATATTTACAAATATTAACGTCATCCTCATCATCAGAAACATGTTGGTTAAGAAAAGATCCATGTTAAGGGGTTTTGGTGTGGGTGAGACGAATGGAATCTATAGGGGTTTGAAGAACAGGCTTAGAAAAATACGAAATTGGTTGGATGGTGGAGGAAACCATAGGTGTAGAGGGAAGAGGGATGTTGGTGGTTGGAATATTGGATGTAGATACCGGAATATTTTCATCTATCTTGTCCTTACCTTTGAGAAGTTGAGAAATTTGGCGGGTGAGTTGATCAATGGAATCTTTCAACGAATCATGCGAAGTTTTCAACTCTGTTTTCATGGTAGCTTGCATCAAAGTCTGACTTTCTTTAAGGGAATTGATTGCTGCATCAAAATCTGAACTTGAAACAAAATCTTGTTGATTAGGTGCCATTGAATCTTAAGAAAAGTGTTGTTGCAGAAAAAATCTGATTCGACACCTTTTAGTAGAACGTGTGTATCTCCCTTCTCAAAATTCTGAATTGCAACGTAGGGGTTAGAAAGAATACTCACAGATCTTTCCAACAAACTATAGCACGTACACTGGTGCAAAGTATTCTGTCTTGGACAAGCCTGCAAAGATGACGAATTTCCTGAATCTGGATGGACGAAAACTGCTTGAACGGAAGGTGACGACAGACCGCTTTCTAGATAAGGATCTAGAAAGTGAGGCTCTTGATACCACTTAATGTAGAACTTGGAAGAAAGAGATAAGAATCTCTCAAAGAAGATGAAAAGGTAGGGTTAGAAACCTAGACGAACGTGAAGCTTGAAATCCACCAAGTAAAAAGAAGGAAAAGATGAATAATCTAGCAAGAAAACAAGGATAACTCAAGAAGCAATTCTTCTATTCAATTCAATAATAATCAACCTAACTATTACAATAACCTAGAGCTTCTTTTATAGAGCAAGAAGCTTGTTTAACAAGTAAAGGACTTCTAAACTAAAACGACTTCTAAAAATATACTAACTCCCAATATAATATGACTTAGACCTAAAATAGCATATTCTAGAACCTACTTGAAACTTAGAAATAAAATAGTAACTCCTACTATGTCCTACATCATAATGTGTCGATGAATTTATAAATAGAGGAAATTTTTGGAATGTATGCTTATATTTTGATAGTCCTTTGAAAATGGTTTATATTGTGGTGGTTGGAAATGTAGATTTTATATTGTTAATATATTTTGTGGATTTTATAATGTAAAAAAATTTAATTCTTTTTTTTTTAAGTTGTACGAATCAGTTACTGACCTCTGATTTTGGTTTCTGACCGGACTGTCTCTAAAGTTGAAGGATATATATTTGGAGGTTATGGATGGGGCCAGGTTAGGCACTTTTGTTTTGATTTATTAATATACGTTTTTGATATGGTCCTAATCGAATTCAGATATCCTACTACTTAAGGCATATTTGTTGTTCTTATTTATTTCAATATTTCTTTTTTATTTCTAGGCAGGAAGGACCGTATTAGTACCATTATTTTGAGCGGTGATTGTTTTTCTTATGATCTGTTACATTTGATTTGAGGTTATATGTCTTTTTAGTATTCAGTTTTGAGGGCACAGTTTGAATCTAGTACATATTATTGTTAATATGTTTTACAATTTTGTACTTTGTTTTTAAATAGGTTTGAGTTTTACAGTAAGTTTTTTTTTAACATGACCATTTGCCAGATATTCTATGGTTTTGTAATTTCTTAGTCTTGAGAATTGTATTCTATATGTCCCCTGAAAAAAATTTAATAGAAACTGATAACATTCGTACATTAGCATGTTACCGATAACACTCTAAGAAGTCTATTTGCAACAACTGAAAGTATGAGGCCCCTGCTAGGGTGAGGTTGAAATAGTTGATGTTGAGTGTTTTCTAATAGTGTCAGGCCCTTAGATTTGTTGTTTGGAATATGTCATTATAGTGTTGTGTAGAGTAGCCCACGTATGTAGTGTTGTTGTAGTGTCATTGCAGGTGTGCTAACGTAACATGTTTCTGTATATTTATTTGTTAATATATCTATCTATTTTTTGCTAATATGTCTATTTATTCTTTGTATATTCATGTAATACAGTTATAAATAGTTGTAAGAGAATTTAAACGGGGGACAATATATGTAAATTCATGTACAAATTCCTTTTTTTGAAGTTACAATTTATTGGAATATTAATTTTTTTACATACTGAAATTGTGATGTTTCTGTAGGGTTTTAGTTCGAGACAGGATTACGCATTTGCCGCTTGAAATTCGTAATCATATTGTATCATTTCTACCTTTGGAAGATGCAATGCGGGTTTGTACTCTTTCGAAAGCCTGGAGGGGTGTTTGTGCTTCTATCTCTTGTATGGCATTTGATCAGGTGTTATTTATGGCTAGAGGTTTTATTGCTGCTAATTTTAGAGATCTGGTGGATGAAATATTATTTCGACATGATGGTTCTGATATTGAGGAGATGTGTTTTCGAGTTATAATTGATGATATATATGTTTCTCCCCGGCATATTAGTAGTTGGATCTCATTTGCCTTGTTTCATAATGTGAGGCGGTTCGATTTTGTTTTGTTGGATGGGAAATTGCAAAGGTTTTCATCTTCATTTTATAATTGTACTATTTGAAGGTTCTGAAGTTAGTTAGTGTTGAGGTTGAATGGCGTGGGAAGTTTAGGTTGCCATTGCTGGAGAAGTTATATTTAGGTGTGGTAGTTTTTAGTAGTGGGGAAGTTCTGGAAGATTTAATTTCGTGGGGGACGTGTCCGATGTTAAAGGATCTCGAGTTAAGATTTTGTGTTGTTAGTGGTTCAAGGGTTGGAATAGTTAATCCTAGTCTTCAGTCTGTTTCAATTTATGATGAGGAGAGGCTTGAATTTAGAATATATGTGGTGAATTTGCTGGAATTGGTTTGTAATTGTTGGAAGATTGTTAAAATAAGGCCCGATACATTGTAGTCGTTGGTTGTTGCTAAGGTAAATTTTTTTTAGCCTGAAGATGATATTGATGATTCTCTGAAGGCAGTTTGTTTTGGATGTGCGAAGAAGATTTTAACCGGGTTGACAACTGCAAGGAGTATTGGTTTATATTGTATTTTTATTGAGGTTTGTTTTCAGCTCTTGTGATTTTTGTTTGATATACATCAGTTCAATGATACTTATATTAGGCTTGCTGCCTATGGACTTTCGAAACACGAAACGCTTGTGTGTGGATTTGGTTAACAGTCGCAAACATTTTCAGATGGTCAAGCTTTTATTGAGTAGTTATGTTCATTTGGAGTTTCTGGAAGTTGTCATTGTTAATAGGGTATATTTCTGATTTGTATGTTTTGTTTATAAGTATTTTGTAGTTATTATATGCAGGACTTTAAAATGCGAATTTTTTTTTTGTAGGATCATATTTGTTTCCCGATGGTGACTACATTTGACGTTCTTGGGAATGTGAATTTTTGGGATTCGAATATAATAATCGATGAAGATATTGCTCGATTCTTGCAAGCGGTGGAGATAAGAGGATTTGGTGCGTGAAAATATGAAGATGCCTTTGTAAGATATGTGCTTGAGGTAGCGGTGTTACTTCAGCGAGTGGACTTTACATATCCAGGTCAAGAGTTTGTAGGTTTTCGTCATCGGCAGAGGGTTAGCAAAGTAATTCAAGAATATCGTAAGATGTTTCCAGGAATTTTATTTTCAGTTGTTTGAATAGGTTTTGCTCGGGGGTAATGGTTGGTTTTGTTTAGAAATCAGGGCAGGAATGTTGTGTAGTAGTAAAATGAAGGTATGATTAGTTTTTAGTGTTGATGATGAACATAAATCTATTCACTTGGTTGTACCTGATCCGAAACAATTATTTGTATAATGTCTTTTTATATGATTTTCTTACATGGTTTTTTTCATAGTGTATATGAAATGTAAATGGTTTAGCAGCTATAAGTTTAAAAGTGGGTGAAAATTAGAAATGTTCTGCAGCTAGGTAGTAAAAGAAATTTGGCGGAGTTTAGTCAATGGAAGAGTTTGCCATGGTATAACAGATTTCTATATATCTTAAGGTGATTGTTTTTTTTTATTATTTGGTGTCATGGTAAAATAATTACTGGGAAAGATAATATTAAGATGATGTCATGCTATTAGTTTTCTTCAACTTTACTATTTCTATAGACTTCATACATGAGGTTTTTATCTGAGAACTTCTTCCTATATAGATTTTTTGTGACAAAAGTGTATTAAATTTAAGAAGCTTAGTCAAATTCTGGGGGAAAGGTGTATCAAATTTGGTTTCTAGATTACATGTGGTCGCATTCGAATATCTTGATTTATATGGCAAAATATATTTCTAAAGAACATGTAGTTGCATTAAAATACCAGAAGTCATTTTATTTGTTTCATATTGAGTAAAAACCCGGTAAGAAGGTTCCCAGGGAATAGAGTTTTTGGCCTTGTCTAGACCGAAGAGAACGATAAAGCAAAACCGGTAAAGCACTATGGTCACGTGTAAATGGCTAGGGAGGTGCCTAATTATTTTCTAGTAATATCGTTTTAGATAGTAAAATGCGTATATTATTATATTATTTATTTCATGTTTAGTAATATATAATAAAGCTCTAGCTGGAGCGAATTCAGGAAGTTCTTCGGGCGTAGAGAAATGCGTTCCTCAAATCTGCTTCCAGCTGCAGATGACCCGTTTGCTCGAGATGGCCAAAACGTTGCCTTAAAGGAGAGATAAACTGGTTTTTTGTTTAGAGAAAAAATTTTAATTTATTTTTGGAGCTTGATAAATATTGGGTTTCTATTTGTGCTGGTATTTTATTGGACCTATATTATGGGTTTTATTTGGGCTGGTCTTTATTGGAATGAGAAAATTATTACTTTGGGCTTTTGTTTGGGCTAATACGTTGTTTAGGCTGGCGTGAAGATTAGGTTGTTGGCTGAGGCAAAACACTTGTAAGTTAGTATATCATCGTGTAGGCCATGTGTCTTTGAAATTAGTGCATGGGAATTGCTGTAGGAAACTTGTATAGATAAATTTTAGGAACGTTTCTTCTTCCAATTAGAGTATTTCGAGGTTTAATATTGTTTAGAGTTTTCCGGTTTATTCTAGGGTTTCATTCTGATCGGTATTGTAGTTTTTCGCTTTTAGTTCTATTATTCCGCTTTTATTTTCCTTTTTTTTTTTGTTTTTGTATCGAAATTTTTTTTTTGTTTAAGATGATGATTAGGAATTTGAGAATATAAAGTATGAATATCTTTATGTTGTATATTTGAAAATTTATTTATTGGAATTCATTTGAGAAACTTCTGTTGGTGTTTGAATATATATATATTAATTGTCCATTTTTTCGAGATATTTTAAAGTCCTTACTGTAGGTAGTAGACATTTTTGTTGGAGGTGTTAAGGATGTAAATCGGTCGAGTGAATAAAAAAAAATATTTTGTTAGGTCAGTAAATATTCGATTTTGGACATTATAATCCTTGATGTTGTTGTTTTCAAATTAGTTAATAAATTGGAAATTTATTTTAAATCATTTGTAATCTGTATAGAACATTTTCAGTTGCAGCATATTTGCCTAAGAATCCACCAATATGAGGCTTAGAACATTTTTATTTTAAGAAACCCGGTATTTTTTTGAATCTAAAACGAATAAAAATTTCTATACTGCAAGGATTTTTTTAAATTTAGACCGAAATATAAAAACTAAAAGTTTAAACAGCAGTAAGAAGATGTGATGGTTCTTGAGTTTAGTTTCAGATTCCTAGTTTGTTATTATATTTTGTTTATACTGTTCATATAGCATATTATAATATCATTGAGTTTTGAGTTTGGTAAACATTATATCTTGACCAATACTAAAGAGCTTTAGGAGTGATAATGATCATGTTTTAAACACACCACATAATAATTTCAAAAGAGAAATCATTGGGAAAAATAAAAGAAAAATATTTTTGGTACGAAGAAAGTGAATGTTATGTTTTCACTAAGAGGTTTATTTATTTTCTTATTTAGAAGGAATCAAGCTTCAAATTCCAACATAAAAATTTATTTATTTATTTAATATTTATTATTGACATTTGTCAACACATATAAAAGAAGAAGCATCATTATCCATGTTATTGTTGGTAACAAAATAAAATGCTTTATTGATTCCCTTTGGTAATCTTTGCATTCCGATTCTTATTACATAAAAGAGAAGCCAATCTGTATGGTGCTAGTGCAGGGGGCCTGGTATCAGGTTCGAATTTGTAAAAATGGTTATTTTTTAAATCTAGATGAGTGAAGTAGTACACATATAAGAGAAGTAGCTATTGTTGTTTTCTATAAGAGAACAAAACTATTTATGATTTATATTGCTTGGTATCTATGGTATGGTCTTAGGTTACATCCTATCAGAGAGGTAGCTATTGTTGTTTTCTAGGCCATTAGTTGTGGTAGAGTGCTTACCTCTGCAGAAGTTGAGGTGTAAACATATTTGGTGCGAACAAAACTATTTATGATTTATATTATAATAATTTTCTTTATGGTATTGGATTCCTTTCTTTATTGAGTTTTTGGTGTAGTAAGATATTTGTTAGACCTGTATCTTTTTTGTTGCCTATTAGTTTATAAGAAGCTATTTCCTATGCAATTACCTCTACCATGGGCAGTTGCTTCTTACATTTTATTATAAAACTATCCCTTTTTTTTGGCAGATTATTGAATCGGGATAGATTTAGTTATTTGCCAGATGAGGTACGTAATTATATTGTATCTTTTTTATCTTTGGAAGATGCGATGCGGGTTAGTACTGTTTCAAAATTATGGAGGAATGTGTGTTCATCTCTTAGACGGATGACATTTGATCAAGTGGTATTTCTTGGTCAAGGCTTTACTATTGCCAATTTTCGAGATTTTGTTGATGAGTTATTGTTTCGGCATGATGGTTCTGATGTGGAAGAATTTCGTCTTAGAGTTATGATTGATGATATCCATGTTACTTTTCGTCGGGTTAATTGGTGGTTATCATTTGCTTGTTTTCATAATGTGAAAAGCATAGATTTATATGTAGTGGATGGGTATTTAGAAAGGTTTTCGTATGGTTTTTGTAATTACAACACTTTGAAGATATTTAGGTTATTTAGTATTGGAATAGATGGGCTTGTAGTATTTAAACTACTGTCATTGGAGGAGCTTTATATGGTCGATGTGAATTTTAATAATGGCGAAGTTTTTCAGGAGTTGATTTCAAGTGGGTCATGTCCTATACTTAGGGAACTTGAAATTCGTTCGTGTGTTATTGGTGCACCTTTTGTTGTCATTGTCAATGCTTCTCTCTCGATCTGTAATGGTATATGATGACGGAGCTACTTAATTTCGCATATATATTCCGAAATTGTTGGAGTTAGTGTGCAATTGTTGGGCGATGCCTAAGATTGGGAAGGATACATTGGCATCTTTAACAGATGCTACATTTAACTTTGTTTTGAGGAACGATGACGTTGATGATATGTTTATGGCAGTTGTTTTTGCTGGTGCCAAGAAAATCTTGACTGGGCTAACGGAATTGTTGCGTTTTATTGACTGAAAGTGGAGCTATAATAGGTTGGTCTATATATGGGGAAGAGTAATAAATTGTTAGAAAAGAAAAAAAAATGCCAGGCGTTGATGTCTATACTCTATAGTGAGGTGGGCTGTTTTCTAGGCTCACTGCATTTGGAAACCATAAATCTGTGAGTTGTTTTGTCAATTTGTTTATGAATGAGGTAGGGAATAAAAACTCACCCGTTTCTTTTAAGATTGAAATTAAGATTTCTTTCTTAGGAAGGTGAGGAAAAGGGGAAATTGTTCAAATTTTTTGGTAGATGATTAATGGTTATTAGGATAAATTTCTTTCTTAGGAGTTCTTAATATCTTTGTTCTACTGTTGGAGTTGTTAACTGATTTTATTGTGTTTATTTCTGGGTGGGAATTTTTGTGGAAATACTTACAAATATTTGTTCCTGGTTGGGAATTTTTGTGGAAATACTTACAAATATTTGTGTAACTACTTACATGTATAGACAAATTGGTCTTTGTTCTGTTTAGAGTGAATTTGATTTATTAATATATTTGACGAAATATATGGTTTGATGGCAGTTGATATGAGTAATGACGCTGGCGACGGTGTACCTGATCATTCAGTTGATTTCGACATTCGGATTCATAATGCATTTCGCAATTCATTATGTAAGAAACATTTTGGTGCTTTGATGTGTACTCATAGAGACATTGATAAGGCATCTGAATGGTTGGATGATGAGGCCCTAGTTGATATGCAAAATGAAGCTGAAAACATGTTTCCTGAGTTTTCACTTCTGATGACCGAAGTTGATTGGCAATATTTGGAAGATGGTGTAGATGATTGGGGTTGTAAAATGGCTAGGAATATATGTCGAAAATGGGGTAAATTTGGTCAAAAGTGTTCTACGAAAGTGCAGAACATGTCGATCATTGGCTAGTTCGAGTCGATCTTGTGGAAGTACTCCAATTACGGAATGTGCAATTTGTTTGAATTATATCTTCACAGATGCGAAAATGAAAGTGCTTAACTGTGGGCATATATTTCATGGTGGATGTATTTTAGAGTGGTTCAAACATAAATTAAATTGTCCTATTTGTAGGGCAATAGCATTGTAAATGTTTTCTTGTAAGGCGAGGGGTTGTTATCTTATGAAATAGGTATGCTGTTCTTTATGAGTGGGGTTTATTTAATTTTTTTTTTTTTTTTTAAATTGTTGGTTATTATGTTAAATTTAACAAAGTTATCTTACTGAGTTATTGAACACATCTGGTTCTATAGGTATTTGGATGTTGTCAGTATTTGATCCGGATGAATAAAGAAGAATGTACAAAGAAGATATTATTTGGTGTAGATGCTAAGTCTAGATTATAAATGGTAATTTGTAATTTTTTTAGTGACTGAATCTGAATGTAGTAGGTTCGACCAAATCATAATCGAATCTGGATTAGGTCCTCTATTATGTATCGGTCTATGATATTGACCTCTGTCCTTGTCGACTTTCCTGTGCGCCAGTCCACCAGTAGTAAAAGAGAGGGTTACAGTACATAGAAATTTTTATATATTCGTTTATGTTAGAGATAGGAAAGCCAGGTAGTTGGAACTTTGGAATGGACCTGAACAATATGTAGGGAGTAGGGATAGCTAGAATAAAGAGTGTTAATGAATTCGTTGAAAATGGATATGTACGTATGAAATCTATTTGGTAATGTATAAACTGGAAGTTTTTCTAAGACGAAGTAATGGAAATTTTGTATGACTGTTAAGAAATATGTATTTATATGTTGTTTGGGCCTTTTTTTTAGGCTGAATACAAAGTTTTAGCGGGCATTAGGGATGTAAAAAAAAAACTTGGAAACGGGTTTCTGTGAAGAACCGATCCGAGTGGGGCGGAAAGGTCTGGAGGTTATTTTGAAACCAGAGTAGGTTTTGGAGTAGGTATATACGTCTAGTTATTTAAGTGTAAAGGGACCTGACCTGAATATATATAGACTTAAATTTAAAAATGAAATAATGCAGACTATAATTTGGCAATGCAATTTTAAAAAAAAACCAATGAATGATTATTATTATTATTATTTGATTATCTAAAATTAAAAATGAAGTTCCATGGAGAACCGATCCTCATTGGAGGCGGATAGAAATATTTAGTTCTCAGGTTTATTTGTAAACAAATAAATCGAAAAGTTGGCTAAATCGAAATATTTGGTAATAAATCATTAACAAAACAAATATTTCCAAAAATAAAAAAAAATATTTTTTTTATTGACCTTATATAATAAATATTTATTATGCTTATCTACGCAGGTGTTTACTTTGTACATTATAAAGTAGATGAGGTGGCAAGAAGAGAAAGAGCAAGAGTGGCTGTGTTTGGCATGTGTAATATAGTTTGTTTGTATATGTATTTAGAGAATATTATATGTGGTAATCTTTGCAGGTATCTTTGTTTGGATTTATCATTTCCTGGTCCGTTTGAAATGATATTATTTTGTGAAGGTAAATCGAAAATTTATTTGCAGTAATTAACAAACAAAATTTTAATTAGGATAAACATATAGAAGAATATTTACAAAAATAGAATGAGTAATAGTAGATTTAGAAGGAAAATATATCTGTATTTTTGGTAAGGAATAGGTGTTTTCTTTGGTGATAATAGTATTGTTTTGAAATTTTTTTGTAGTAAATGAATCCGGATAGGATTAGTTCTCATCCAGATGAAGTTTGTAAATATGTTGGAAGTTTTTTGTCTGTAGAAGATACTTTGCGTGTTTGTACTGTGTCTAAATCGTGGAGAAATGTTTGTGCATCTCTTTCTCTAATGATATTTGATCAAACTGCCTTTTGTGGTAGAGGTTTTAATATTGCAAATTTTAGGGATTTTGTGGATGAAACGTTATTTCGACATGATGGGTCTTATTTGGAAGAATTTGTTCTTCAAGTTACAATTGATGAAGTTTATATTACACATCGTCGTATTAATACCTGGCTGTCGTTTGCATATTTGCATAATGTGCGAGATATATCTTTTCAGCTTATCGATGGTCATTTGGAGAAATTTTCTTATGATTTTTATAATTGTAATACATTGAAGATTTTGAAGTTGTTTCATGTTAGAGTTGAGTGGCCTGAAAGTTTCTTTATGCCAGTGCTAGAAAAAGTCTATATGAATGAGGTAATTTTCATAGTAGTAATGGATTACAGAATTTAATAACAAGTGGAACTTGTCCTATGCTTGAGGATATTGAAATTCGGTCATGTATTATTCGAAAACAGTGTCTTGATATCGTTAACTGTCGATTTCGGTCTGTGATTATATATGATGATAAAGGTGTCCAATTCAGTTTATATACGCCTAATTTGTTGAAATTAGTGTGTAGTTGTTGACAAGTTCTTAAGATTGAGAATAATACTTTGATATCATTGAGGGAAGGTTGGATTGATTTGTTTATGGAGGAAGAAATTCTTAGTGGTTCCTATATGATGGCATGTTTTGTAGCTGTAAAACACATTCTAACAGCTTTGAGTAATGCGGAAATCTTAAGTTTTAACAGCCTTTTTGTCGAGGTTGGTTATTATTTTATTTATTTATTAAAATTTGTAAGTACGAATATTTATTAATTGGAAATGATTTTATTTGGTGGTAGTATCTTTCGTGGGGAGAAAGAATGTTGATGTCAATGTTGCCAGCTTGTTTTTTAAATTTGCGGCATTTATGTTTGGAGTTGTTTAATAGTAATAAGTATGTTCAAGTTTTAAAGCGTTTTGTTCGGAGTTATCCCAGGTTGCAAGTATTGGAACTTACTGTGGTTGATAGGGTATGTATTCATATTTTAAAATATTATGAATATTTTTTCCTGGTTGAATCTGATATGTTATTGATTGTTATTTTTGTGTTGTAGGAACATCCGTGTTTTGATATGGTAAAGGCAATCGATATTGCTCAGAACGAAATGTTTTGGAATATGAATAAGTTTATTAGTACAGCTGCTAGTACAGATCTTCGAATTATGGAAGTTAAATATTTTGGTGCTAAAACATATGAAGATGTTTTTGTAGATTCTATATTTGAAATGGCTCATTCACTTTGTAGGGTGAATTTTACATATCCGGATAGGGAATTGGCAAGTATGTATCACCGGTGGAAGGTCAATAAGACAATTGAAAAATATCGAGAAAAATATAAAAATATTGTTATAGCATTTATATGAGGATGTATAATGTATGTACAAGTAAAACCTCGATAAATGAATATTCGATAAATCAATAACCTCGCTTAAGTAATAAATTTATCTGGTCCCAATTGGTAGTTTTGTACTAAATGAGTGTTCGATAAATGAATAACCTCACTTAAGTAATAAAATTTTCTAGTCCCAAGGGTATTCATTTATCGAGGTTTTACTGTATAATCTTGAGACTGCTATATGTTTTGTATAATTTATACATTGATGTATTGTTGGTGCCTATGTATATTTATTTGTACAAAATTACTTGGTTATGTTATCGACCTGGATCAAATCCAGGGTGTGTTCGGTTGTGAGGATGTGTGTTTCTAAACCTTGCAAGTTTTGAGGGTAAAAGTTGAGAAAAATAAATATAAAAAAATAAATTCATATGCTTGGAAGGGAGTTTCAATGGATATGACACTATATTAAATGCATACAGGTATATACCTGTAAGGGAGTTTTAATGGATATGATGATATAGCCAGAATAGCTACTGCAGGTGTTTATTGGTTACATATATATGGACTTTATTTCTTTGTTAATATAATATAGTAAATTTTTTATTTTAATTTAAAAATACATATTTGTGAAGTATATGTGTGAGGTATTGAGCTAATTTTTGACCATATTTATGTTGCAATCAGGTTGCCTAAGGACAACTGATTTATTAGGAACCTGGTCATTGAATTTCTAAATATAGAGTAATTAAAGTCATATGGTGGATGTGATATTGAAATAAATATATAACTAAAATACTTGAAGGAATAATTTGAAGGTAATATAAAAAATTTCATATCTATTATTATTGCGAGAACGAACAATTATAAAGTAGTACAAATATAATTCAAAGTAGTACAATTATAAAGTAGTACAATTATAAAATGAACATATGGAATTGGCCGGAGATGATGAACTTTTGAGAGAGAAAGCAGCTTCAAGTCTTCATAGGAACAACAAATGTTTTGGGAATATAGACAATAGCTCCATAGTTTTTGCCTGATGGAATTTTAGCTTCAATATATGTGATAGCAGATCGAACAACTTCAAGTGTTGTTCCAAGAAAAAGTCCATCTTTTGGTTCCATAGTTTGTTGTAAGACGATGGTTGAACCAGGTCTGAATTTGTTTGAATAAGTAGATGTAGTTGGGTATATGTTCATAATAGATTATATTGTTAGGAAGCTGTTGTTTTTATTAGTAGAAATGAAGAAAGGGGAATATATATTTGAAGGTATACGTAATTGTATTTATAAAGAAAGAATGTTGAATATGGTGGGTACACGTATATGTGTTTGAACACGTTGTGGGAAGTGGTCAGATATTTTCGGATTGAATTTGGATGAGTTATGGATAAAATTGGGTTTTTTTTATATCTATCTACAGGTATTACTTTGGAAGTATCTACCTGAAAAGTTTATACAGCTAAGAAGATTCTTACTTACTTGTAAAGTCTATACAAATTTGTTTTCATAGATAAGAATAAAACTTCAAGATAGAAGTGGTTTCAAGTGGTAAATTCATTTCGTGATAGACATTTAAGAGAATATTGTTGTCTAAAAATCCATGATATTTGAAAAAAATTTCCCCGATTTGAATAAATAAGTCAGTATGAAATTAGAGTTTTAATGTAGATTCTTTGTAATAAGGAAATACATTTTATAGGCTCTTCTTAATCAGGGGATTCACTTTAGTAAAGACTTGGTTCGGTATCTTTAATGGAAGTGAACTTGAGGAATCTTTTTTTTTTACAGCATGATGAAGTTGTTTCCAAATACATGGTTAATTCTAAATAAATTGCAAAACTACAGATACATTGATTTTTTTCTTTTTCTTTATTTTTAAATTTTCCCGTGGTAGATAGTAGTATCTGTTTTCTTTTGTATTTTAGGACTATTTTTATTGAATTTGTTTTGCGCCTCTATTTTATGTTCTCGCCTAAAAAAACAAATATTATATTGTATGCCTCTGATTTGATAACAACATAAAGGCATTTCTAATGGTTCACCAAATTTGATGGGCCACCTCACCAAATTTGGTACCTAGTTGATGGACCATTTGATGAAAAAGAACTTCAGTTTCTAATGGTTAACTAAATTGAGGCAGGTAATAAAGTGTCGCTTGAGTTGGCGGGCTTTGAAAAGCCATTTAAACTAAAGTTTCAGTTGAGGCAGGCAATGAAATGTGCACATGCACACTGCCATTTTAAATAAAAACTAAGTAAGATAACGGTTGAGGCGGGCATCCAAGTGCCACTTAATTGAAGCGGGCCTTGGAGTGCCACTTGAAGCAGCACTTCATTACCCGCTTTAAGTGGAACGGTCTTTTCTTGCCCGCTTCAACCCAATATCAAATTTGATGTTTTTCATCAAAATGTCATCAAATTTGATGAATTTTTGATGATCTATTAGATGGAATTTTTTTCACTTTCTCATCAAATTTGAGTTTGGTGGTAGATTTGATAAACCATTAGAGATGTCCTAATTGTGTGGATATTATTTGTAAAACTGTGAGTAGTTATAATTGTAATGTATTTCTGCATATTTAATAGACTATGCAATTATTGTAGTGTTAGGTAGATAGTATAGTAATAATTTCCTTATGTAAACCATTGCTAGGGAAGATATAACTACAATTGATTTCTAAACTGTTTGGTAGCTAGAAACTGCAAGAATTTGGAAGCAGTTATTATTATTAAATAATAGCTATTACAGGAGAAGATATACTGAATTTACATGATACTCATATCTGAGAATATAGTTTCGACGTCTTGCATATCCGCAAAGGTAGGCTGCAAAATATAGTCAAAAATGTTATAGACTATTGAAATGGTATATGTGCAAATAATATGTATTTAAAAAATACCTGAATTGTGAAAAGTTCGTTCGTGTATGGATTAAATCTTAGGCAATTCAGTTGGAGTTGATCCTGAGTTGTTATTGATTTAGTTGCCTGACAATTGGGTTTAGTACAAATAGTGGTAGAAACAGTAGTTAGCCGAGCAAGCTTCTTTGTGTAACCTGAACATTCATTTCTGGAACATTTCAGATAATAACGATGACATACTAAAGTATGATGACCGTAAAAGTCACATATATAACAAAGGATTGTAGGATTATTGATATATTTTGGACCTAGCAAGTTCTCTTTGAAATAGGGTGAATCCTGATTTATAGTGACTCAGTCGTTGATATCAATATGTTGGAGTATGAGCTCATAATTTGTAAACAGTTGGTGTATTTCTCCCAGTTCTGGTATTGAAGCGATTCCATAATTGGTAGTAGCCATCGATGGTGAACAGAACGAATTTAGGAGTACAGTGGTGGATTTCGTAGTGTATGGCAATGGAAGGCAAATTATTGGAAGTGATTTCTGGAACTCCGTCTTGTATTGATCCTGTGTGTATTACATGCAGATATACAAATAGCCACAGCTGCTGAAGTTAGGGTGGAAAAATGTGTAGGTGTTTGCTGCAATGAGTAAGTAATTTGTATAAATCTAGGAACTTCTAACAGATTTGACAATATTTTCATTTAAAAACAATTTCGTCTGACAAAAATATCTTGAAATTGTAACAGAAGTTGTTATATTTATGAGGGAATATTTGGTATGATAATGTTTAGATATAAATATATTATTGGAAAAAAAATTATATTGAAGATATTTATGAAATCTTTTGAAATTTTATTTCTGAATTGATACTATTGTTGATGAAAAAGGAACTAATATGGGCCCGAGGGATTCCTACAATAAATCCTGTAAGATCACATGTTATTGTTTGTATTGGTAGAAACAGGTAGCAATGTGAAGACGAAGGTGGGCATACTTTTTAAAGTAGGTCAAGATGAAAAATAGCAGCTAGAATTTGTCTTCGTGTTCTTTACATACTGGAATCAAGATCTTGGGATACTGAGAAAGTTGATTTTGGTGTACTTTTATAAATCACATGAAAATTTACTGTAACAAAGAAGTTCTATATTAATGGGAAGAATGAAACATTTTAGAACCTAAAAATGTAAAAGTTAAAACTTGGAAAGAGGTGGAAATGAAACAGTCTATATGGATGCAAGAGATGGTAATGGTTTTAGTATTTATATTTTTTTACTTTGTTGTATTTTTATATATTGATATTTTTTGTGTTGGGTTTATTTAGATTCTGAAATAAATATTGATTTGATTTATATAGGTAACTGGGAGGATGTATATAGATGTGAGCTGCTGAATTTGTACTTCTCTGTGTTGTCTTTGTATGAATGTTTTGTAAGTATATATTAAGTTATAAATTTTTTTTATGTTTGTAACTATTTACTATGAAATACTGATGGTAGATGATATGAATAATGTGATGTCTATGGCAGAGGAATAAGGAAGTTGTAGGCCTCTTCATTTGGTAAGTGTTTATGTAGTCGTACAAAAAAATTCGTATATATACACATTTTGGGCGGAAAATATATACTTACAGATTTTTTTTGGGTGTGGGTGCAGATGTTTGGGCTACAATGATCATTCAACCAGGTTTCAAGAGGTTGCAAATATTTATATATTAGGTAATGAAATTATTCTGATAACGTAGTAGCTGTAGAAAGAATAATAAGAAATACTAAAGTATTGGCTACAGATTTATTAGATGTACTGAAATTATTTGTATTGTATAGAAATTTAAATGAAAATAAAACAGAAGAATTGCAGATGAAGGTACAAAAGTTATTTTACATTAGAACAACAAAGTATGGCAGCAAACCGAGTTCATATATTACAGACATGTAAAGAAGGAAGGAATGTACTGTTATTATACTAGTACCCTTCTTAACATTATTTATATTTCATCAACTTGACTACATTTTCCTTTCTTGATCTGATAATCGGTTGCCTCAAAGATGTTTTCGGCGGTTATGGAGCCATCAGGATGAGCAAGATTATATGTTGAGATTCGAATTTCAAAATCTCTTCCTTTTCCAATTATTGTGTCAAGAGCTTCTTGAATTAAGATCTCTCCATTGCCCCGAAAAGAATAGGTCAGAAATAAAATAAAAAAAACCATTTTTATTTAAATGGAATATAAAAAAAGGACATTTCTATTATTGGGAAGTATATATTTGGAAATGATTGTAAACCTGGAGACTTAAATCAAGCATAGTATCAAAAGATTTGCCAAGGATCAAGGCCCCCTGTTCATCAAATACAGTTATATCTTTAACTGTTGTACCATCTGTGATTTGAAACTGAATCCTGAATCTGCATAAAAATATTCCTTATTTAGTTGCATAAATTATTTATTAAATGTATAATCAAGATGAAACATATTTTGAATTTATACCTGAGGCGGGGTTCATCAACTGGCTGGTGATAGCTGTAGCACCAGAGTATTGAATCCTTCTTGGAAACACCTTTGGGGCATCGCTTGCAAGTGCTATAGTAAAATCCTTGTTCATGATACACTTTAGTAATGGTAGCTTCACAGTAGCAGGTAAATGGCTGGAAGGGAGTTCATTAATTAGAATAAAACTGTTTTGAAAACAATATATCTATTTCGAGGAAGAGGTTAACAATGTTAGAAACTTATATATATATAATATAAACACAGGTACAAAATATAAACCTGGGGATTTTCACTTATCATAGTAAATATTTCGAAGAGGGACTTATTTGGTTCTTCTGCAGGTCTTCTGGAATGAGCCTTAGTTAAGCTGTATTTTGTAGATAGAAATTCAAATGTTAATGTAAAAAAAAGGTTGAAATGGTTAGAAAAGTACAGACCATATTTATAGGGAGATAAAATATGTAGAAAACATACCTATTCTTAAGGTTTCTAGCTTCGGGTAACTCCGCATCAATATATATTTTGGTTGCAAAACTTGCTTAAGCACAAATTCAATCTAATAGGAATGAATATATTTTTGGAATATACAGATTGTATATAAAAGTAAAAATATATAGATTAATGAACTTACTATTAGTAGATGTTATAACTAAAGTTTGCTTGTCTGGATAATGTTGGTTGATTGAATCTAAGAGGTGGATACTGTCTCCCCAAAATGAAACTGTCAATGGATTCCCGCTGCATGAATAAAATTTAAATTTAATAAATGTATTGATATCAAAATTTACAATATCTTAATTACAAATACCTTTCATCTATGATATGCAGATCTTGTTTTGGGTTATCGCCTTTTTTGGTAGTGATTAGAACAGCTTTATCGATTTGGCAAAATAATCCAATAATATCTATAGTACACAATAAAGTAATAAATATTAATAATAAAATATGCATGATATAGATATGAAATAAATTATTCAATTATATTTGTATGATAAGCTAATGAAAGAGCAATTTAGTCGCCAGTACCTGTTAGTGGATCTGTTTTATCCAATTTTGTAGGCAATTGATTGAAAGCAGTGAAATTGAAAGTTGGTTTAGGAAATCCAATATTTTCATCCACTTGAGTAACTACAGTGTCCGACCTGAATTTGATTTTATAAGGATTGGTTAAACGACAAAAGAACATGTCTTTTTTGTCAATCTGGGAATTTTCAACAGTAATAACTTAATTTTCTTTGAGGTAGTTTTCAAATTTGGAGAGGTCTGCTGGTAATACAGATGCATGAATTTGAGCTCCCTGTATGCATCAACAATGAAATTATTAGATTTATATTGTAGACGACATTAATTTGTACAATAGAATGTAATTTATACCTTAGTGTCCATAAAGATAGCGTCCAAACTGCTAAGGGAATTTGAACCAAGTTTTGGAACATTCCAAACTCTTTGAACATGAACACATATTTTGCAAAGTTGCTTGCTTTGATTCAATTGATTTATCATTGTGTAACCCTGTTCCATTTGAAGTACCTGTAATATTAAATATTTAGAAGGAGAAATTAACATTTGCTAGGAATATATATGAAATGAAAGTAGAAGAAGGAGTTTATAAGGTTCTAAATAAATGAAAGTTGAAGTTAAGAACAGAATTTGTACTTAAGATAGAACGTTGTAATCTAGTGGCTTAAGTTGAGCAAATCTATTTGCAAATGGTTTGGACTAAATTTTTTTTCTTAAGTATAGAAGAGAAATAGTAACAGAGCCACCTGGAAAAACATGCAGGAACGGTTAGGTACAGATGGCAGTAGGAATAGCAAGAGAAGGGAGGTAGGAATGGAATTTAAATAGGTGGAGGTGATAAGAAGAAAACGTGTAGTAATTATAGGTACCTACGTAGATGACTATGCAACTATATTATTAAATTTAGAATATAATAAATTTGTTAAAATAGGTTTATTATAATATATATTTACAATATTTACATCCACATTAGTTTGTATTTGGAAGTCCTGTTTGTATTAGAACTGTCTGAACAATATGTATGATGGAATGTGAAGGATAGGTGGGAGATGGTGATACACAACGACCAATCCTGAAAGACCACTCTTAACTTGCCGAGCTCAATGCACCTGACTTTGTGGTTTTCGCTGGAAGAAGAAAGCATATATAGTAATACATCAGATTTATTAAAAAAAATAAAAATTTAAGAGGTAGTAGACGAATATGGCAGATATTGATAAGTACGATATTAATAAATATATTTCGAATGGGAAAACAGGGAAAAAAAAATATTTGCGCAATTTGAATCTGTTTTTATAGTGATACGAATAAATATTAAAAGAAGAAGAATGAATGGAATAAAATTGTTTGGAAGGTAAAAATAAAAATATATAATAATATTATATCATGAAAATTGTGACATCAAGCCCATATATCCATATGGAAATTTTTGTAGAATTTTTTTTTTTTTGTAGTAAATCCATCTCAGTTGTATACATTTCATATTGTTCTTCTAATGATATATCTTCAACAACGGAACTCAATATTTGCATTATCTTGTCGTTTCTAATAGTTTCTAAAAATGCGGTTGGATACAAAATTTTACTAAATGGACTTGTAAGTATACTTAAAAGCTCGACTCCATACCATTCATTACTAATAACTTCAAAAATTAGTTCTCTTCTATAATCTGTAGTCATTTGTAGATATGAAAACCTAAAAAGCAACCTGAGGAAGAAGTAGGTACCATTGAATATTTTGTAGAACAAAAACCTGCAACTTACAAACTGTCGATGAAGTAGGTACCATTTTAAAGTTACATGAAAATGAGATTAATTAGTTCTATAATCTGTAGTTATTAAATGAAATTTATAAAATTTGTAAAACTGAATGTGGCAAAATAAGTAGGTACCATTGAATATTTTTGTATTTGCGAAGGTTAAAAAAGTAACCTGTAAGGATGGCAATGGTTGCAAGTAAAAAAGGAATATTATAGTTTAAGTGTTTGGGGATAAGAGTATATGAAAGTAGCAGAAGGCCATGTGGTAGCAGCTGGTTTATATAGGCAAAGACAGTTTTTTTTTAACCCATTCATATAAAATATTAGTAGAATAAGAATTTGTAGGTAGAGGTATGAATAAAGCATATAATGTCTTTGTTGAACAGTAATAGTTTGTGTTTGCTAGGAACATGGACAACATATAATACAGATTTATATGAAGTTTTTTTTGGGCAGAGGTATGGATAAATTTCGATTGCTGTATTTAGAAGTATACATACAATTTTTGAAAGAAATATGAGTCCAAATTAGGTATAACAATGTGAAGAATAAAAGAAATGAATTTGAAGAAACATCGATGAAATTTATTAATAAAGGTGATTTTACAACTAACTATATTTGAAACAAAAATATATCTATTTTACAACAAATACTATTGAAGGTATAAAGAAAATGAACTTATAAACATCGATAAAATTAAAAAAATTACAATAAAGTAGTATTATATATTACAACAACAAAACTGAATAGAGTTTCCTAATCTGCTAGGTACAAAGAATATTAAAGTGATGATTTGGTAGGTAGCTGAGGCGAGGTTCCAGAAATAGTGAAGGTGCTTTTAGAAGGATGTGATAAAATACGTTCAGATATTTTATCTGAAGTAATATTAGGAAGAACAGAGATGAATATATTTATGAATATAACGAACAGAGGCTAGAGATGTACCGACAGCAACATTAATATTTGGAGTGGCCATTACAAATGAAGAAAGAATACCTTCGTATGTAAATGGGAATGAATAGGGAAAAAATCTATACATATAGATGAATTTGGAAAGGCATGTTGGAATATAGTTTCGTGGAAGATGGGAATGACTACACCTGGCAACCGATAGGATTAATAAATATGATAAAGTCTGAATAAAAAAATAGCTGGAATATAAATTGGAATAGATCGGTCAGTTATGGGGGTAATTTTATAATTTTTAAGTTTATAGATTTATATAGAAAATATAAGACCTAAAATAATAAAATAGTGGCAAAACATATTTTACAAAATTAAGATATATTATGATTTCCAAAAAAGCAAAACTTTGTTTTGTATTTTTCTAATAGAATCTATGAGTTGGATATAAGGTGTATAATGAAATAGGCTGTCGATAAAATCTATACAGTTCAAATATAGTTGGGTATACACTGCGTAGGTAGTAATCAAAAAATAGGTTTAATAACAGCCAGATATTGATCATTTCTATTTGTGTTATATATAGAAAAGGAATAATAACAGAGACACTTGGAAAAGATGCAAGTAGGTTTAGGTACAGATGGCAAGAACATATTAAGAAATAGCAAGAAGGAAGCAACATGTATTGGTTGAAGACATGTAGTAACTATAGGTCCCTATATAGATCACTATGCGACTATATTATTAAAATTAAAATATTATAAATGTGTTGAAATAAGATTATTAAGATGTTGTTAAGTATGTTATAGGTTGTGTTCTTATTTGGAATACATGTTTATATGTACCTTTGCTGGTTTTCATATATGTTCTGGGCTATTTACGCGAGAATGACAACCATTGACAATCATTAAATATATTTGTAGTAGAAAAAAAAAAATATATATATATATATATGACTGGAAAATTTAGAAGGTAAAAAAAAAATTATTAATATTATAGTAAAAATATAGTTACATAAAACCCATTTTCTCATATGGAATTTTTCGTAGATCAATTTTGTTTGGAGCAAATCCACTTCGGTGGTATATGTTTCATCCTGTTGCTCTGTTGGTATATCTTCAACAGCAGATCGCATTATTTCCATTATCTTGTCCTTTCTAATTGTTTCTAAGGGTACAAATTTTTTTCCATATGGACTTGTAAGTATAGTGAAAAGCTCAGCTCCATACCAGCTACTGTTGATACCTTCAAAAATTAGTTCTCTTCTATGGTCTGTGGCCATTTGTTGATAGTTGTTTGCAATAGAAATCGAATGAATCAAATGGCAAAACTGAAATGAAATTTAGAAAATTTGTATAGCTGAACGGAGCAAGATAAGGTTTATATAAACAAAATAATAAATGTATTTTAAATATATAGATATCTTAGGTAGACATCGTTCAAGATAACGTCATGTATTTATGAAGATTGGGGAAGCAGCATGTCAGACTGAGAATTGTTTGTAAGTAAAGTGGGAATATTTAGGTTGTAGTGGTAAAAGATAAGAGCAAATAAAAATAGCAGGGGGTCATGTGCTTGCTGCTGATTTATGTAAGCACAGACTATCTTTTTTTTTTTGCCTGTATATATAGTCTTAGTGGGATCCGAATTTTCGGGTAAAGGTGTGGATAAATGCTATAATGTTTTTGCTGAAGAAGAACACGTAATTTACTAAGTAGTTGTAATATGCTGTAATAACTTTGATTTTGTAATAGCAACTAAATATATCTGGGCCAAAAAGGTATCTATTTTATAACGAAAACGAAAAAAATGTATATTGGTGCACTGAAAATCTCCTTCTAAAATAGAACCCACAAAACAGGTGGTTACTGCAGCATATGCAATATGACAATATATTTAGAAAATTTAAATTTTTTACAGTAAAGCAGTTTTATATATTACAATAACAAATCAAAATAGATAATAAAAATATTAAAAGGGAACAAAACATAAATGTTTCTAATCTGCTAGTTGATGGGAATATTAAAACGCAGATTTGTTAGGTAGATAAGGTGAGGTATTAGAGTTAGTAAAGGCTAAAGATAGTGCCTCATTTGCGACGGCACAGTGTTTGTAAACATATGTATGAATGTAACGAACAAAGGCTAAAGATGTGCAAAGGACTACATATGTTGGAATGTAGTTTCGTGAAATATGAGAATGACTACTGAAGTTATTGGAAAGTAAATCAGTGAGGGTAGTTACAAATTTTCCAAACCTGTAGATTTATATTGAAAATATAAAAATTAAAATAATAAAATACTGGGAAAGTAAAACTGTGGTCTGTTTCTATCTAAATATTTTATGAGCTGGATATAGGAAGCATGATAAAATAGGATGTCGACATTAATAGACCTCATAAAATCTATATAAAGGAAGAACTGGAAATATGCAAAAAATTGGATAAACTAAAGATATTATGTTGAATAACCAAGCAGAAAGTTCAAAAGCAGTCAGGTATCAATGTTTCATATGTGGCGAGAAAGGGCATTTTCATAGTGAATGTGCGTTTAATGAGTTCCCTTGTATTTTACTGAAAGAAGAACCTACGATGAAGTTTGGAGTTAGTTCCCAGGAGACATCAAAAGGCAGACAATTTTTAAGCTGCAAATATGGAGGCAGCAACTGCAAAGGATTTGTATGGGTGGATGGAATTCAGAATATTAGGCAAAAGAAATCCGAAATTTGGGAAGAAATGCGAGGGAAGCAAGCTGCAACAGAAGAAGTTCAGGGGAAGAAGCAGTCGCTTGTTTTAAAAATTTCAATAGAAGAAAAAATGGAAATGAGTTTAGAAGGTAAAGTTAATGAAATAAGTAAGGTCATTAAACTTTTAGCTGAGAGCAATATCAAATCCTAGAATATATGTAGCTGTATGGATCTAGAAAGTTCTTACAGAATGATGTCTGTTTCTTTCTAATTTCAATATCATTTTTATTACCTACAGATGATAATGGTATATATTCTTACTAAATCATAAACCAACAGGGATAAATATAGTTATCTACTTATATATTGAATAAATGTTTTGTTGTAATGTAAATTCAGATATTTAAAAATCACATTTACTGCCCTGTGAAAATGAATCGTAAAGCATTTTTGTAATATAAATGCCTACTACTGGGAGAAATCAAATACTTAGAAAAAATAGAATATATCGATGTAGCAACCGCAGATTTGAAGGAACTAAGAAATAAATATATTAAAAGATGTGAATATGTACAGGTGGAAAATAGAAGATACATTAAAATAGAGATTACAGGAACATACCCAGATTTGGAAAATGCAAAAAACAGTGTATTCCAGGTTCCATATTGACACTGAAAATATTGGAAGAAAACCAAATCAGTTTCATATAAAAGAATAATCATATATTAGTGAAATGCGTAGATGCATACCTGAAATTTTATGGACTCAGGGATGTAGTAAAACCTCTGGATAAACAATGTTTGGAGTATGTCTACAGGTACCAGACTGGAAAATGATAGAAATATTGGAGGCAACTGTACATCTGGACAATGCCACATAAAGCTGGCCATGGCTGAAAACGGGAATTTGCAAATCAATTCCTAGGTATTTGACTGATTGTCCCTGAGATTTATTAATTGTCATACCAAAAGCTAACCGAATAGGAAATTGTCATCTTGACATAGGAATGCCTAAATCTGCAACTGAGGGAGATAAAGCTATTCTTGGAATGAAGACAATGTTTCCTGCCTTATCACCAGTCAAAATAGTAGCTTCAATAACTCTACTTGCACACCGTTTCACAAGAAGCCGACTTCCATTACAAAGGCCATCTTTAGGAGCGATGTTTCTTAGTAACATAATAGGAGCTCCAATCTTCAGATTAAGCCTAAAAGGTGGAAGACTTGAAGGATCTAAAGAGTTGAGAGTATCAGTTGTATATGAAGGAACGAAATGTTGCTGGTCACCTTCTTGTTCTATAGATTTGTCTACTCCTAGATATTCAACATAATCGCCAGGAAACAATTCTAAAGATGCATGATTAATTATCTTGACATCATCATTGCGAGGAGCTAAAATTGTTCGATCTCTTAAGAATGAAGCTGTAGCAGTTCCTGGAACATGAAGATCTATAATAACCTGCAAGAAGTAAAGAAAGTAAATCACTGCATTGATGTATAGGTGCAAGCATTTCCATATTGTCCTCGGATGTTGTCCCTACCTGTAGATGGAAAAATGAAGAAATAAATATCAAAGAAAAGGTGGAATCGAGTAGAACCTATTTAGATTCCAATATAAACAAATGCAAAAGATGGAGTAAATAAAGAAATAAAAAATACAAAAATCAGAGTAAAAATTTTATTCACTATGAATGAAAGAAATATTCAAAGCAGAAGAATAAATATGAACTCACCTTTGTGAGGAAATTGGTGAATTGTTTATTTTCATCGTCTCCCATTTGAAGCCGCATATTTTCGGACAGATGCAAAACTTCAACATATTTCCAAAGAGGAGATCTACCAATAGAAGCGTCGACCACTTCCTCTCGAACTCCCTGGGGTATCACAAGTAAAGTCTGCCAGAAATCTCCTCCAAGAACAACTGAAATACCACCAAACGGATTGGAATTACCTCGAATGTCATGAAGACTTCGATCAACAGCCTCAAGACAATATCTATGCTGGGCAGGAACCTCATTCCAAATTATCAAAGAAGTTTGTTTGAACAGGTCAGCATGTATAGACTGCTTCGAGAACCCGCAAATACTATTTTCCATTACATCAAGGGGTAGCTTGAAAGTGGAATGAGTAGTCCGCCCCCCAAACAATAGTAACGAAGCAATTCCAGATGATGCTACCATAATAACTATATGTCCTTGCTGACGACATGAAGCAGCTATTGTATTATAAGCAAAAGTTTTCCCAGTTCCAGCAGGTCCATTCTGGAAAAATAATTCTCCCTAAATATTATAGACGGAAGCTAGAACGGCCTCATACATATGTCGTTGGCCTTCATTAAGCAAAGATATACGTGCTGTTATTTCTGCTGGAGTGAACATAAAACGAAGCTGCATTTGTTCTAACAATAATCGGTTTCCAAATTCCATAGACCAATTAGAAACTGGCAATGGCATAGGCGGATAATCAAGCAAGGTTTTTCCTGATTCCAAAAGAAGTCTATCTAATAGAAACAACCCATAATCTTTAATTTGATCAGTAGTAGGTTGTGCAATTCCAAAAGCCGTGTGCAGTTTATACGAAACATCATCACAAATTTGTAAAGCATATTGGCCCCATAAATATTCCGGATGAACAGGGGAACACTCCATAAGCAAAATTGCAAATAACCTTCGCAATTGATATCCAGTTTGAATAATAGAAGCCTCTTCTAAACAGATACTATATTCCTGATCATCTTCCAGGAGGCCAAGTGCTATACAGGCATCTTTATAAGTAGGATAAAGTACATTGTCAACAACTTTTAATGCCTCAAACGAAGGGCATCCTTTGACAATAGTAAGTAAAAGCCGAAGGTAAAACTGTTCTCCTTCATTTGGTTTAGCAAAGTACATCCATCCGACCAATAGCAAAACCTTTTTGACGGGCTCCCATCTATTATTGTGAAGCTGTTTTTTCCAAACAAAATGCTGTGGAAAATCTAAGTAGGTGAATTTAGCAGCGTCAGGGAAACAGTATAGTAAGCAAAGTACGTTGTCAATTTAAAGCGCTGCAACAACGCCCGAGCCTCTATTTCTTCTGGAGTATCATTAGGATTGAATAGGACCATATGCATGCCTTTCATATGAAGCGAAAGTCTTTCAACATGAGGACTTTCTTTGTGCATTGGGAATTCAAACAGGTGCCATGCTGCTTCCACAGGTCCAATATATCTGAAGGAAAAAATAAACTCCAAAAAATAAATAAATTTTCTGAAAATGGAAAAATGAAATAAATTAATATCCAAAGAAAAATATGTAAACCCAAAACATTAGACCTTTACAAAATAAATTCCTTTAAGCTTGAATAACTAAAGGTATATACCTAGAGTCAAGATATTGTTGAATTTCATCTGCAGGTCCACCCAAGACCAAAGTAGTTAAGTCATGGCCTTTGTAGGTGTATTTATGAATATATTTAACGGCCAATACAGAAGCACAAACCTCGACATTGATATGACAATCAAACATGGCAGATAGGTACGGATTATGAGGAACAACATATCGATTATCAACCTCATGACCTCCTATTCGATATACCAATCCAGTATCTGGCCGTTTATAGATTAAGTATCCATCTTTACCCATCTGTGTTGTAGTTACAAAACTCCTTGGGAATCTTGCCTTAGAAATAAGAGTTCCATTTTTAGTAACCATGCATGAGGCATCAGGATTACGCGAACCACAAGGACCATGAACCATGCATCTATTGATGGTTGAAAATAAAGCTGCATTCGCAAGAGGATCTGGAAAAGTAGCCGAAACAAATCTATCCACCTGAGCCGGAGTACGAATCTTATCTATGCCTTGGAGAAAAATGAGGACATGCATATGAGGGAGACCACGTTTCTGGAACTCATTGTATAAACATATCCAGCTACCTTCCTAAAATGACTGCCTTCTGTAATTATTTTCATAATTGCCTGACGCTTAAGCTCAAATACTCGAGCAACTAAATCTGGTCTATCAGTAGCCGTTTGGTGAGGCTTCAGTTCGTTACGAATTTCAGGCCAATTAGGATTAGCAGTTGTTGTCAAGAAAATATTTGGATGACGATTATGCCTTGTAATGGCCATTGAATCTTGGTAAATTTCATACATATTTCGTGGGCTTCCAGGGTGGGACGATGGCAAAACGATATGACGGCCAATATCGCGAGGGACTGAACCTGCTGTTAGACTGTCAGTTAATCCTGTATAAATTTCTGAACGAAGATCTACCTGATGAGTTCGAATATATTGTAATCTGTTTTGTTCATAAGCTGCCCAAACATCAACCACAAATTCCTGAAACAAACTCCCTCCTCGCAGAATAGGCGAGTATTCATTTAATCTTTCAAATAATCTTTCAAATATTGTAGCTGAGTTAAACGACCCCCAGTATGTCGACCGGTTGGTACATCCCACTGTTTCATGTCAGGGTGCCACCCCAATTCCCCATAGGGGAAAAAAAAAGAATGAGAAGCCCAATACGCTGGATGACATTCACTAATACGAATCAATGGACCTGCCCGTAGTCAAAGAATAAGGTCTCGAGTAGTAATAGGAGCTCCAACGGCCCCAGGCAAAATGACAGCAATTTCACTAGTTGTCGGTAGATTATAACGCCTAGAAACAGGGAGTTCGTTATTCACAAATGTAGAATCAGATAATATTTCAAATGCTTGACGATATAATCTACAAAGGTCGTTTGTTTCCAGCAGAATAGTATTTATAAGATCCAAAACATCTCTTCGAAGATGAGGATTTCTAGACTCGCAAAAAGCAAGAGCGGTTTGAGCGTCATAAATATAGAGTTGAGCATAACACGGCTCAACCCCTGGAGCTGGCAGTATCCTACAGCTGTTGGAATTGGAAATTCAAAATATATAGTTGAAGGACCAATATAACTTATGGGCGCATTGCAAAAGAAAAAATTGACCATAGGAATATATGAAAGGAAAAACGGACCTATGATGTAATTCTCCATGAATAGTAAAAGTTGTAGGACCTCGACTGGCTAGTATATGTTCATCCATTGTAACTCCAAGGCTTGAGAAAGCATTGCAAGCATTGTAGGAACAAATATTGATGCGAAAAGAACTGGCTAACGGATTGGTTTCATCAAGAAGAGATCACAATACAGGCGGAAACAAAGACAGTGGAGGCAAAACAATTTTCCCTTGAAGACAACATAACCCAAATAAAAATGTAGTGAAGGTGGAATTGGATAGACGCTCAGCATGCCAATGCAAAGCCTGACAGAAATTACAAACGACATCCATCCGACCTAGAAAATGACGTTCAGCAGGAAGATGAAGCATAGGCTCATTAGGCACACCTAATTCTTCCACACCTATATCACCCTCCTCATATGTGTAAGGATCTCTTAAATTCACCCCCTCAGTAGGGAATCTGGAGAAATAAGTGTAAACCAAGAATGAATAGAAAAACACAGCAACCAAATAATACCACGCAACCAAGTAAATAAATATAAACTCACTCAATAACAGAGGGAAATAGTGCAGATGTAGATGCAATGGATTCAGGCAGGGAAGAATGCGAACTGATGGGAACCTGACTATTGTGAAATGCAAGCCTAGCACGCCCCTCTCTAGCCCGTCTACCACGCTGAGCAGCAAAGCGCCGAACAAAAGCAGGAGAAAGAAGATGATGAGTCGACTGGTTCACCTATGAAATATGATTCCAAAAAATGCCAACAGAAAAGTAATAAGAAATATAAATAAAAAATAAGAATGAAAAAAGAATATATAAATAAATTGCAATAGAAACTGACCTCTGGACGGGCTGGTACGTTGCTGCGAGCAGTATTCCTCAACCGAGAAACCATATGCAGAACAACAACACGACACTAAACCAAATATATACCACAGGAAGAAGGGGAAAAAAAGGAAGGAGGAGGAAGGGGAAAAACCCAATATATACCACAGAGGTAAGACGAAATCAACAATAACACAAACGGGGAAAACCACTGGAACAAAACAATCGACCCCAAAAGAAGAGGAAAGAACAAAAACCTGCGGGGTGCTGGACCACTTTGTTGGGGAAATGATTGGAAATTAATAGGAGAGGGGAAAGAGATTAAAAGGCGCAGCCTGATCCAAATCTGTATCTGTATGGTAGCACCTGCAAATGGATTTAGCATAAAAATCCAATACATATACACTAAAAGCCAACATATAAGAAACAGAAATTTTGTCAAAAAATTTCCTGAGATTTGTCAAAAATATGTTTCTTGAAGTGTTCTAAGAATCGAAAACTATACCAAAAAAAAAAAAAAAAAAGGGTCCTTTTCTACAACAATAACCAATGATGAATCATTCAAAATGGATTGGTATTACCATTCTAGTATATTTAGTGTTCCCTGTTAAAGAACCTGATATATGATTCAATAACGGAAGAAGTTACAAAACAGAAGAAAAAAACTCGAACTGACCTTACTAAAATGGCAAAGGAAGAACTCAATCCACAACAGCAGGAAGCCAAAAAACTCAAACCACAGCACCAGAAGTATAATTGTGTTAATTTGTTCCGTTTCTGAAAACAAATGTGGAAGGTAAAAAAAAAAACATATCCATAAAGGTAATCAGTTGATGGTTGTTTTCTAACAAATCTACAGCATATGAACATGGAAGATTACTGTCAACAAATACCTCTAATAATCTAGTTTGGTCCTTGAAAGTTATGCTATAGTCTTAATTTTTAAATAAGAACATGTTTTCCTGTGTAGTCGAACTCATACATATTTCCTCATTCACAAAGCCTCTCTACAAATCAAAATGAATTCGATATTTTGTATGAATAATAAGGAAACCTCATTCCATGTTATATTTTTTGTCGATCACTAATCATAAATGAGTAATATTTTAAAATGTGTCCAATTTGAAACAGATTTATCAATCTTTTGAGGTAGAACAAATAAATTTGAAACAAAACTCATGAGAAAAGAATAATATATTGCCCAAAACAACACAGCGAACCGACCTTGGTAAATGGAAATGGGAAAAAATCCCTTTGATAGCATTAGAGGAGTAATTTTAATCAAAAAATTACAAATAAACCTCTCTCACAAATCACAATAAAGGAATAATTGTAAAGGGCTAATTACAATTACGGCTCAATTTAGTAAATTGAAGAAAGAACAAAATTTTGCAAATTACAAACACACAATTGTTTGTTATCAAATCGTAGGCGGGAAATGCGCAAGGTTAGGCGCATAACATAAAGTGCAAGAACAAAAATTGGTAGCAGATCGAAATTGAGAACATGAAATAGAAAACCTCGCAATTTTGCACGAGAAGGAAGAGAAAGAATACCTGAAAAATCTTATTGAGGAGAAACCAGTTTAACAATTTCAATTATCAAAATGCAGAGATGGTTAAAAGAACCTACAATTGGTTTCTAGTTGATTTTTTTTTTTTTTTTTTTTTTGAGAACAGAGAAGAGGACGAAAGAGAGAGAAAAAAAGATGAGGAAGAATATGGGAGTTCGGTTAGAAGAAAAGGAAAAAAAAGAAATTGCAGCGGTGGAATCCCACGGAACAATATCGAAAAATAGGAAGGAGATAGCTGCGTGCCGGCGGGACAGCAGCAGAAGCAACTGCAGCGGTGGACGTCCACGTCGCCGTCTGAACGTAAGAGATAAACAAATAGTTTCGAAAAGCAGCGCCAGCGAATCAGAGGCGATCTTTGTCCCATTTTGGTTGCGGGGAAGCGCGCCCCCAGCCCAACTCCCAGCCGCAGATGACCTGCTTTCCTCGAGATGCCCAACATGCTGCCTTATAAGAGTGATAGTAATATAGATTGACTGGCTCCCTGAGTCACTCTGGTACCTTGCATCTAACTACAAAGAACTATTTATACATCAAAAATTATTTATACATTGTCATCGTAGGCCATTGCAGAACTATGACATTCATTTCAACCCTACTAGATCACTTCTAAAATCTGACTGAAAGGGTTAGTATACAAATGAACTCACTGATTTACTAAAGACCATTTGAAGGACGAAAACAAGTTCAGCTAATGTGATTTCTCATGTAATTCATTGAAAAGGTATTCATGGGTATTGTTGCCTGATATAAGTATCTTCTGGGACAAAAACTGGTTGTGCACTTGGAGGTTGGAACTGTGGTTGGCTCATCGCAATTCCATGGTTTGGATCGTGGCTTTTGACTGATGATAGTGTTACATAATAGAGGATTCCAAGGGTAGCACTTGCAAGGGACAGTAAGGCACCTCCTGCAAAGACACCAGGCTTCACCACATAGCAGTAATTACCAAAGTACATGCTTCCATGACCATGTTGATCATTCAGGGCTGCCCCTGTTAGCAACAGGAGAAATGCTATACCAAATGTAAACCTGCAAAGATAACTACAGTTATAGAACATGTTTACATGCATTAATTAATGCAGATAGAAATACTGGTCATTTATATCTACCCACTTCTAGCGATAAATAAGTAAATAGATTCCCTCCAACTATCCAGAAGTCACAAATTTGTAGAAACAGGAGAAGCTCCTTGGTGGTGCCATTTATAACAAGAGACGGACCAAGGTGATGTGAATTGTCATCAGCTGTGGCTAGTTTGCAGAGATTAGGTTTCCTGGGAAAAGGTGGGATATTTTGGGAAAACACACGGGAGAAATATAACTCAAAAGGAATTCCTTCTTACCAGTTTGTTTACAAGGATTCTGACATCAAAGTATAATTTTCTGGAATTTCAGATTTTCCAAGGTTCATTTTGCGCCTAATCTTTTTAAATCGACAGGGTATCCAATTTATGAGGGGCATGCACTCTTTAGAAGATCAGGGGTGTAATAAGCAGGTTGGTGGTGGCATTGTTGAAGTCATGACTGTAGTGTTAGTGTTCACGACGATGTTATGAGTCATGGAGACCAATACAATCCAGCTGACCCCATCAGTTCTCACTTTGCACCTATTATCGACTGTGTCTGTTGTGTTGTGGGCATACCTTCAATACTATTAGTTTTTTTTTTTTGGTTGGTAAGCGGGGTTGAGGGGACCCCTACCCCTTTAAATTACGTGTGGAAACTTATATCAACAATCAGCGTTTGACGTGTTTCGAACCCCCGACCTCTCCACTTTGTGAGAGGGATGCAACCATTGAGCCACAGGCTCATGTGCTCAATACTATTAGTTGAGATGATGGATATATCTGTTTTAAGAACATCTTAGTCAGCAGTACTTCGTGTTACAGACCATCTGTCAGTGGTTCGAAGAATCCCATTCTTCCCTATCCTACCTAGGTCAAGTTTGTCGATCACTTGTTTGACATGGAGTTTGAACCAAGGGTGTACTTGGTGGAACTTTGGAGTTGGTTATAGTTGAAGTTTTGGATATCAGCATATAAATCCTCATAATGTGTTCAGCATTGGACTCTGGCTGGAGTAGGACGATTTGAATCAGTAGATGTAGCTTACTATATTTTCTTTTCTTTATAGGTAGTTGCATGTCATGCCTTTACAAATTCTCCGCAGAGTAGTATCTCACTATCTCGGTATACAGTGATTACCCACTTCATGTTAACTTGAAATGCTTAAAATTCACATTGAAAATGTGTATTCTATCTTGTGCAAGTTTTTATGGATGACACCCCTTACTGTAATGTTGTACCATAATCTATACATTATAATGTACAGTTGCCCCACGAGAAGCTTAAATTTATTTAGTGATGTGGTAAATGATTCTTTCAAATAACACTCAGCGTTTTGATTCATTCAGATGAGAATTCAGAAGATGTTTTTTCTCTACCTACATTTCATTTTCAATTTTTAATTATATTATTTCCTTTAAAACACATATTGTCCGTCGTATGCAATGAAATGGATAAAACAAATCGACATATTTGAATGATACAAGACCAAATATCAATTCAATCATTACACACATAAGGTGAGAACATTACCAGGAAAAGATAAAGCAGACCAGTGCCACTGTCCAGCTGGACTTTGGAGGATGTCGATTTCTTTTGCAGCAAATGCACCCAGCAGCAACATTAATAATGGCTTGAGCAATCATAAGAGCCACCGATGCAGTCAAACCAAGACCTAAAGCCGGGCTCCTTGGGTACGTACATATGCCGGGAGCACTAAATTGAACTTGAGAACCCTACAATATGATGTACTATGAACTTAAACTCACAATTCAAATAATAAATCATTTGATATTTTTTTTCTTCTTGAAAGCTTCTGTATTTTAAGAATATTTTCCTATAGGTAACAAAAGTATAAACATAAAAAGGTAAAGGAGAAGCTAATTTTCATTGCTTATGTAACATATTTGTATATTGTCCGATTTCCAAAAGGGTGATAAATTAAAGCACAAAGTAACTACAAGCTCTGAAGAGGCATCGTGTGCTCTCATTACCGGCAGTGAAATAATTTGGATACCAGCACTGAAATAATTTCCACAATCTGCTTTCGTAGCATGAATCACAAACTAGGTTGAGCTACAAAACATTAGCATATGCCGATAATCAGGCACGTATCATCCTAACTCAGTAAATAAGCGACGTAACTCCTCAGAACAAGTTCAACAGTGAAACAGAGGATTGAATTTATTCGCAAACACTGCACCTTTGGACATGCAGGGAAAAGAGAGGAAGAAAGAGAGCATTTCATGATACAGAACTTTTGTGCTGACCAGATTAACTTATGGGTGGTAGAGTTTAACAAGTTCATGTTGTAGACTATACAAATATAATGTACTAGCATGCTTAACAGTTTTTTCTTATGCTTTAGGGGTTGAGGGTGTTTTGTGTGTGTTTGTGTGGTGGTGGTGGTGGTGGTGGTGGTGGTGGTGGTGGTTGGGTGGGGTGGGGGAGGTGGGGAATTTGTTGATTGTTTGAAGTGATACTATCTCGAATCAAACTAGCACTGTCATCAGTGCTCACACAAGTAGTATTTTTACATAGCCCTTAGCTGTGTGGTAGATTTAGATGACACCAAAACCAGGTCAAACCCCATAAATCTCGTTAATACTGATATTATCCACAACATACCAGCACACTACATCAGAGGGAGTTATAAAAAAAAAGGCCTCAATATTAGTAATGGGGAATCCAATTTTGTATGACTTATCGATGAACTCCATATATTGTCGTCAGACCATCTTTTTGGATACCAGTGCGCATTATCCACTAATCACTTATCTCTCCTACTCACATTTCAATAGTTTAAGGTATGCCAACAAACCTTGGACAGCTCAAGCAAAAAAATCTGAATGGGAGAAAGGACTTCTAGATATTTTATCCTTTCTCCTGTGATAAACAACATTTCTGGAGTTTCAACCAGTTAGTGAGTTTACAACATATACGAATATACTACGTACTTGTAGGACAGACACAATTGCTTTTATTGAAGGGATGGCACAAACACAACGAAAAACAAATCCATTGAAAATTGCAATCCCATGAAACAATTGAGGTCAGCTTTTTCATAAGTTACATAAAAAGAAACTACAGTGACAAGATCAGAGTCATAGGAACTAGAAAATATTGTGAATTCTAACTGAAGGTCCCCATACCCCATTAAGTTTTCGTATTTTTCACACATCTGAACAAAAACAACTCTTGAAAGCTCAGAGGAGACTCAGTAATTATAAGTTTTAGCCAAAGCACCAAAGGGACTTATCAGGTGGCCCAAACTCTGCTCATCAGCTCATGATTTTAGATAAACTTTAGAGTCTCTAAGAATTAGAAGTTAGAACAACACAAGATAAGAAAATGAACCAATGACTTAAGAAATAAAATCTAAAATAACAAATAAAATAAAAGTGATCATTTGGAAAAAAAAAAAAAAAAAGTTTAATATTGATTGTGCTTAGTTACCCTGCAAAATTTACCAAAGTTTCCTATAAATAAATTACTGGTTCAAATTGTCTTTGTAGATGGTTCTTCCCATCACCAAAAAAAAACCCCAAGATTTTACCAAGACAACCACACCCTTCATTTCAAACCAAAATAGCTTTTATTAATTTGTTATTTGGCTGAAGTAGACTTATTGAAGCATACAAGATCAAATCAACAACAATAACAAAAGATTAAAGATACCCTTTTTGCAAGACAGACAGAGAGTTACCTTAATTCTTTTGGCCTCTGCAGCAAACCCCAACACTGAAGCTAAAATCCCAAGAAACCCAACTATGAAACACAACACTAAAACCCTCCTCTCCATTCTTCTTCTTCTTCTCTGCAACTCTTCTGTTACTCCTGTCCTGTCAGTGTCACCTCATCTGTGCGTTACTTTTAATATTCTGTTTTAAACCTACAAAAAAAAAGATGGGGGACAAAATTGTAACTATGAAACAAACGTGGCTTACAAATGAAGAAAAGCAATGGACGCTCTTGGTCCCACTACTCACTCCTCACTTTAGTTTCTCTTGAAGTTGCAGAGCAGATGTAGCATTGTTTGATGTTATATTATGAAGTTGTCATCGTTGAAACAACATACCCACATCATTAAAACAGGTCTTTTTCCTGCAAATATTATTACTTCTAATCAACTTATTCATCTTTACTCTAAACATGACTTGTTATTAGATTCTCAGAAACTGTTTGATGAAATGCCTCAACGAAATGTTTTTACATGGAATGCTATTATTTATGCTTATATTCATAGTCATCATATGTCTCAAGCTCGATTCTTGTTTGATTCTGCACCCTTTAAGGATTCTGTCACTTACAACTCTATCATATCTGGTTATGCAAATACCCCTGGTTTTGAAAAACAAGCTGTTGAATTGTTTTGTGTAATGCAACAGACTGAGATTCCATTCGATGACTTCACTCTCACAACAATGCTTAACCTAACGGCAAAGCTATCGGCTTTGTTGTATGGAATGCAGTTACATTCTTACATGCTGAAAACAGCTTATGATTTCAATTCGTTTACTGTAAGCTCTTTGATTGACATGTACTCTAAATGTGGGTGTTTTTGTGATGCACTTAAAGTGTTTGAAGGTAGTGATGGGGTGATGGATTTAGTTTCGAAGAATGCCATGGTCGCAGCTTGTTGTAGACAAGGGGAGATGGAAAGAGCTTTTGAATTGTTTTCGAGATTTTCAGAATTAAATGATACTGTATCTTGGAACACAATTATCGCTGGGTATGCTCAGAATGGTGATTTCAGTAAGGCATTCGAGTCGTTTATTCAAATGGGAAAGAATGGTATAAGATGGAATGAGCATACTTTCACTAGTATGTTGAGTGCTTGTTCTAGTATGAGAAGCGAGAAGCATGGTAGGGAACTCCATGCCTGGGTTATAAAGAAAAGGTGGAGTTTGAATTCCTATATAAGTGGTAGTCTAGTGGATATGTACTGCAAATGTGGTAACGTAGCGTATGCAGAGGTGGTAAATGCGTCAACTAGGACCGAGAATGCTTTCTCAATCACTTCTCTGATTGTAGGGCATTCTTCTAAAGGGAACATGGCTGAGGCAAGAAAACTTTTCGATTCGTTAAGTGAGAAAAATTTGGTTGCCTGGACAGCTTTATTCTCTGGGTATGTTAGATCCAGACATTGTGAAGCTGTCTTTGAGCTCTTATTGCATTTCAGTAAGACGGAAGGGCAACCCCCTGATGCTTCGATGCTTCTTAGTGTGCTTGGTGCGTGTGCAATACAAGCTGCATTACATCCCGGGAAACAGATTCATACCTACATTCTGAGAATGGGGATTGAAATGGAAGACAAATTGAGCACTTCTTTCACTGATATGTACGCAAAATGCGGTCATATAAAATATGCAGAAAATATTTTCTGCCGAGTCCTTAACAGAGACCGGATCATGTACAACACAATGATCGCAGGTTATGCTCACAATGGATATGAGAATGAAGCTATCAGATTATTTGAGAAAATGTTGGAGAGCAGGATCAAACCCGATGCGATCACCTTCATAGCAATTCTTTCTGCTTGTCGACATGCTGGATTAGTTGACGTAGGGGAGAAATATTTTGTGTCCATGAAAGAAGATTATGGCATAGTACCTGAAATAGATCACTATTCTTGTATGGTTGATCTGTATGGGCGAACCAACTGCTTGGACAAGGCAGTGGAGTTGATGAAAAAGATCCCCATTGAGCTAGACGCGATCATATGGGGAACATTCCTTAATGCTTGCAAGACAAATGGGAGTGCAAAGTTGGTAAGAGAAGCAGAAGAGAAATTGTTAACAATTGAAGCAGACAATGGAGCTCGATATGTACAGTTGGCCAATGTTTATGCTGCAGAAGGAAACTGGAGTGAAATGTGCAGGATAAGGGGTAAGATGGGAGTGGGGGATGTTAAGAAGATTGCTGGCTGTAGTTGGTTGTACATAGAGAACCGAATAATTACTTTCACCTCTGGAGATAGATCTCATTCACAAGCTGAAGCTATATACTCTATGTTAAGTAGTTTGTATGCAGAAATATTGAAGACGAAAGAAAAAGCTCCAACATAAAGATTGACAATACTTATGACATCATTAATATATATATATATAAACACCCATTTATTTCACACATTTTTTATTTCCTTTTCTTTCTGGAGTACAAAGTTGATCTATAAATTTACAAGACCAGAGCGAATCACCGTAAAACCAACAGAATATACTTTTGGAAGGCTGAGCATCTCTCTTATTTAATTTACAAAACCACACACCTTGAACCAAACCAGCAGAAAATAGACTTTTGAAAGCTGAGCATGTCTCTTCAGGGTTCCACCATAAACTCTTATTAAAGCAGGGAAACAGTGGACTGAGCACATGTATAATGCTAGATATGTTTACAGCCTTGTAAATTGTAACACATGTCCGCAATCTGCATTCCCTTGCTGAAATGAAGTATCACCAGCATCGAACATAATGCCACGGAGATTTGCCAAATAGTCTAGTTTTTGTTTTCACTTCTTCCTACAGAGGAAGATGGAAATAGTTTCTGATCATTGGCATGTCCGAATAGTCGTTGCTCTATAGGGTTGGAAGATTCGGGTCTTGTTCAATGATCACCCCCTAAAGTTGCCAATGTTCAATGGTCACCACTAAATTTGCCAAAAACTGAAGCAGATACTGTGGTTTCTTCACCCATGAGAGCAAGCAAAGTGAAACATTTGTGTGTATACTGTATAAAATGTTAAACATTGGAATATTGGAACATTCAGTGCATCTTAGGGTCAGAACATTGGAATATCCTGTTTTTCAGAAATTGAAATACTTGGAGGGGAACAGCTCTTTGCTCTTATGACCACAGTTTAACACAAACAGTTGCATAGTGTAAAATCCCTTGAATTCATACAACTCGAAAGACAACTATAACATGACCGCATCATATTGAAGGTGGAAAATGAACAACAAAGGATTAGAGCTTGATAAGCTCTAAGATCATTATAAACAAAGTTATACAAGTTGTTGCATCAACTGATAATATCACTATTATCTTCTACAGGTGGACTGTTGGGAAACAGAGTCTCCCTTCTTTTTGGAAAGCCTGGGGCATCTAAATTTGTGCCCCTATATTTTAGTTCAGTGGCTGCCCGGAAGTTGTGGTCAGTGGAACTTGTTCTGTAATTGGGGTCATTTGAATTCGGCCGAAAAGGCATAGCTGCTCCTGCACCAGAATACCGAGTTGGAGAGGCATACCGTCTTGCTGGACCTCTCAGAGCACCTCCTCTCAAGTCTCTAAGATCATTAGTCCTCGAAGAAGATTCGGTAAATGGTCTATCTCCTGCGCCAGATGCAACCATTGTCGACGTAAAAGGATCTTCAGAGCCCCACAAAGTAAGTGACTCCTTCTTCTTGCCAAAGAAATGCCACACCCCAAAAAGGAAAAGCAAGAAGAGTAGAACTGGGCTGGTCCACAGCATTGTGTTAAATTCTGTATTGAAAAGTGGAAGGTTTGAGCGGTACATCCCCACGTACCCACTTCCAAGCCCGAGAACAATGAGCTTTTCACGGTCAGTAGTGACTAAAGGCATCACCCCACTTTTCGGGACTTCTTTTAACCCGTGTAAATTTAGAAATGTAGATCTAATCTCATCGAGGCTGGCAAAGAAAAGAGGCCTGGGAGCACCAACCCTAATATAATGCTGGGAGGAAATGTTATAAACAAAAACCTTCTCCTCGCTGACAACAAGCAAATAACCCTTGATAGCCTGAAACACAAGCGGTCCATCCATTTCAAATTTCCTCTTTGATCTTATCCTGCACTTGAAGTTCATTATATCACCCAACAATACCACATGTATCATATCACCTTCCCATGTAAATCCATAAGCTTTTGAGCGGTCAGTCACGTCGAAAACATAGTTTCTCGCCCGCGAATGATTCATCCCCTCACACTCAGTTTCTCTAATTCTCATGCTCCTTAAATCCAATGAACCAGCGCCAGTCTCAGTCAGGAACAATAGCCTTTGCTTCACAAAAGCGAGTGGTTTACCTTTGGACATAGCTGAACCGTAGACTGATCCATTCTCTCGCAAAACTTTGATATTGCCACCAACATCTGAAGCTAGAATGTATCTCATCCTCCCAACATGATGCACCTCCAATATTGAAACTGATGATGGTACTTTTTCTTCTTCTTCAATCGGAGTGAATGAACTGAAATTCTCCATTGAAAGGGAATGCCACTCCTCTCCATTTGAAACTTCCCAAATAAGATGAACTAAGATAACTCCATTTTCATGTCCAGTGACTAAAACACTCTCATTCTTATGAACCGACATGTAAGAAAGCATTGTTGTAATAGGGGATTCAGATAATGTATGAAATTCGACCAATACATCTCCATTAGGCAAGAAGACATAAACCCTTCCACGCTCATCTCCAACCGCAATATACTTGCTACACCCTTCATAATCTTCAAAAGGCAAAACATTGATACAAGTGGCTGCTTCTGACTCAAGTTTAACAGCAGATAAAAACTGAAACCTTTCAGACCAAGATGGATTATACTTAGTAACGGATGCCCCACCTCGCATTCTTTCACCCTCTAGTGTAATTTTATTATCTTTAAGATCTTCTTCACTAGACAACTTCACATCCCCATATTTGCTGCTCCCACCACCATCCACCTCAACTTTATTCCTTAATTCCTTGTCCACAGATCTAGTTACAACCATTTTACGAGAATCCTCCTCCGTCGGTGGAGATGATGATGATGATATTGATTCTAGTTTAGTTATAATTTGAGTAAGATTTTCTACTAAAGATTCAAGCTTTTTCAATTGAATTTCTTGTCGATCTAAAACACTTAAAGATGATGATTCATTTACAATCTCTGGTTGATTATGTTGTTCTTCTTCTTTTTCATCATATGTAAATGAGTTACAATTAACAGCAACAACAAGAAAAACCCCAAAAACAAATAACAGAATAACCAGAAAAATCTTACCTTTCTCCATTGAAATTCAAAGTTTCTTAATTAAGCTGCTGACTCCTCCATTTATATTAAAACTGAATCTGGCATTTTCAGATAGATTTGGTATTTTGGTGGGTATAATCTCTTTTAGGGCAAACAGGTACAAGAGTGATAGAAATACAAGCTGTGTTGTTTATTGGTTTAGTCAGTAATTTGGACATTTTTTTTGTTCGAATTCCAATTCCAGAAGAAGAAAGTCAATATAGACAGTAAAATACTAAAATATGAGTAGAGACTTACTTGGACTGTGAAGGAATTTGAGTAAAGCAACCACACATTTTTAGAAACGAAAATTACTTTTCAGTGTGTTCTAACTCTTGAAATACCAAAAAAAACGACTGCACAAAATAGTTTACTATTATTACGTGGTTCACTATACAATTTGTCAGTGAGTTGTCTGGTTATGAATATTTTTCACACTACCTTCATCTTAAAAACAAAATATTATATGCGTCTTTCTCTTCTTTCTTTGTTTTTTTCTTTTGTGTTTAACTGTGTCATTGATTTGTTTAAACTCAATGCAATCAAATATATAATTTAGGCTAAATTCTTTTCTTAATTTGTTCCGCCATTGTTGAAAGAACTTTTTTTAAACTTAGTAAAACTAGTTTTCTCCTCTAATATTCATTACGATAATACCCATTGACAATGGGAAAAGTGTGATAACCCATTGATAATGAGGCAATGATGATAACCCATTTAAGTGAGACTAGATTTTGAATATATAGCAATGAAAAAAGTTTTTTTTCTTTTCTTTTTTATTGTCTTGCATAAGTGATTTTGTATTTGGTGGGGTATATTAATTTGAAAATCAGAAAATTGATGATCGGTATAGTCAAAATTCTTATAATGCTATATTGATTCAAGAAAATGGGTTTTCTAGTGTAATGGTAT
Organism: Aquilegia eximia; assembly: GCA_023053565.1. Classification (NCBI taxonomy): domain Eukaryota; kingdom Viridiplantae; phylum Streptophyta; class Magnoliopsida; order Ranunculales; family Ranunculaceae; genus Aquilegia; species Aquilegia eximia. The sequence continues at coordinate 128,535 of JALIGU010000053.1, forward strand.
CATGAAGTAATGGTGTAGAGAAATAAAAACCCAATTCGGCAAAGGCGGAGAAGGAGGAGGTGATTGATGATGGTGAGGAGGTGATTGAGTGATTGATGATGAATGTAAAAAAAAAAATAAAAAAAATCCTCAAACCATATTCATAAAAGAAATTGATAGTTGTTAATTATAAAAGGGTCAATTTGAGAATACACCCCCTATGTTCATCACGTTTGGCCAATACATCCCATTAGTTAGAAAATTTGTCTTTTCCACATATTTCACAATTTGACTCTGTTAGAAGAAACAGTCAACACCCATTGACTCAGTCAGACCCTTAAACTACCTAAATTACCCCTAAACTTTTATAATACCTAAATTACCCCTGACTAAATCTAAACCGTCAGATCAATTTATTTTTTTTGATCTAATCGTAGTCGTTGATTTACTAGTCGTTGGTTCTTCTTCCTCATTATAAAACCAAACCAAAAAGCTTATCTCTCCACGACAACAAATTCAAGTCGAGGTTGTAATTTGTTTCTTGCAATGGCTGGTGGCGATGCTTCTTCGTCCAGATTTAAGGTAATTTGTTGTTGGAATTTACTTTTTAAAAGTTAATTGAGTTTAATTTCTGAAATATAATCGGGATTGAGAATTTTATTTTTCTTAGGTCAATTTGAGATGTTATACATGTGGGGAGCTCGATCATTGAAAGAATGATTGTTGCTGGAAAGATTACTTGTGTGTGAAGTGTAAAATTCATCCTATCAAGCTCTTCACAAGCAAAAGAGGGCACTGGCGACAAATTTTTCAGGTGTACAACGCAACCAATTTGTAACGGATTTGAATGGTTTGATGTAGTGAAGAAGAACAAGGAAGAACAAGAGAAGATTAAAGGAAAAAAGAAGAACATAAGATTGAAGTAGAAAAGACTGATACAAAGAATAAAGGGAAGAGTTCAAGTTTAAAACTCATATTTGAAAGCAAGGTACCTATGATAGCTGAAAGGAATGCATAAGATATGGCTACTCTGATTAAAGAATTAGAAAATCTGTATGCCGAAGATATATAGTTTGTGATGTAATCTCTATGTGTGTGTGCAACCTGTATGGAAAAATATTAATGTAAGAACATGTTGAAACCGCCTTTCGGTTGTTTGACATCATTTTGTGACTAGGTTAGGAGTGTCCGAGGTTATCTCGCATTGACGTCATTATTAGGAAGTACCTTGATGTGTGAGCGTCGTCCCGTGTCTTCTTACTCTCGTTGAAAGTCTGTCTGGTTGTTGTTTATTCCAGTACGTACGTACCTAGTTAGGACATACGTACGTAGAGTTGGGCAGAACTTTTCTTGTGTGTTGGAACGTACGTACCTAGTTAGGACATACGTACGTCGATCATTCCAGATTACTTTTCGGTTCACGGACGTACGTACCTAGTTAGGGCGTACGTATGTCGTCGTGTATTTTCTATGTTTTCGGCCTATTTTCGGTTCAGGGACGTACGCACCTAGTTAGGACGTCGTCGTTGTGTGTTCATTTACTTTCTGTTCATTGTTTTGCTTACTTGATAAGTTGTAATTAAGGTAATAACACTACTTGTGGAGTTTCACATGTTTGTAAGATATTAAAAGAAAATCTCTTCATAACATTTTCCATGAATACACAAGTCTGAGATCCTTTACATGAACATAAGTAGCACAAAATAACAAAATAACTTCTGTGTTGCCTGAATCCAAACAATAAACAACAAAACAACTATCCTACCAAACTAACAACAAAATACTGAATTTCTGAATCCATTACATCAGCACACATGTATTCATGGTTTCCATGAAGGGATTGGGGATGAAGCTTGACTACTCTGTTGAGAAGATAATTGACTAGAAGAAAAACCAAGTAAAGCAGCTATCCTTGATTGAGGAATGTATGAGTTGCTTGTACCTCTGAAAGGGAATATAGTTGGAGGCTTGAAAATTTTCTTTGCACTACAGGTTTTGGAAGAGGTGGTAGCATAGTTGTAGGTGATGTTTGTGATGTTTCAGTTGGTCTTGGATGCTTGAATGGCACCTTCATTAGTGGAGGAACAACCTGTGGCATTTCTTCTGTTTCATTTCTTGGTCTCTTTCTTCCATTATTACCTGTAGAACTAGTACCATGGCTTGTAGGTCCCTTGTTTCCATTATTAGCAGTTCTCTTTAAGTTAGCCCTTACACTTCTTCCTGTTCTTGGTGGAGTGCTACCTTCTGGAGCTGGTGGAGGTGCACCATTATTTGCAGGAACAACAATTCTTTTTGCTCTTTCTTGAGTTGGAACCTCTTCTAACTGGTCTCGGTGGAGTGGCAACATGAGCAACACCTTCATTAACTGCTTGATTTGCTGGTGGAGATGGAAGTCTTACTCTTGGATGAAGTCTAGGCCTCCCACCCCTATTTCTAGGCTCTCCCCTTCTTCTTCTTGGAGGATCATTTGGAGTTCCACTTTGACATAGTAAAATACAAAATGTAAGAATATATATTAATAATTGTACATCAACATTTACATATAAATGTATGAACCCTCACCTTAACAAGTTCTTCTATTGTGGTTGTAACCCCCACAACCACTACACCTATGGTGGACTTGTTCATTTAAAGGTTTATTCTCATTTACACCTCTAATTCTATTGACTCTAGGTCTGCCTGGTGCTCTTGGTCTTAGAGGTGGGTATATTTCTTCATCATTCTGCACAAACACCAAAAAAAAAAAGTGAAAAAAATATATTCAAGTAATAGACTGAAGTAATAGTGAAAAACAATAGAGGTGATATATTTATAACCAACCTCAGGCCAATCATCTTCCCCTAGAAGTGGATAGGTGCAACCGCTATAAGCTTGCTTGTAAGTATTAATAGTGAAAAAAGGACTGAAGTACCTGCAAAGTTATATATCTTACAATTAGAATAACTACATTGAATTTCGCCAAGTTCTAAAATAAATGAATTTCAGGAAACTTACTTAGTGAGATTTAACCTCCTAGGCTCAATGATTGCCACTACATGAACACATGGCATGCCAGTCACTTGCCACTCATTACAGCTATATTTTTTACTCTCCAAATTCACTTTGAAAGGTTTTCCAAAGAAGTGTGTCACCTGCCATTCACGACCATCACAATGTGCAACTGTGTAGTCAAATATTTTTGTACACCTCTCATATCATATATCTCTTTAGCTCTTGGAACAAGTCCTTGTAGCTTTCTTGCATCCCACTTTGCACTTTCACACTTCCTATCCCACATTTGTTTCATCAACAATGCTTGTAACTTGAGGACAAATGCAACTAAGGGTTTGTCTCTTGCCGCAAGAATAAATGCATTAAAACTTTCACTAATGTTGTTTGTCACATGATCAACCTTACCGTCTTCATCAAATTTTGACCTTGCCCATACACTTCTTTGAATTTTAATCAAATAATCCGATACACCAATGTCATTTTTCTGTATGATGTTCGGGAACTTCCAAAAATCAATATCCTTATAAGCTTTAGGTGCACTCCATGTATACCTTTCAACAACCCTATGATACTGTCTCATATTAGCAGAAATATGTCTCATACAGAACCTTTGGTGGCATCCAGGAAACACAATATTTACAGCTGCATCTAAACCCTTTTGTCTGTCGGACATAATTGTCAACTTCCTACTATTTATATATGGTGAAATATTTTTCAAAACTCACTCCAATTTTCCAGATTCTCCCTCACACATATATAAATTGCTATAGGAAACAACCCATTATCACCATCCATACCTACTACAGGTAAACAATGACCTCCATACTTACCCTTTAAATGACAACCATCAAGACCTATGAAAGGCCTGCAACCTGTGTTAAACCCACCAATGCAGTCTTTGAACATTAATAAGAATGAAGTAAAAGTGAGTGTGTTGTCATCTCTAGCACATGATGCAATATTTTCAGGGTTTGTAATGAGCACTTGCCTACATAATTCAAGAAGTCTAGCATAACTAGCTTCAAAATTACCATGTACTTGCTCCAGTGCCAATGTTCTTGCATTCCAAGCCTGCCAATAACTAATATCCAAATTCTTCTTTCTCCAAATATAGTCAATAATATCTTGTGGTGTCCAACTTTTGTGGTGTAATTCATTTCCTCAATAATCTGCTTGGCAATCCATGGAGAATTTGCAGTTGGATTTTTTGTTACCGTTCTTCCTACACAACTATGTTCATCCTCTAATTTCCTCAATCTCATTGAATGACCATCATTCATCCTTCTAATATTAACTCTCCAAGTGCAATTGTCAGCCTTACACACTGCTACAATCTTATCACTGTTGTTCTTGGGCAAAATGATTGCAAACTTCTTAGCTATTGCATGTTCCCTGAGGTATTCCCTACATAAATGAATAGTTTCCCATTTCTATCCTTCAGTGAGCTTATATTCTGTATCCTTGCCATCATTATCATACTCACAGTGTTCTTCAATCCTTGATGTCTTCTTTATGAATTCTCTATCCCAATCAGGTGTAATGGCAATTTTGTCATGAAAATTAACTTATACATTCTCAGATTCAGGAACATTGGCTTCACTTACAACTTCATTTTCAACATTTCCATCATTTACAACTTCATTCTCAACTCTACCATCAGATTCAACTTCATTTTCAACATTTCCATCATTTACAACTTCATTCTCAACTCTACCATCAGATTCAACTCCATTTTCAAAATCAAAACCATTATGTTCATCTTCTTCCTCATCCCTTTGAAAAAAAAAAAGGATCTTCAAATTCATTTCCATCTGATACTCTTATCAATATCAAATACCCTTTGTCGTCCCTTCCTATCATTCACTACTACAATATTATTCCTCAAATCATAACTACAACCAACATCTTCCTATCATTCACTACTACAATATTATTCCTCAAATCATAACTACCACCAACATCTGCCAACATAAAATTGCATATATAAACAACTAATTTCAAGTTAAAGAATTCAATAAACCATAATTCCTCAAATCAAGTTACAAAATTCAATAATTGCAAATATGTTGTGATAAAACCTAGAAATTTAACTGACCTTCTTGTGCAACACAACCTTCCTCAACCCTTAAATTTTCAACCTGCTCTTCAACTGGCAAGCTAGCAACTTCTGCAAAACAAGAAATATAGGATAAATTTTTATTTTTTTTTATTTTTTTAATTCAAAACCAAATTTTATTGATAAAAGAAGAATTACACAAAAATAGAGGACAATCGTGCTACAAACTGCGTTGTAAGCCCTTTTTGAATAGCAAACCCGATTCTCCTAAATACATATTCGTTCGAACCCGCAGTCATCACGTTGCTATCCATTACTTTATGCACTCTCCTAAGGAGCTCAACTGCTTCTGAGCCTAGCAATCCAAACGTGTCAAATGCAAAGGGGACGAAACTATGTTGGTTAGCCCTACAAGCTCCATCATGTTTCTCCACTTTTGCAGCTGCTGCATTGCTAGCTGCTAGCCCCACCTCAAAAATCCCAGCACCCAGCCCGACCATCAGAGATGCCCCTGTAACATCAACACACATTGTTTACCTTCAGACCAGTTGTAGACCAGAAGATCAGCAGGACGTAATGTCGATCTTCCTTCCTTAGGATCAGTAAGGAAGTTAACATGAGCCTCCTTCTTAACCTGTACCCCAGCCCGCCAGAACACATCACACAAGATATCTGTAATGTGGTCATGCATGTACTTGAAGCCGGGGTAATGCTTATAATGAGCCGCATGGTCCCCGAAAGTATCAAGTCTGCTCTTCTTGCATACTGGACATAGCTCACCATCTGAATATAGAGGGATGATCAATCGATAACGAAGAATGGCACGGTATTTGATAGGCGTCATGCGTTGTCATAACCCTTCCATCGGGATAACAAGGAGGAAATCTTTGGCATGTTCCGACTGCACACATCCAATCACTGCCTTCTGTCTAGCTGACAACTGAAATTCCTTATCAAGACCAAAACTAATCCTGTTGTAGTATGCTTCTGCCAAGACATGTTGGGGTCTGAAGGGGACGGTAGCAGTTGGAGCAAGATTACTGAGATCAAAATCAGGCATAGAAATCGTAAACTAGCAATGGTAGTTTCAAAAATATTACCCATAGGTACAGTTTCACAACCTTGAAGAATGTGGTCTTGAAGATCTTTTGTTTGAATATGTGATGCTATAAAAGAAAACTTCATAACATCCATGGCACAATAGATACCAAGTCCACCCAAGCGTAATGGAAGGGTTGCCATACGCCACTGTAGATCGCCAAAACCAGGCCCATCGGAAACCACAATATTCTGAAGTGTTGCACGAAGCTTGCGGTCAAACCAATCGACTGTTTCCTGGACATAGTATGGGGGGCAAGTACGAAGACCAAAAGTGAGTTTAGATAATCCCATACAAGAACGTAAAAGTGCCAACTCACATTACGGATTCTTTAGCTATGGTAATAGATTTATAAGCTGAAACGTCTTATCCACTCGGTGACGAACATTACCCACAATAAATGATGCATCAATACTTACAGCCCCTCCAAGCAACTTAATAACCCCTTGCCGAGGACATGATATACCAACCGGAAAGATATCTGGATAAGAGCAACCATGATCAACAGAAGGCCAAAACAATTCTGTCTTAGACACATTAAAAATGAGCCCAAGAGATGGTCCACTTTCTTGAATGCTACGGATAGCTCTAGCAACATGTTCTATACTACCAATCAGAGTACCATCATCTAAGTACCATGCCTGCAACTCCAAGTGGCATTTTCTGAATGGATGCGGTGTATCAATGGATGCAAGACCAAAACAAAGAGAAGTGGCCCCAAAGGGTCCCCTGCTGTATCCCAACTGCTGACCAAATATGAGTGGATCCTAAATACAATCGAGCAAGTTGGCAATAGAGATATTCAACCCATAGAGCAATAGACGGACAATGAATGCGTACCTCTCGTAGCATAGCAGAACGATTAACCAGGTTAAAGGCATTCTGAAAGTCCACAAGCAGCATAGTGAGGGATGTGTCATCCTTGTTGGCATGAACCAACTAATTAACAACATGCAAAATTGCCTCTACTCCACCAGGCACAATAACCCCAAGCTGAAAATCCTCTAAGTATGGGACAATATCCTTAAAAAACCCCCCTCATGGCAATCTTAGACACCAGACGACCCCAAACCATACCCACAGCTATTGGGCGGATACCATTACCTGGCTTAAGGAGTGGGGTTAGAGGCGCACTGGCTATAAATTCTACCAAGACCCGTGGGCATCAACCTTGTAGCCATAAGTTCACAACCGGTGTCAGGGCCTTCATAAAATCTGTGGCTACAGCGGATGATGCCCCACTCATAACATCCAATAGGTGTTGGGCCTGGAGACCATCTCGCCCACAAGACGTCCCTTTGGGGAAGGACCTGATACATGATAATATCCCATCTCTCTCAGCTGATAGAGGTGTCTCAACTAAGGGAATGTCGGGGACAGATGGTGATGGATGTTTCGGGTGTTTATCCTCTAAAGCCCGTTGCATCTCTTGAGTGTTTGGAGCAACCCTCGATGATGCCAACACCTTCACCGCGACTGCAAAATGCCCGTCTGCAACCGTTTGCAAACATCATCGTACATTCTTGCTTGAGGACTGCTGAGATGGTCATTCTAGAGTGTGTCCCTCTCAATCAAACGAAAAATACCCCCAGGCTCATTCCAAATAGACAAAGCTTGCAAAATCTGATTCTGCTGGAGATATTTTCGAGTACCAGATCGACGCTCTTAGCGATTCTGCGGATGAAACACTCGCAATGTACAATAAGGAAGCAAAAGCAATCTTACCCATGGCCCCGTCGACATGGGATCTGCAGTAACCTCATACAAGACTGACTTCAATGCACATGATTTTTTTTGATAAAAAAAAATTGGAAATGCATAGTCTTACTGTAGAAGACTTGTATTTATCGAGACCTATAGTCTTACCACTCTGTAGAAGGCTTGAAGTATGCAGTCCACTGCCCTTATTAAAATTATGGTGGTCCCCTCCATAGCTTGTATTGTCCTTGCCTTGTTGGATGGGGTGACTGTTTTGTTTTTTTTTATTGGGAGAATGGGACTTACTTCTATTCAAAATAGACTCTTTATACTCTTGTAGTTCTTTGAAGGCATTCAATGTAGGTTCAGGCATTATGTCCACATACAAATGTGTGAAACCTTCACCATCCACTTCTGCTTCATCCCACATTTGCATCACATCATTATCAATTTCAAGTTCTATTTGAACACCTTCTCTCCATTCATAGATAGTATACAAAGCAAGCTTAGCCTCTTTGGTTCCTGGAATGTTGTCTTTAATCCAGTTCTTTAACTTTATCACAGACACGAAATCCCTATCCCAATCTAAAGCATCCTTTACCCTCCCACCAATGTACTTCATCAACATAAAGCCATCCCTTTCTCCTAACTCAGTCTAGGTTCCTTTATAATGGAACCTTAAATTTCTAATTTTAACTTCACTCATTTTGACTCTGCAACGAAAAACAAAATCCAATAACATTCAGAACATATACAACATTATATTCAGAACAACTTACAACATCATGTCTTAAGATTACATCATGAAATCTCATTCATAGTTACATCATCCTTATAATTTTGTAACCCATAAATCACCACATCACAACAACATTGCATCTGGAAACCGCAAAAACACTACCACTAACTTTGGATTTGAAAACCCCCAATATCACTACCACTAACTTTGCATTGTAAACCCAATCACAAAAATTCCAAAGAAATTAACTTTGTTAAAGTTCATGCTATTAACACTCAGTAGAAAACCCTTTCTCTAAACAAAATCAGGAAAAAAAAATTCCATTTTTTATCATCATAAGTTCATAACTGATGGATAGAAGAATTAGAGGATCACTTCAACCAAATATCTATCACTTTCTAAGATTAAATATCATGATCTAAACATGCAAGTAGGTATAAAATAGTGCAAGTGTATTACCTTGATTAGATTAGAACTTGACCTTTACATTCATGATTTCGCAATTTTGAAACATTGAGGAATCATACATTCAAACATTATTGAAAAATTGTTGAAACCAACAAGAAAATCGTAAAAACCCTAAATTTCTAGGGTTTTAATCGCAGGAAATTACAGAGCTTTGGGAGGGAAGAATTAGGTGAACTTAGTGAAGAAGAAGATGAATAGAAAGGTGTATTGTTGATTTTATAACAAAAGGATAATATAGTCTAATCCAACTCTAGGATCAACGGTTGCGATTAGATGTACAATAGCAAATAAGATCGACGGTTTAAATCAAATCAGGGTAATTTAGGTATTTTTAAATATAAGGGTAATTTGGGTAACTTAGGTATCTGACTGAGTTAATTGGTGTTGACTATTTTTTCTAACATAGTCAAACTGTGAAATAGGTGGAAAAGACAATGGGATGTATTGGCCAAACGTGAGGAACATAGAGGGTGTATTCTCAAATTGACTCATTATAAAAAGTACAAAACAATCTTTAATATTTGTTGGTAACCCATCTCTTTTGATCTTCCTCCATTTGTATGTTTAGACCATCTCCAATAGTCCTCCATTACTCTATAAAACAAGCACTATTCACCCATTTTCATGTCCAATGGTCCTCCACCTCCATAAGATTCTCCTCCATTCATCAAAATTTCCTCCACTTATGGAGAGAATAGTAGCTTTTGGAGAAAGAATGGATGAGGTATTCCCAATCATTATTTCTCTCGGTTAACGTAATAAAATGTATTGTGATCATTAAGACAAAAGACCTATCTACCCTTATTCATTTAAATGTCTAATTAAATTTAAAGTCCATATATATTAATTACATAATATATTTATATTAATTAATTAATATTTAACATAAATTTTATTAATTAAATTTTATAATTAATTTATTTTGTGTAATTAAAGATAAGTAAAATACATACAAATTAGAAAAGAAACAAATAAACAATTAATACTGGTTAAATAACACAAATAGTTAAACTCGATATAATTTATTATAAATAAAAACAACAACAAGAACAAAGACATGCTACAACAAATTTTGTATGGCAGAGGCTAAATACTTGTCGGCTGTTGTTTTTAGTAATATGGAAAGTTAAACAACACTGAAAAGTAATTTTCGGTATTTAGAACAATACTAAGGTGACAAGACAACCACTGTGACCCAACTAGCTGAAAGTCCAACACAAAAATGCTAGTAGAGCCCTCTAGTCCAACACTCCTAGTCTCCTACTAGTAGTATTCCCCCAGCTGGATTTTATGTATTTTCCATTGAACGTTTGTTCACCACCCTAGTGAGTACATAAGACAATTGATATTAAATCACTGCTGGTTTGAATGAATTTGTATTTAGGAGAGTCGGTTTTGCTATTCAAAAAGGACTTGCAATATAGATTGTAGCGTGTTTGTCTTCTACTTTTGTGTAATTTTTTATTAATCAAATTTTCTAAAATAGAAAAAAAAAAGTTAAACTATATACAGAGTCTTCATTGAATCAGACTCAAATTATGGTGTTAACATTCTAAGAGGTATTTATCAAATAGGGTGGAAGTTTCAGGATTTGGTACATGATTGTCACTAACTCATGTAATTTTTTGAAGAGGTACAGATTATGCATTGTTATAGACAAGCCTGTTGGTAACGATCTGTGTGAACTCATAAAATAACACATGAATATAATTGTAATAAACACATTACAGAAAATAATTCTACTAAAGAATAAAACTCATAAGAATTTATACTCAACAAACTCAAAATTAAAAGAAAAACATAAAGATTTGAAGAAGGAAATGAACTGAGGCTTGCCGAAGCAATTTTCCTACGACAATATAACGTCTCGACTATGGTGCAAACAGTTTCTGGACGATTGGTCTCCCAAGATACAACAGTTCTTCACTGTACTAAAGTACATTACAATAGTAGTGTCCTAGTGAACGAATATGAAGAACCCTTCGAATTATTGTAGAGAAAATAAAAAAGACTTTGTCTATTTTTATTGCATACTAATTGACCAGATTAGCACACTATTTATAATCATATATGTGTATTTTCATAGATGTCTTCTCACAAACATACACCTTTTTATAAAAAGGTGATAAGTTATTTCAAGGTGTTTTTCACAAATAAGCACCTATTGTAGACTAAAGGAAAAGACGTGTCTTTTCATAAAAGAATCATGAAAATACACCGAATCTGGTCACACCAATTCCCAAAAGGTGTTTTCCAATTGATACACCTTTTATCCTTAATTTTCACTCATAACTATATATTATATTAAAAAATATATTTGGCTGCTGATTATTTAACTAAACTTGTTACTGATTGTAATGCTCAGAATTCCTTTTATGCAAAGTGGTTTGTAAATGTTTCTTTTCACCTAAACTCTATTTTAATGGTTGATGCATTGGGGAGAGTTTTCTCCCATTTGTGAAACCCAAACTTTGCCTTTAATTAGTGAATTAGAATTTTCCTAAAAAAAAATAAAATAAAAGTAGGTAAAACTTATTGAGATAATCAGGGTCTTAAAATAAAAAATATGAAATGCTACTACATTTACCGAATGAACCGGTCGATATGTAGATATCAATTCACAAATTAAAAATTAGATAAATAATTATGGACAAGTCATTTAACCCATGGGATGCACGGGTGATATATTGGATATTGGTGTATGCTAAAGTTGATATGATTATTTATTTTAAAATATGTCTAGTTAAATTTATTTTTTGTTAGTATATTTTACTTTATTATTTTGTTTTGAAATTGGACATAAACTTGTATGTTGTTGAAAGATATTAATTGATGTTGATATTATTATTATGAAATAATATGTGATGTTCACTCATGGATTGTATGAACTCTTAATAATAATATATCTGTTACTATATACTCAAATATTGAAAAAACAAAATTATGGTTTAGAGAAAAACAAAGTAAATTGTAATTGTTGTGAATTAGGTCATCAACTAAGTTAATTTGGAGAAACCCAAACTGAATACTAATTTTTTTTAATTCGACAATCAAGTTATACTTTTTTGGAGAGAGTTTTTTTTATGAGAATTGTGTTGCATTATTACGAAGTATGAGACCCATTACACATATTATTTTAGTTACAAACTATTGAGAATCATTAATAATATTTGTAAAGGTTGTCAACTTAAGTTTTTAAAAATGGACAAATTGATTGCATTACACTTCTTGTGGATATATCATTTAAGCCATATTGGAGAGAGTGCTTTCTCATTTAGTATAAAGAATAGTTTGAGACTAGTTTAGGGACTATAAAAAATCGTTAACAATTATCTAAATTAAAAAAAAATGCTTGTAAAGGTTATCAATTTAAATTAGTTCGAAAATCAATTACAATTATTCTTATGAATTGGGGTATCGATTATGTTATTTTGAATTGGAGAGTGTTTTAAAGGCATTTTCTTGTATATGTAAGAAGAAAGATTTGATACCCGTACTAGACTTTTAAGATGTGTTAAGCAAAAATAATAATTGTGGAGAATAAATTATATTGCCACTCCGTTTAACTTAGCCAAGACTATCAAAGAATAAATTATAATGTGTTAAGCATTTTCCAGTTACTTATAAGCAATTATACATGAACATGAAAATTCTGAATCTAGGCATCTTTTAAAGAATAAATCATGGGATTGCTTTTCTGACATATGTATTAATTGTATATACCATCATATTCAAGCTCGTCAACCACGCAAACCAATACTTTTATCGACTTAACTCGACGTGAGCCTCTTTTTATTCGAGCTCACTCGACCTCAACATTTTCATAGGTAATCCGACCATAATTCTTTCCAATATCGACCTGACTCGACGTGAGCCTCTTTTTATTCGAGCTCACTCGACGTGAACACTTTCTCACTCGACCTTCATCGAACTTATTCAAACCACATACGTTTTGATTCTCTTCAGTTACAATATCTTTTTAGATAAAAAATATCCGCTCATTAATTGACCCCACCGTTGTACAATTAATGAGCTATATGTTGTCCCAATCACCTATAAATATGAACTACGTAGGCTTGATTCTGGGACTTGGTCAATCTCAGATACGTAGGCAACTATCTCTCTAGATAGCTCAGCCACTTCCATATCATAAACTTCTTCCTTTCCACACTCCGATCATCTTTTCCGACCTATTTTTTACTAACATTTACATTGGCGCCGACTGTTTCATGATCGAACATCAACTAGACAACGACCATGGCAACCATCACTTCCAAACAGTTTGAGCAACTCCAGAAGCAAATTGCAGACAAGCAGGAACAAATTAACAGATTGGTGGCCGAAAATCTTCAACTGAAGAACACCACCAACGGAGCGCCACTCAATGGAGTTGCGACAAACAGACTCAACACTGAAAAAGTCAACACCACCACCATCAATAACCCTGGTTTACCCACTTCCAGCAATACCACCGCCCCCACCATGGCTGACCTTCAAGCCGCTCATGATCGCATACTTCAACTTTCCGAAAAACTTGACAAAAACCACCAAGATTCTCTCAAAGCCAACACAGCCCAGAAAGTTGCATCTACAACCCTAGAGCGCTACAAGACAGAACCCCTTCATGAAGACCTCCTCCAACAAGAGCCACCCCAGAACTTCATTCCACCAAAGTTTACCACCTACGACGGAAGTCGAGATCCAATGGACCACGTCCTCCAATTCAATACCAGCATGGTCTTATGGCCAAAATCCAAAGACATGTTTTGTAGACTGTTCCAAGCCTAACTCCGTGGGAGTGCCATTGATTGGTATCATCGACTTCCAGAGAAGTCCATCACATCATATGATCAACTCGAGTCTCTCTTCGTCACTCAGTACATTCACAACAAGCGACGGAGAATTGAGGTCACTGCTCTGTTTCGACTCAAACAAGACGAGTCTGAAACTACTAAAAAGTTCATGGCAAGATTCAAGAAGGAATGTTTGCGAGCTGAAAACCCAGATGAGAACTCATGCCTCTTAGCCTTCATTCGGCTGTCAACCCCAACACGACATTAGGAAAGAATATCATTTTAGATGCCCCTACAACACTGGAAGACCTGTATGTACGAGCTGATAAGTACATCAAGCTCGAGGAGGCCCTCACAAAATCAAAGGAACGAGTGGTTGTTGTTCAAACTACACAGGCCACTTATTCTAAACCAAAAACGGCAAGGTCTGAATACAAAGGTAAACCAAAACCGACTTCAAATTCCAAATTCCCAAACCCCTTCAAATGTTCCTAGAACCAACTCTTTGACCTACTCAAAGATGAGCCATACTTCCAACCTCAAGTTCACGACATGGAACCTATAGAAGGGAATCCATACTGCAAACTTCATAAGTGTCGATATCATCTTACTGAAGACTATCGCGTTCTGAGAGCTCACTGTCATAAGCTTAAAGAGGAGGGTCACCTCGATGACTTCCTCTCAGAAAACGAACCAAACCTTTGCAACAAACTCAATGAAAAACGACTAAAGACTTCAAAAGAGGAGGGTAAAAAACCCAAAGGAACTATCAACATGATCATGGATACTCGACCTCCAGAATGGTCAGCTCGATCCAAGAAGCAGAAGATTCACCACATTCACCATACCTTCAATCTAACCCACAAAGCAATTGTGGTCAAGCAAGTCGCGGGCAAGAATGGCCTCATATTTTCAGATTTCGACCTCAAAAAAGTGTGTCTTCCACACAATGATGCACTTGTCGTCCACATCAACATTGGTGGATGGCTAATTAAAAAAGTACTCATCAACCCAGGCAGCTCATGCGATGTGCTCTTCAACAAGGCATTCAGTCAAATGCAAATGCCTGACTCAGTTCTACACAAGCCTCAATTCACCCTCTTTGCGTTTAATTCCATTGAAATAGAAGCAAAGGGTGAAATTTGCCTTCCTGTGGCAACCGGTGAAAGTGAAGATAAAGTTACTGTTCACTGTATATTTTTCGTGTTGGATGTTCCTACCCAGTTCAATGCAATCTTGGGACGGAAATGGATCCATAGGATGAAACCTGTTCTATCAACTTACCATCAAGTTTCCTGGCCCCCGAGGCATCATGGAACTATGAGGTGACCAGATTGAGGCACATGGATGCCATGCAATACCTGAGGTCATCCCACTTCCCAATAAGGTGGAGACCTCCAAGACAGTCGCGAGCTCACTTCAGCCCACTGTCAATGCGATCTCTGCAGCTAGCAAGACAGTCGGGAGCATATCTAAGCCCACTGTCGATGAGATCCCACAGGCCGACAAAGGCAAGGCTATCAATTAGCCATCCTACCCACCAGTCATTGAAAAATGTGAAAAGGTCAACATAGGATCAGACGACGATCCAAAATATGTTTATGTAGGGGCTAACTTGGACCCCATTGTAAAAGAGCAACTTATTGCTACTCTTTAGATGAATAAGAATGTTTTTGCTTTTTCTTATACCGATATGCTAGAGATAAATCCCAACATTGCATGCCATAGGTTAAATGTTGATTCCAACAAAAAACATGTTAAACAAAAAGCTCGCAAACTTGCAGCTCATCTCGTTAATGCAGTCAATACAGAGATACAAAAATTAAAAGATGCCAAATTTATTCCTGAAGTCGCATACCCTGAATGGCTCGCTAATATTGTCGCAGTCATAAAACCAAATGGTAAATTCAGGGTATGCATCGACTTCACGGACCTCAACAAAGCTTGTTCGAAAGATAGCTTCCCTTTACCTCAAATAGACAAGCTCGTTGACTCAACTGCGGGTCACGAGCTCATCTCCTTGATGGATGGTTATTCAGGTTATAATCAAATCAAACTTGCAGATGAAGATAAAGAGAAAACCGCGTTCACTACTGAACAAGGTACCTTTTGCTATACAGTCATACTTTTCGGACTAAGAAATGCAGGGGCTACGTATCAGGGACTTGCAACAAAGATGTTTGAAGACATGATTGGCAACACAATGGAGGTATACGTCGATGATATGATTGTAAAAAGCAAACAAAAATCATCTCATGTATTCGACCTCGAAAAAATATTTCACCGACTTCGTGAATACAATATGAAGCTCAACCCAGAAAAATGTTTATTCGGTGTTGCCTCCGGAAAATTCTTGGGATACCTCATTACACAACGAGGGATAGAGGCAAACCCAGAAAAAAAAATCAAGGCTATAATAGAAATGCCAAGCCCAAAAACCAAGAAGCAAGTTCAAAAGCTCAACGGCATGTTAGCAGCCTTGAACAGATTCATAGCTCGGGCATCAGACAAACAACGCACTCTACTTCAAATACTGAAGAAAGAATCAACATATAATTGGACTCCAAAATGCCAACAAGCATTCGACGAGCTCAAACTATACCTCGTAACTCCCCCGTCATCACAGTGCCCCAAGAAGGCGACGTATTGGGGCTTTACATCGAAACTTCAAAACATGCGATCAGCGAAGTATTATTCTGAGATGAAGGTGGTATAGAAAGACCAATATAATTTATCAACAAGACCCTGTTGCAATCTGAAGCTCGATATTCAAGTTTCGAAAAAGTAGGTTTAGCCTTACTCTTTGCATCAAGAAACCTAAAACCCTACTTCCAATCGCACAAGATCAGAGTCATCATAGACGCACCACTTCGACAAGTGCTTGAGAATAAAAACAAGTCAACCAGAATGGCAAAATGGGCTCAGGAACTCAGAGATCATGAACTCAACTTCACCCCACGTAGCAGCAGAAAAGGTCAAATAGTGGCCGACCTCCTGGTCGACTATGCCATTGATGACAATACGTGGATACCAGATAATGAAATCAATGAACAACCCCTCATCAAACCCCGATATGGAAACTTTACGTCGACGGCTCAAAAAACCTTAATGGCTCAGGAGTCAGTTCGGTTAAACTTCACCTCGTCCAACAACGACGCATAATATGAAGCATTAATCACCGGCATACAAATGGCCAAAGCCTTGCAGATAAAAGAGTTACAGATCCTAAGTGACTCACAATTAGTGGTAAGCCAACTCCTTGGCAACTATGAAAAATGGGAAAAGACTCTAAAGCTATATTTAAAACATACCAAAATATTGCTAACTTATTTCAGCAAATGGGAAATCCATCATATCTCAAGAGACGATAATTGTCATGCAGACAGTCTAGCATATCTAGCCTCGTAGATTAAAATAGAATCACCTCGATCAATACAGATCGACATACAATCAACTCCAGCATATGAGACTCAGATCTACCAGATAAATGAGATCTCCGACTTCATCGACATTCCCCAAACCGAGATCGATGACTCATGGATGGGCCCAATCATCAACTACTTGAGGGGAATATGTCCAGATGACGACTTTGAGCTACGCAAGCTCGAAAGAAAAACTAAAAGCTACATTTTGCTTGAGAATAGGCTATACAGAATGTCAACTAGAGGACCATACCTGCGATGCCTGCCACCAAAGCAAACACATACAATTCTAGCTGAAATTCATCATGGTGAATGAGGAAACCACGCAGGGGCTAGGTCCCTAGCTCAAAAAACACGAAATCAAGTCTACTTTTGGCCTTACATGCAATCGGACTCAGAAATATTCGTCCAACATTGTGATAAGTGCCAAAGGTTCTCACCATTCATACACCAGCCAGCTCGAGAGCTCAAGATAATCTCAAGCCCTTGGCCATTCCCAATTTGGGGACTCGACATTGTAGGACCCATTTTAAAAGATAAGACCAAGAAGAGATTTCTACTGGTTGCAACAGACTACTTCACTAAATGGGTCGAAGCAATACCTCTAAGACGTATACGACAACAAGATGTGAAAAACTTCATATGGAAGTTCATCATAACTCGATTTGGATTACCACATGCTCTAGTTACCGACAACGGACAACAATTCTATAGTAACATAATCGAGGAATTCTATCTAGATTGGAGAATCAACCACGCACTCTCCACACCTCGCTATGCCCAAAGCAATGGTCAAGCTAAAGCTACAAATAAGACCATAATGAACAACTTGAAGAAAAGGCTAGAAGCACACAAGGAAAAATGGATAGAGGAGCTCGATCGAGTCCTATGGGCATACAGAACGACACCTCGCACATCCATAAGAATGTCGCTATTTGCATTATGCTATGGCACAGAAGCAATCATACCCACTGAGATCAACTTCCTAACAACTAGGTCGGAGCTCGTCAAATCAGAAGAAAACGAAGATTTGTGGGCACACGAAATAGACATACTCAAACGGAGCTACAACAAAAAAGTTAGAACGAGAAAATTCCAAGCAGGTGACCTCGTTCTAAGGCAAGTTTTCTCAAATACGAAAAAAATCAGGAGATGGGAAACTAAACCCTAATTGGGAAGGTCCTTATATTATCAAGGATGACCTCGGAAATGGTGCATACACACTCATCGACTCAGAAGGTGAGCAAGTGTCTAGACCTTGGAACTCAAAATTCCTAAAGCTTTACCTACCTTAATTACCTCTTCAAGTAACCCTTTTTCTTTTCATCTATTTTCCTCTACCAAGTCAGAATATCAGGCAAAAGCATGTTTCAAATCTTTTGCGAGCTCAATCATTAATACATACAAGCATCAAAAATATAATTTCAACCAAGTTATTTTTGTCTATGCTACCAAAACATCATACATTCAAAAAGCTACAACCAAAGTCTAATCCGGCTTATGCTTTAGGGCTTATACATAATTATCAAAATAAACATCTATTATTTCACAAATCGAGCTTCAAGCCATTCATTCAGATATATCGGAAAATATGTCAATTACAAACTGAAGTACACAACAAAAAGCGGCCAACCGAAGTCGGAATTCCCTACTAATGTTTTACATTTACCAAACCTCACATCTCTCAACAGAAAATAATAACATGTTCACTACTGACTGTGTTGCTCATCCATCGTAACGTCGCCACCATCTTTAACATGTTCTGATGGATTAACGACATTGGTGTCATTCACTGGATCAGCAACACCTTCAGTAGCAGTAGAAACTAAGCTCGAGTTGCCTTCCTCTGCGCGTACATCTTGTTCATATCT
Organism: Aquilegia eximia; assembly: GCA_023053565.1. NCBI lineage: Eukaryota > Viridiplantae > Streptophyta > Magnoliopsida > Ranunculales > Ranunculaceae > Aquilegia > Aquilegia eximia. Next base: position 147,651 of record JALIGU010000053.1, read on the forward strand.
CTCTATAGCTGAAATTTTTATTGCCTCTTGGTCAGCACTGGGGTCAAAGCCTTCAACCAGTGAATCAATATGACGTCGGAGACACCTTTCCTCCTAGGCATAGGTTATTTTCCGCCATTGTGAGATGACTTGAACAGACTTTTGAGCATCGGACTCCCAGCTCGAAGTCACCGAAGCAACCTGACTCTCGAGCTTCAGAAAAACTTGATGAGCCTCGTCAATGTCTTTATTTAGCTAAGCATTGTCTTTTCTGGAGGCATCGAGCTTAGCCTTCAAATCTTTTACCTGAGCTCGCAAGGTGGTATTCTCAGCATTGGCCTTCTGCAAATTCTCGGCGTTCTTCCTTGCATTCTCGAGCTTGCAAATCCACTTGTTATGGATCAAATTCATCTACAAAAACAAAAGATCAGTCAAAGCATATAAAAATAATTCAGAAGCAAAAGATCTAGCAAAAACACACCTTGTACGCACAAACAACAAACTCCTTCGAATCGTCTTCCAGAGACTATGGTCGAATCTTCTTCGCGTTCTCAAAAAGAATTGTGTTCTCCATCAAGGATAAGCACATATCCTTATCATCAATTGCAGAGTCATCGACCTTTATATAGGCGTTGTGACAAGGGAAGACAGGGGCAAATCGATTCACCTCTCCTGCAGCAAAATCCTCAGAAACGTCGATAGCCTTTCCCTTCGCATTCTTGTGATTAGGAGCTTGAGGTTTCTCGACCTCTTTCTCCTTAGGCTTATCAGGCTTGGAGGCAACAGTAACACATGTTGACTTCGCAACAACTTTCCTCTTCGGCTGCGAGTTATCAGGCTCAATTGAGCGAGACCCAAAAACGTCACTTAAGCTCGGACCAGTGGGGATCTTGCTAGGAAGAGGAGCGATATCCCCAGTCAAAGGAAAGCTCAGGTTCTTCTTTGGAGGCATAGGTAAGGCATGTAATGCTTCAATCGGCAAGTCACCAGGTCGAGGTGAAATTAATTCAGCAACAGGAGTAGCAACTGCAAGCTCCTTTTTCTTCTTCCTACCACTCTTAGGAGCTCCGACGCTCGACGTACCAACTTCACCCACGGTATCCTTCGAAAACTTAACTTTAGGCTCGCGAAAAAATCAAGCTAATTGCTGCAAAAGCTCCTTCTTCTCTGCCCAGGATTTTTCAGCAAACTCGATAATATTGCTAGGGTGCAGACACCGTCGATTGGCTCGTTGTACTCTATCGTTTGACATGCAACATTCACCAAATAAGTCAAAAATCAACTCCATATAATATACAACAAAGAAGCTCAAGACGCACATATACCTATACTTGGGATAGCATATCGACTCAGAAATGCGCTAGGTTGTACAAATTGACCCCGAATTCGATACACATGGGAGTGTTTCCAACCATCATTCGAGGTCGGAGGATTGAAAAGTTTGGCTCTACCACAACTTCTTTTCCTATTCAATGAGCACACGTAATCCCTACTCCGACCAGTTACACAACTAAAATAAGCAACGACGTCAGCCTTACAGATGTCATAATCATGTAACCTATTCAGCTCCTCAAAGATTAACATCGACGTTCAAAAACTGTTGGGCATCATGATTGGAGCCACCTCGTAGTGATTCAGAATATCACACACGAACTTACTAAAGGGAAGACGCATCCCAGCCTTCAGTTGACCAATGTATATCAGGGACGACATCGTGTCTCCACACAAATCAAATAACCTATCACTATCTCTATACATTTTGAGGTCAAAAATCCTATTGTTATATTCTCTCGAATCTCGGGAAACGACCTCCGAGCTTGATCTATTGTAAGGGATCTACTAGTGCTAATTTCTTCCTCGTCCCTCCGTCTTCGGAAATTACTCACACTAAGCTCGACTCTCTCCTCGAGTTCAATTTCTTCTTCATTCTCACTTATACTTTCAGACTCTCTATCACTCATTTTTAGCGGAATTTCTCAAGGTAAAACTCAAAAAAGCAACCGCAAAGAAATGACCAACAGAAATAGGGAAAAAAAATAAGATATAGAAAGCAGAAACGAAGAATAAAAGCTTCAAAGCTTCAACAATGGTGGAAAATGAAGAACAACAACAAAACAAGCAGATTTCAAGCAAAAAACTAAAGAAATTAATCAAACAAGAGCAACAACAAGTAATACTCAGAGAAAAGGACAAATCATTCAAATCAAGAAAGGGTATTAAAGCTTCAACAACATAAACAGAAGAAAGAAGAACAGGGAAGAAGAAAAACAGTTGCTGAGAAATACCTTTGTAAATGGCTGAACTTTCTTTAAAAACAACGATGCAGCAACCCTTGGTTTCCCCAACCTTACAGTTAGGTTTATAAAACCTATTTATAGCATCTAAACCGTCCAAACAGAACCAAATCAACGGCCAGATCCCGTAGGGAAGATCGAACCGCTAAAACCGTTGGTTTTCCCCCCTTTTTTTTTCAGACTATTCGAACGCAAAAATTCAAATTAAAAATCCACGTGGCCATTACAACACGATTACCGTAACCACAATCATTATGTTTCCTCGAAAACCTATTTGCATTCAATGCAACACACAAAGGAATCTTTGTCTGTCTTTTCAATTAAAGAAATCACCTACTCCAAGGCAACTCATTCCAACAAACAAATATTATTTTCATCCAAATCAACCTCACCTCATTCTATTTCACCTCAATTCGACCGGTTCAATTCGAATGAAAAGGGGCTATGTATATACCATCATATTCAAGCTCGTCAACCACACAAACCAATACTTTTATCGACCTAACTCGACGTGAGCCTCTTTTTATTCGAGCTCACTCGACCTCAGCATTTTCATAGGTAATCCGACCATAATTCTTTCCAATATCGACCTGACTCGACGTGAGCCTCTTTTTATTCGAGCTCACTCGACGTGAACACTTTCTCACTCTACCTTCATCGACCTTATTCAAACCACATACGTTTTGATTCTCTTCAGTTATAATATCTTTTTAGATCCAAAATATCCGCTCATTAATTGACCCCACCGTTGTACAATTAATGAGCTATTCGTTGTCCCAATCACCTATAAATATGAACTACGTAGGGTTGATTCTGAGACTTGGTCAATCTCAGATACGTAGACTACTATCTCTCTAGATAGCTCAACCACTTCCATATCATAAACTCCTTCCTCTCCACACTCCGATCATCTTCTCCGACCTACTTTTTACTAACATTTACTTTAATAGTTTTTAAATTGGAGATCTTTGTATTCCCTTTAACTTAGTCAGGGCTCTCAACTCTTTTGAATTAGAATATCCATTCTATGAGCTCGTTTTTTGTGAGTTCTGAATATCGTTTTACTCTCTTAACTTAGGCTAGGCTATAAGAGATAAGTTTGGGCATCCTTTTTGTAAGAGTTGTCGACTATAGATTTGAGTACCTCATGAAGTTTTTTTCTTCAGATTCTGACTGAATGGAATGACAAACAATAACTTCACCAAAAGAAATTTAGTATAGTCTTGAGACACGTTATAAAAGAATTAGTTGATTTTGGCGAAAATGATAATTATTGAGAATGATGTGTGTTTTTTTATTAAAGAAAGAATAGACCAATATATATGATGCTGTAACGCCTCAAAATTTCGTCCCCGCTCATCTCGGAGTGTCGAGCACCATACCGCTTACTAATGTCTATATTGTCCCCCTTTAGTCACTGCGGATATCCAGTAGTAGAGGGTTTTGGATCAGGATCCACCCATCTGGCTTTCCCCAAAAGACATTGATATTAGTTAGAGTGTGGTTAAGCTCTATAGGCTACCATTACGACCACTTCATTGGTAATGTTGGACTAACACGCGAATTAGGTTGTGGCTCAATGGTAGCACCCCTCTCACAAAGTGAAGAGGTTGTGGGTTCGAAACACGTCAACAGCTGATTATTGATATAAGTTTCCACACGTAATTTAAAAGGGGTAAGGGTCCCCTCAACCCCGCTTGCCAATACAAAAAATAAAAATAAAAATGTTGGACTAACACAACTCACAGGTGTTACAATTCTACCACCTTAGAATAGAGTCGTCATCGGCTCTATAGCACACACAACGCAATCCCAAAATGTATGGTGTTTCCTGCCGAGTGAGACAAGTACCTAGCGCTCCATGAGCCCTTCTAGCGTACTTCTCACACACAACAGGAGATCCGTCGTCGGCTCTGATACCAACCTATCACCCCAAAATTTTGTCATCGCCCATCCTGGAGTGTCGAGCACCATACCGCTCACTAATGTCAATATTGTCCCCCTTCAATCACTACATATATCCAACAGTAGAGGATTTCGGATCAGGGCCCACCCATCTAGTTTTCTCCAAAAGGCCTTGACATTAGTTAGAGTATAGTTAAACTTTATATACTACCATTACAACCACTTCTTTAGTAACATGGGACTAACCCAACTCACAAGTGTTACAAAGGACATCATGCTTGGAAAATTTTGGAAAGAGAAACACAAACAAATAATTTTGTTTAAATAGTAGCATAGAGTTGCAGATACATGTAAGGAACGAGCCAAAACTAAAAAGATCATTTACAGTTGAACTATGATGAACTTGTAAATGCAGTCTTCATTGAACTGATATGTGGGAACTAGCGACTTCTCCCTTTTAATTCCTTTATTTTCACGAGAATATGAACTAACGACTTCTCCCTTTTATCAACTGACCCTTTGTATTTGTTAATGAATTGCTTTGAGTGGTTTAACTTATCCGCAATTGCGAATTGTTTGTACTGTGGGTGTGGGGTTATTTGGGAAAATACCAGATTGTTTTTTTTTTTTTTTTTATCAATGTAACAATATATTTAACACCAAGAAGATTTGCAAGCCTGATCAGCACATACAGAGAACTGTATATCGTCAGGTGGACTGTTAATCAAAATCACATATACACCTAGTTGTTGATCAACACATAGTAGTTTAGTAGCTACAACCGGCACTGGCAGACAACCAACATGGTGCTCAGTAGAACACCTCATCACCACTGTTCCTGCATAAAGTAGCTCCAGTCACGAAGTAAGTCAGAGAACCTAATGTCCTTCCTCAACTCTGACCCATCTTGATCACAGCCTAACCATGCCCACACAGCTGCCTTAATCGCAATCCCAATCTTAGACACACTATGGTTGTTTCCCTGAAAAATTACTTCATTTCTCGCTCGCCAGACACACCACAATACTGCATACGGCAAAATATTCCAGATCTTACCTTTGACACCCTGTGCATTCAAGGCTGGCCACCAGTTCAACAGCTGTTGTGGAGTCTCCACAGTGTGAAATTCAACGCAAGCTCTAGCACAAACCGAAATTAAATCCTGCCAAATCTCCTTAGTGACTGTACATGTAAAGAAGAGGTGTCTTGTGGACTCAGCATCACATTTACATAACTCACATCTGTTTGTCAAGACCATGCCCCTTCTTTGGAGTTTGTCAATAGTCAAAGTTTTATCCCACATCAAACTCCATACGAAAATATTGACGTTCATAGGCATCTTCGGTTCCCAAACTGTTTTATAAGGAAACTCATATGGTTCGGAAGATCGCCTTCGACCAATGTTCACTAGGCTTGAATAACAAGACTTACATGAAAAAGCATTGTCCCCCGACAAGATCCAATCCTAACCATCCTCCTCATCACTCAGAGAAACACTCTCGAGAAGATCCTTAAGATGATTCAATTGAGTAATTTCATTCCCACAGAAGCGTGACCTCCTCAAATGGAGCTCCCAAGTCCCCTCAACAACACAATGATCTTTCACCGTACCATCTTTCATAGAAGCATACTTGTATAACCTATGGAACCTCCTTGAAAAGATGGTATCACCTAGCCACTTATCATGCCAAAATCGAGTCTTATCCCCTTTGTTGACCACATGCCTGATGTTTTCAAAAAACTCCTCTTGCACAACTTGGATCCCGCGCCAGAGAATACACCCATAAGGTTGAGATACCTTCCTCGGTTTACCGCTATTATCACTCTCGCCATACTTAGCCTCAATGACTCTTCTCCAAAGTGCAGATTTTTCCCGTCCGTATCTCCATATCCATTTTGAAAGGAGTGCTTGGTTCATAGTCCTCAAATCACGAATGCCCAAACCACCCTCTTGCACGGGAGAGCATACTATATCCCAAGCCACAAGGTGCATTTTCTTCTTATTCTCACTAGAGCCCCAGAGAAAATTCCTTACTATCCGCTCAAGTTTCTCGGCAATGCTTAAGGGGATACTGAAGAGGGACAAATGATAGATGACAAGACCCGCCAAAGTACTTTTGGCAAGAAGTAGTTGATCACCCTTGGACATAAGTTTTTGCTTCCACCCACTCAGCTTCTTTTGATACGACTTAATGACCGAGCTCCACACATCCACATTCTTATAATGTGCCCCTAAAGGTAACCCAAGATACTTCCCTAGCAACTGAGCCACGCCACACTTTAAAAAACGAGCCAAATCCTCAATGTTATGAACTTGCCCAATCGCAAAAATGGATGATTTGGAAAAATTAACTTTTAGCCCAGACACGGCTTCAAAACAAGTAATCACTAACCGAAGCACAGACAAAGCCTGGATCGTAGGTTTAGTGAAAAAAAGGGTTTCATCTGCGAACTGTAAAACTCCAACTGTAACACCTCCATTCCCAATCTCGAAACCCCTTAATAATCCATCATGCATACATTTCAAAGTGAAGCGGGTCAAAGCTTCCATAACCAGGATGAAAAGAAACGGAGAAAGTGGGTCCCCCTGACGGATACCTCGCTGGGCCTTAAAATTTCCTTCCGGTGAGCCTTCAATGATCACTGAGAAACGCGCTGTTGACACACAAGTATGAATCCATTTCCTCCATCTCAATCCGAACCCCATCCTGCTTAGCACATAATCAAGAAAGTTCCAGTTCACATGATCATAAGCTTTATTGATATCAATCTTACACAAAATCCCTGGATCCCCTTGTCGTAATCTCGCGTCAATACTCTCATTAGCAATGAGTACACTATCCAGTATCTGTCTATCCCTAAGGAAAACCCCTTGAGTATCAGACACAAAAAAATGTAACACTTGTTTAACCCTTGATGCGAGCATTTTAGAGATAATCTTGTACACTCCACCAATAAGACTAATGGGTCAGTAGTCCCCAACGGAAAGAACACCCTCCTTCTTTGGAATTAACGTGATAAAAGTAGAATTTACCCGCCAGTCAAGGAAACCAGAGCTATGGAACTCACACACAAATGGAAAGGACATCATCCCTGAAAATGCTCCAAAACACTTTATAAAATACCAGATTGTTATTACAGAACTAGCAATAACATGTGAAATGGCCTATGCCCAATTGTTTGTTTGATAAAAACCTATGCCCAATTATGCCCAATTGTTTTTTTGATAAAAACCTATGCCCAATTGTGTCAACAAAAACATTTGCTCAAGTAAGTCAGGGAGAACTTTGTCTGAATTTCCCTGACATTCTATTAAGCTCAAAGGGATCCCCATTTGTCCTAGACACAATTTAAATATCCAATCCCAGCTTATTTAAAAATCTTTACCATATTTGAAATCAAACTGCAATTAGAACAATAAACCATATCCAACAAAGCAGCAGAAACAACCACATTTATAACACATTCTCAGGCACATTCTTGTAAGCCAAACACTCACAAAGATAGATTGAAAAATGTAACAAATTTTATAAACAAAATGATATATTTGGAGGCCAGCAATATCAGAGCAGGTAACAGAATGCAAGCATACTGGGAAGAGATCTAATAACATCAAAACCATGCAAGTATGTAACAGGTGAATGAGATTAATAGCAAATGTAACAAAGACAACAAAGTAAGATCATTATCTGAATTCCTAAATTCCAAATAGCATCTCATTAATAATTGCCAGAATGACAAGCACAGTAAAGCACCAAAACTGAATCTAAGACCTAGGCTTCTCTTTCTTCTCCTTAAAGAGAGCCAGAAGGGAGACCCCAGAAACCTTCACGACCTTGAACCTTACTCCAGGAATATCTCCGACAGCATGCCCCTTACGTCCGAATCCAGCAATCAGAACCTCATCCTGCACATGCCACAAAATAGCCAAGGTTAACATAAAAATAGCTCATCAGATAATCGACGAGTATCATCAAAATGAACATAATTGCCAGCTTTAACTTGTAACATAGAATGCTTACGTTTTCTTCAATGTAGTTCAAGCAACCATCATTGGGGACAAAGGCAGCAATTTTCTTGCCATTCTTAATTAACTGAACACGAGCACATTTTCGGATGGCAGAATTGGGCTGTTTGGCTTCAATTCCTCTGTAACAGACATGTATCCAATCATTATAGATAAATATGAATGGAAGGTACAAGCAGGAAACAATTGAAATAAACAATGGTAGCAATCTTACATTTTCTCAAGAACAATACCCTTGGCATGGGAAGACCCAGCGAATGGCTTCTTCCATTCATTTCCAAGATGAGATTTTTTGTATGACTTGTCAGCCCATCTTTGTCTTCTGCGGTGAGACTTGAGCTTGCGCCCAGCTCCCATTCCACGTGTCTTCCTGCGACAATTTCAAAAGGGGTTATCAATATATGTTCCACAATAAGAATGAGTGTATTCAAGAGTGTAGAACATACAAACAAATCATGTCACACTGTTTCAAGAACAATGCAAATCAGATAATGAAGTCATACAAAGGACTTTGTCTGTTTTCTTGGTCTCATCTTTTTAACAGTTTATACACTACAGTTTTGAAACTCACTAGCTTTTCACATATTTACAAATCTATATATTAAAAGTCGCAGATATAATACACACTACATTCTCAAAGATTTTTTGATGCCTTAAGCACTTGCCCAACAATTCAATTGTAATACTGGGATTACACACAATCAGATAAACCATGTTTATAAGTCAATATGTTACATGATGTGGACTGAAGGATCTCAAATTTTCTTAAAATACCAATCCTATCAAAAACAGACTCAGACCAGAATAAGGCATCCACTATCTAAGAATAAAGTGATACAAAATGAGGATCAATTCTTGATTAGTATAGAATTAGAAACACAACAACAAATGGGCAGCTTTTTTGTTTGATGTTATACCCAAATTAGTAAACTTATAGGTCTGAAGCTCATGGTAGTATACATAGCAGTCACATTTCTGAATAGAATTTAGGGTGCTAGATTTAAGCTACCATGACCCAATACCTAATTCATTTATAAGCCTTGCTAGCTAGCTACTTCATACAAATACCATCACACTTCTCCTTAAATCCCTAAAAGTCTCAGAGAACTTATGGACAATTCAGAAAACCATAAACATTTTTTACTAAGAAGAATAAAAATTATTGTTTTAAAACTTCAATCTTTTCTATTCAGACTTGAAAACTGTAGATTAATGCATTCTACTTGTCTAAAACTCTGCTTACTACACCATTATCAACTGTAGACTAACATGTTTGTATGAAGATCCAATTTAGAGCAATGAAGATGAAACAATAACAAATCGATTTCAACAAAAAACAAATTAACATGCGAAACACTGAAAACGAAGCATTAATTCTTGGAACAAATGCAAGACTATTAAATCGAAAAACAAGATCTAAATAACAAAGAGAATCAAAGAGAGATAAACAAGAGTGAAACTAACTATTACCCCATGATAGACGGTAAGATGAGATTAGTCGAGTCCGGGAGTAGAAAACAAGAGCTGCGGAGACGAAGAAGAAGAACCGACTGTGAGTGAGAAACCCTAAACCTAAAATGAGAACATGGTAGTCTCTAAATAGTGACATTGGCTTAAAGTTCGTGGATTGGATTTTGTGCGGATCTCACCCAACCCAATCATAATTGATTAACTCGACATGGGCTTCATTAACACATTCACTTGGGCTCAAAACAAAGGAAATTCAAATGGTCCAACACATCTTTCCTCTTCCATGTTTACATTAGAAAATAATATTCTTCGACTGAATATTGATTCACTATTCTCATTCTCTTTGCAGCCCATGGATGTTAATCACAATTGTTCTCGGTCTTCTTCTCAGTTGCACAGATTAAACATGAGTAATGACCGACGAAATCTTCAACGAGAACGTGCCCGTTTGCAATATAGACAACGTCGAAGTCGTTTGACTGAAGAAGAGCTCCGAAATATAAGAGAACGTCAACACTTGCAAGCTCATGCCCGCCGACAAAATATGACCCGAAAAAGAACGCGCAACTGCAAGAGAACGTAACCGACTACAAGCTCAAAGACGTCGACAAAACCTGACTGAAGAAGAGTGCACAAATCCAAGAGAACATGAACGAATGCAAACTCAGGCCCGTCCACAAAGTACTATTGCTCAAAACAAGGGAAATTTCCAAAAGAATTTGCAGATGTGACGTTGCAAGGAAGTAACTCTTATCCAACATATCGACGCCCACAATCTGGTCCAGTTGTTTGGCTCAATACTAGGCATCTCATTGATAATCGATGGGTAGTGCCCTACAACCCTTGGCTTCTAATGAAGTATGGTTGCCAACTTGCCATCTTAATGTTGAAATCTGTTCGAGCGTAACAAGTGTGAAATATCTATACAAATACGTTTACAAAGGTGTCGACCGTGTCTCCATGTGGTCTCCGCTAGCTCAACAAGTGATCAAGATGAAATTCGACAATTTGTTGATGCTCGCTGGATTTGTCGACAAGAGGCTTTTTGGAGAATTTTTTCCTTCCCTTTGAATCGAATGTATCCCGCAGTATATTCATTGCAGGTACGTTTTCAATACTTCTTAGTTCACCAAGTAATGCAAATATTTAAGAATGCTAACAAATTTTCCTCATTTACTTCAGGTACACCTCGAGCACATGCATGAAATCCTCTTTAGTGAACAACAATCTATCCCTGCTTTATTAAGCGATGAAGCAAGCTCAAAAACAATGTTAACAGAATTCTTCGAGATGAATAAGATTGATCCAGACGCGAACCAATATCTATGTCATGAATTTCCAGAGCACTATACGTGGGATGCCTTCAATAAGCGCTGGAATCAAAGAAGAGGTCATTACAAGGTCATTGGAAGAATTTCTAGCGTCTCACCATCCGAGGGAGAAAGGTATTATGTCAGAGTGTTGTTGCTCCATCGCAAAGGTCCAATATCTTTTAACGACTTAAAAACTGTAGGATCGATCAGGTACACACTAACACATCTATGATTTTGTGTAATCAAATTTTCTTCCCATTTGAAATTAACGTCATTCTTGCATACTATGATTATAATGTATTCATTTTTATTATATCAAATATGTAATTGCATAGGCTTTTTCTCCCACTTCATACATTTTCTCAGCTAACAAATAGACTGCTGACCTTCAAATCAATCAATGATTGAGCAGAAAATTGGTATAAACTTCATTAAGTGGACCCAAAAAATTTACATTAGTAAATAAAGTACGTATAACTCATTTCACACACAAGAAGAAGACAATGTGTCGAAACTCATACTATAGTACAAATCAAGCTATCCTTTATAAATTATTTCCTACAAACACCCAACTATAATTTTAATCGTTCTTTTTATTTTTGTTATTTGAACATGTATATCTTTGTGTATCAATTTTATTACCTTTATATTGGTAAAAACATTTGCTCTATCTTAATATAATCTCTTTAATCTTTCTTTCTAGGTATGATACATTCAAACAAGCAGCCGAGCAGATGGGATTACTTGAAAAAGATAATCTCATTCACGAAACTTTGAAAGAAGCTTCTCTGGTACGTATGCCTGCAGCATTAAGACAATTATTCGTCATCATCTTAATCTACTGCAATCCTATTGAAGTCCGCAACCTATGGAATGAATTCCATCTATTTATGTTGGAAGATTATCCTTCTTCAAGTCTTGTTAATCCACCAGTAAGGTTATTGCTAAATGATTTGGAACTATCATTAAACGATTTTGGTAAAAGTACTGCCGATTTTGATTTTCCAGCTGCTTCTGATTTCCCCAACGAAGAACTTGCCATCCCCCATACCATTATTGATGAACAAGTTGTCCCAGTCCCAATTGAAGATTTGGAAGCCATTCAAAAATTGAACAATGATTAGAAGCATGCCTTTGATATCAATATGGATGCAGTTCATCACAAACAAAGCTCAATATTCTTTATCGATTGCCCAGCTGGAACAAGAAAAACTTTTCTCTATTGCTCAGTGTTGGCTGCTATTAGAAATGAAGGTCATATCGCCCTGGCTACAGCTTCATCATGAATAACATCAATTATGATGCTTGGCGGACGTACAACTCATTCACGTTTCAGAATACCAATTCCAACCTTGCCAACATCAACTTGCAAGATCAGTAAGCAATCTGATTTGGGAGCTTTACTATATGAATCAACTCTTATCATCTGGGATGAAGCGGACAATGGCACACCGACACACATTTGAAGCCTTGGATAGAACGCTTCAAGACTTATTTGACACTGACCTACTCTTCGGAGGCAAGATTATGATACTTGGAGGTGATTTCAGACAAGTGCTACCAGTTGTTACCCGTGGAACAAGGGCTCAAACTGTTGATGCATGCATAACTCATTCACCTCTCTGGCAACATGTCAAACTCCTACGCCTTACAGAAAATATGCGAGCTCGAACAGATCCAGTATATTCTGACATGTTAATACACATTGGTGATGGAAATCAGCCTTTTGTAGAAGATGACATGATCAGAATACCGAATGATATGGTCATACCTTGGGATGATGAACAATCCCTCCTACAACTCATCAATGCAATCTTTCCAAGTATGTCCGAAAATGCTTATGATAAAGATTACATCATGCAAAAGGCTCTCATCACACCAAAAAACAACTATGTCGATGAACTTAACCATCAAGTGCTACAACTCTTTCCAGGTGACGAAATGACATACCACTCATTTGATTATGCTGAAAATGATACAAGGAATCTATACAACCTAGAGTTGTTGAACTTTATATCTACTTCTTAACTACCTCCTCACAAACTTACTGTCAAAATCGGCTGCCCAATGATCGTTCTTAGAAATCTTGATCCTAAAAATGGTGTTTGTAATGGCACCAGAGTATTGCTCCGAGGCATATATGAGAATGTTATGCATGTTGAAATCATTAGTAGTAGCTTTTGTGGTCGACCAGTTCTACTCCCACAAATTCCTTTGAAATCTTCCCAACAAGATATTAAAGTTCTTTTTGTGCTTATTAGAAAACAATTCCCTGTTCGATTGAGCTTTGCTCTCACCATCAACAAATCTCAGGGACAAACAATTCCTAATGTCGGCATCTATTTACCAACTTCCGTCTTCAGCCACGGCCAATTGTATGTTGCATTATCAAGGGGCACATCTCATCACAGTACCAAAATTCTGATTAAGAACGGATTTATTAAAGACTCCCCGGATGTTATACCAGGAATGTCGTTTATACTGAAGTTCTCCAGCCCCACGGATAACTCAAAAGTACTGATCCCTTCGTATATGACATTATACCCCCAAAAAATCAGGTTTGTGTAATTTTCATTGTCCTTCCACTGTATTCTACACTGCCCTAAGTGATTATATGTACTTTACAAATGTTTTAAATTTTATCCCACCTAAACTGATGAAGGGAGAATGAAGAAGGCCCAACTCAACTCAAGTGACAATTGTATATATTGTTTATGATACTTGAGTTATCTAAGTTTCTAGGAAAATAGTTGACAGCTCAAATATTTTCTATAGGATTTTTTTTTTTTTTTTTTTTTTTTGGATAGAAAGTTGGCTTCTTACTTAAACAAACACGAAAGAAAGTGAAGAAAAAAAAAATGTTTAGATGAAATGACTTTGGTATGTAAAGTCTCAGTTAGTTATCTTTAGATGAAAGAAAAAAAAAACTCATTGCCATTCATTTCAGACTAAAATTTTATAAAATATTTTCTTACAGGAGATTTTGGAAAATATGAGTACGGTTCTAGCGAAATCTACCTCTAATGGCCACGAGAAGTCATTACTATCCGTCGAAGAGCTGGGAAAGGTACTCTTACTTACCAAATATTATCTTTTCTTTTGTTGCACTAGCTACTGTTGGTAAAACAGGAGGTTTCTAGAACTTAATTGATGACAAACAATTTTGGAGTCCTGTGGTATTTTTGTTCTGCAGATCAATGAGTTCAGAAAGTCACTAAGACAAGAAACTGGAATGTTAAAAAGGCAATTAAAATGTTAAGAGAAACCTTTAAATGGAGGTTGCAATACAAGTCAGAAGAAATACGCTGGGTATGCAAATTCTATTATCTTCTTTTTGGACTTTTTGTACCTGTTTCTTACCTCACCCCAAGAGATGACTAACGCTTCTCATTTTAGTTTAAAATTCCAATTATACTTAGTATGATTTTCGAGGATAGGATAACTCCCATAGTTGAATATATTTTTTTTTCGCAGTTGCTTATTATGTTTTCATTCTTCTGGTATTATAGGAAGAAATTTCCTATGAAGCTGAAACAGGAAAAATTTACAGATCAAATTACCTTGATAAGTATGGAAGATTTGTTCTCATCATGAGACCTTCCTGCCAGGTTTGCTCACTCACGTACATTTGATTACTCGATGAGTTCTCATATGGAAAATCAACACAGTTAATGAATAGTTATTGGTTGGCCCTTTGATCTCACTGATATATAGAAAGAAAACGAGTGTAAGGATATGAGTTTTGAGTTTTTTTTGGGATTTAATTAAATTTTATTAACTGCGGATGAGACGTGTGCTTAATATTTGGACTTTTGAGCAACCAACCTGTGGATATTTAGTAACTGAATTGTATTTGTACCTACAATAAAGACCTTAGTACAAGCTCCCACAACTTTAGTGACTTACTATAGCTCGATACCTTCATTGTATCTCTTGAATAATTTATTGATATAAGACCATGCATACATATCATATGGAATCATAAACTTCAAATTTTAATTTCCAGTGGAGTGCATTATGACTAAATTCTTCACCTTGGTCACTTTTTGTTAAACTGCAGAACACAAAGTCAAATAAAGGAAGGATTAGGTATCTATATGAGGAAGAACCACGACTTCTTGGTTGCATTTATTGCCTCTATATGAAGAATAACTGGTATGGAAATTATTTTGCTACTTCTAATGCATGCTTTCTCTCAATCACTTAAACTAAGGTAACCAACTCATTTTTAACTACGAGCATCGAACTACAAGCAACATTACACAGGTATACCATGACTATGTTCTCTCAAATAATGAACTCAATTTATTTTGATATTGGTTCTTACAATTGCAACAAAGGTATACCATGACTACACAGTGTTGGAATTTCCACATATAAAGCCCAACCCATAATGTGGTCCATGTACTTTTAACCTTGGTTTAATATAGAAATAAACTAATTAGTAATAGGTTATGTGGAAGTCATATCTACCGTAGATCTTAACTATGATGGACGGTCTAGATCTAATGGGCTTAGGTTTGTAGATTTAGGTCCTCTCTCCACCTCTATAAATTGGTGTATGATCTCCATCCTCATACACTTACTATTACAACACATATTAGGGTTTAAGAGGCAAGGAGAGTGAAACCTAGATCTTGTGCAACTTCTTGGATTATTAATGGCTATGGACAAAGGTATGTGTATTTGTTACTGATAAATTATATGATTCATGATCCTTATTGTTTATTGATAATGTTATTATGCTTAGGGCATCTCTAATGGTTCACCAAATTTGATGGACCACCTCAGCAGATTTGGTACCTATTTGATGGATCATTTGATGAAAAAAACTTCAGTTTCTAATGGTTCACCAAATTGAGGCGGGTAATGAAGTGCCACTTGAGTTGGGCGGGTTTTGAAGACCCACTTAAACGAAATTTTTTGTTGAGGCGGACATCCAAGTGCCACTTAACCCAACAGTTAGTTGAGGTGGGCAATGAAGTGCCGCTTTAAGAAAAAGCTAAATAAGAATTAAGTTGAGGCGGACATCCAAGTGCCACTTAATTGAAGTGGGCTTTGGAGTGCCACTTTAAGCGGCACTTCATTAGCCGCTTTAAGTGAAGTGGTCTTCTCTTGCCCGCCTCACCCCAGTATCAAACCTTAAGCTTTTCATCAAAATTTCATCAAATTTGATGAACTTTTGATGATTTTTGGCAAAATATCAAATTTGAAAAACTTTTGATGGTCCATTAGATGGAGTTTTTTTTCACTTTTTCATCAAATTTGAATTTGATGATAGATTTGATGAACCATTAGAGATGCCCTTATATGTGGTATCAAAGCCGATATGAATCATGTTTTTAGTTCTACTATCATCGTTAAAAACAATACTATATTATTAAGATTCCGCAGTAAGAAAACGGTATTGTTACTCTGTCATGGTTGCTTCGTAAAAAGTATTGTTACTCTGTCATGGTTGCCTCGTAGACTAAACTATTGTGATGAAGAACTTCACACCATATTGCTTGAAATTGAATATATGTATGTCGTTGGTTAGAAAACTGTAGTGTAATATGGTTGTTTTTTGTTGAAAGTGTAATATGGTTGTTGGTACATTAAACATTTTGTGTCTTGATTAAATTAATGGTTGAGTAATTGGACGTTAAAGATTAAGATGTATGGGACCTTGGGTATTATGAAACCATTTTTTCCTGACCCGTTGACACTGGTAAAATTTAATAATATGAATGATCAATTGAATCAACTGATGCCTGAAAAAAAAAAAAAAAAAAAACTCTCCATACATACTCACATGCATGATGTATGATTCATTGAATTTAATATTAAGATAAGAACAAAATTTGTTTATGTACTAACTCCTAAACTGCTCATAATTGTTTACGTTTAAGCTAGCTATTCACATACTATCACAGTATGTAACAATTAGGATTTTATGTTTCGTCCATCTCGTAGAAGACGACGATATTAGCATGTGGGCCTTAATGCTTGCCCATTATGTATTATTGTATGTGTTGAGTCCGTTAGAAAATTAATTGTTATGCATTATTGACCTTTGGGCCTTAATGCTTAGCCCATTATGTATTATTGTATGTGTTGAGTCCGTTAGAAAATTAATTGTTATGCATTATTGACCTTTGGGCCTTAATGTTACAGCCCATAATACTGCTTAGTTTTCCAATTATAATTTGTTTAACCTTTGGGCCTTAATGTTACAGCCCATACATAGGTGCATGTTTTAGGTCCAATAATTAAATTCAACAATTCAATGTTCTATACAATAAGTTGTGAACCATATTACTGTGATTTACTTCTTCACGAACAATATGTCATTACGGTAACCTGATAAAATACCGAAATCATATAATGGGTCAATGGGATGTGTGGTTCAGAGTATTGTTCTTGCATCCATTGCTTTCATGATCATGCAATGTATATATATTGTCTCCATATGCAACATTCATATTAAGTTTTATTGGTATTCACCACAGTGAATCCAAGTATGTTTATGAATATTGTTTGCATGAATATACCATCAAGTAAAATTGAACCAATTATAGTTTAGATGTGAAGATTGCCTATTAATGTTTTGGTATTTTGGTATTTTCGATCAATTACTGTTTGCACAAGATTTCCTAATTAATGTTTGCACAAGATTTCCTAATTAATGTTTGCACAAGCCTTACCGTCATAACCCATAGTTTATGTGTTTGGGTCTTACAGTTAGACATTTTGTGCTAGTTTATATTGTGATGAATTTTACTTTCACGCCTATGTCATTTATTAGTCACATATGTACAATAGGTTAATGTTATTTACTTCACTGCCTAATTCAGACTTGCATGCCTTGTGATAATTCTTTGGTTTTCATACCCATATTATGCATGTGCCCTAGTTACTAGATTGTGTACTATCTTATGATTAAGATGTATTATTATCCTGCAACACATTATTGTTCTCCCGCATGTATATCCCTTTACAGTTCATATCATTATGATTTGGTATCACCACAGTGAACCGACTTATAAGATTATGAACATTGGTTTTCGTTTTATATTCATATCAAAGTTTTCTATTGGTATCCACCACAGTGATTCTAATATCTCTCATGAATATTAAAACTCTTGAACATTCATATTATGATTTGGTTTTCACCACAGTGAACTAAATATTGTGTTGAATGTTAGACTAAGTATTGTATTGCCTATTTATTCACTTGCATTATTGAGCTACCCACAGGTAAATCAAGCATATGTTACATTGGATAAAATTAAAGAGTTGCACGTATTTGTGATTAAATGAGTGTAAGATATCCACAGATACCATGCTTATTTTGATCATGTGATATGTCACCCATTTATAGTATTACTAAAAATCTTAGTCATAATTGTTTACTTAATGTGTTGACTAATGTTATGAGCATGTTTATTTTTCTCGTTCTATTATTCTTATATTTTGTATATTTTGTATATTTTGTATATTTTGTATGTTTTTATCCTTAATAAGACTAATGTAATGAACTAAAATGAATAAGTCTAGTTGATTTTAGTGGGAGTTCTAGATCTTGGCATATGTTTCCTTATTGTTGAATCTACTGTTATTTTTATAAAAGCAGTAGCAAGGAGAAAATTATGCATTATGCATGAACTAGATTGAACATGCAAATTAAACTCAATGTTTATGTGAATAATTGTTGATGAATAATATTAAGAATCATTTTCGCACCGCTAGTTGAAAAGTTAATTATTGAACTGATTATTATTCATAGTACTCATAGTATGCATGACTGTATCCTTGAGTTTGCCAATTTAGTTGTTAAATTAAAGAATTTAGGCATGTTAGTGGATGATTACTTGCCTACATAGTATGTTCAGTTTCACTATTACACTATTAAAGACAAGTGGAATGTGAATTAAATGACGAGACTACTAGTTCAAGTATATGCAATGTTTAAACAACATTATAATCAGGTCACTCAAGTTTAATTCATGTTTCAAGGAGTTGAATGAATAATTCTCTAATTGTGTTTGGATATACACTATGTGTGTGCCATTGCCATTTATGTGAATATGGCGTTTGTTTGATATAAAAGATAAGCTTTTGGTTTTAGTATTTTTCAATCAAACTCAATTGGCATTTCTAATACTTAGTGAATTGATTATGATTAATAATTATCTTTCTTGTGGCATAAAAGACTGGATCATACATATAGATGAAAAGTAGACTAGTAAAAGAAGAGGTTTTCCCAAACCTTGACTTTACTAATTTTGGTGCATGTAGATTGCATTAAGTTAAGTAAACCAAACACACAAAGAAGAGCCATAAGAAGTACGAAGCTTCTTGAAAAATTTCAAACAGACATATGTGTACTTTTGATGTTCCACATTTTGGTGGAGAAAAATATTTCATTACCTTTATTGATGATTTTTTCTCGTTATTGTATCTATCTATTGCATAATAAGTCTCATATGTAAATGTTATTGAAATTTACATAACTGAAGTTAAGAGACAATTAAATAGAAAGGTGAAAACTATACGTTTTGATAGAGGTAGTGAATTTCTTGGAAGATATGATCTATGACACGGGACAACATCCCGGTCTTTTTGCCAAACTTCTAGAACGATTAGGAATTTGTGCCTAATACACAATGTCTGGTTCTCCATGACAGAATGGTGTAGCTTAAAGGCATAATCAAACTCTTATGGATATGGTTCGAAGCATGATGAGTAATTCTTAACTTACCCATATCATTTTAGATATATACTTTATGAACTGTAGTGTATATATTGAATTGGGTTCCTAGTAAGACAGTTACAAAGATATTTTTTTGAATTGTGAAAAAGTTGGAAACCTAGTTCAAGACATTACACATTTAGGGTTTATCCAGAAAAGTCCAAAGGGTATAGATTTTACTATCCTAACCATACCGGCCACTAGAATTATTGAATCTGGAAATTATTGATTCGTTATGAATGACAAAATAATTGGAGTGATCCTATCAAAGAGGTAATCATTAAAGAAATTAGGGTACCAATTTTGTTACCTCAATTTTGTAATGATATTATTATTACTTCTGTTGTTCCTCATGTTGTTGCACCGCTTAACAACAGTAAACAACAAGTTGATCCTCAACCACTTAATGAGATTATTGCCATTGAATCGAATGTAAATGCACACAAGAAGTAACATTAAAAGATCTTAAAGATCACGACCAGCTATTTTGGATGACCACGTGTTGTATTTACAAGAATTTGAATTTAATGATCCAGTTACATTTTCACAAGCCATTACTTATAGTAATTTTGATATAAAAAAAAAAAAAAATCATACCATGAATGAAGAGATAAATTAAGTGTGGATTTTAACTAAGTCTGAGGTTAGTATAATTGCCTCAAAAGGTTCTATTGAATACCATAAAACAAGACTTGTATCCAAACAGTTTACTCAATATGGTGGCATTACTTTCTCGTGAAACCTTCACTTATGTGTTAAAGAAGGATTATCTTAGAATCATTATGGCATTGGTGACTCATTTCGATTTAGAGTTACACCAAATAAATGTAAAAATGATATTTTGAATGAAAGTTTGGATAAAGTCTACGTGATTTAATTAGCCACACAACTTCATAAAGGAAGGACAAGAACACATAGTTTGTTTGTTAAAGAAGTCAATATACCGACTTAAAACAAACTTCTCGAAAATGGTACCTAATGATTAATAGTATCATATCTTTGGGTTTAATATACATACCCAAACTTCTGTGGGAGTAAGTTTATTTAAGTTTATTTATTTAAGTTTATTATTTTGGTTATGTATGTTGATGATTTATTGTTTCCCAGCAGTGATTTTTGTTTATGTAAACATTTTTTATCTGTCTGAACATTTTGCAATGAAAGTTATGGTGATGCGTCATATGTGATAGAAATACAAATATTTCGGGATTGATCACAATAATTGTTGGAACGTCTCAGAAAGATTTTATTAATAAAGTTTTGGATAGATTTAATGTGTTAAGGCATAATTGTAATGATGTTCCAATTCAGAGGGGGAATATTTGAATTAAATCAAGATCCTACGAATGAATTGGAACAAGAACAAATGAAAGAAACCTTATACTCACATTTTAAGAGATCTAATCACCTTGAGGTGATTGGTTTTACAAATTTCAGAATTTAATGGGTGTGTGGATAGTCGGTAAAACATTATTGTTTCACCCACCATAGAAGTTGAATTTGTAGCATGTTGTAAAACTACATGCAATGTTGTATAATTGCAAAACTTTATATCATGACTTAGAGTTATTAAGTCGTTTGAATTTTATTGTAATAATGTTGCAACTATATGCCTTTGTAAGAATGATACGTATTCTAATGTTTAGCACATGATATAAAATACCTATCGATTATGGCTTAAGTTTATAACAAGTGAGTGTCAATGGAACACATTAGTACACATGTTAGTATATCAACTAAATTAGGAGCTAGAAATAATAATATTCTAGCATCATGTTAACAAGTTGGGTTTTGAATGTAACCCATAACTTAATGATGTTGTGGATTACTTAGTGCTTATTATTTGACATTATTTTGAGCTCATTATTATTGATTAAGTTCTGAATTTTCTGTTTTCCATTGTTTATGTACATATATGTGAATGGATAATTGTTGACAGAAATAGTCTTTTGCGAAGACATTACTGGACCATTATTGTTACTTCCGCTTATGGACCTAATTAATTAAATTGTAGATATCGTAGTACATGGAAGGAACCATGTCATTTATGCGATGTGGAACCGCCATGACTCATATTAGTGGTTTAATTAATGACGGTATTATGATAACTATTTCGGAAACTAATTTAGCTCTTATTGCGCGCCTTATGTATTCTACATTAAACCGTACGTGAGATTTTACTATGGACCAAGTGGAATTTCCACATATAAAGCCCAACCCATAATGTGGTCCATGTACTTTTAACCTTGGTTTAATATAGAAATAAGCTAATTAGTAATAGGTTATGTGGAAGTCATATCTACCGTAGATCTTAACTATGATGGACGGTCTAGATCTAAAGGGCTTAGGTTTGTAGATTTAGGTCCTCTCTCCACCTCTATAAATTGGTATATGATCTCCATCCTCATACACTTACTATTACAACACATATTAGGGTTTAAGAGGTAAGGAGAGTGAAACCTAGATCTTGTGCAAGTTCTTGGAATATTAATGGCTATGGACAAAGGTATGTGTATTTGTTAGTGATTAATTATATGATTCATGATCCTTATTGTTTATTGATAATATTATTATGCTTATACACAACAGGTGTTTATTACATACCAGGTCAGTCCTTTTGGTATGGTTTCTAAAACAAAATAGGGAAAGCGACAGATAAAGCTTATGAGGAGACCAACTAGAAATGGCACCGATGTTCAATCATTTACCCAGCCAAAACAGAGTAAGAATCTTCTCCATTTTCTAAATTCTATTTGCAAAATATCAAAATCTCTCAACTTAATCATTCTTAAGTTAAAGTTTCTCATAATGATTATTTGTCTTTGGAAATAAATTTCAGGGAAACGATTCATCCGGGAGGTGTACCTCCATTTGGATCAGAACCAGAGCAAACAAATACATACAAACCTTCCACCGCCAAAGCTTCCATGAAAGTGAGTTTATGGTTTTTACAAAACAAACCAGTTTTTTTGGATGGTTCACATTTTTTAACTACTTCTTCTAGGTACACTCCTATTATAAAATCATTATTGGAAATTTATTGAGAAGCCAGTCATAACATAATTATGTTGCAAGTATTACCAATCCATTGAATGTTTCTTTGCTGAAGCATTCCTATTTCTTAAACATGAGGTGTCAAAATTTAACCTTCCTTAAGACACATGTCACTATATTAACCCAACCACTTCACTTCACTCTGCATGTAAACAGTTTACATCATTCTTCTATGCACTTTCTTATCACTAAGGGCCTGTTTGATAACCGGGATATAAAATGGGATGATTTACCGGTAAATTTGGTCAACCGGGTAAAACCAAGGTTTGGGGAATGGTCAACCAGGTAGAAAATAATTTGCCGAATTCACCTATGTTTGTTAACAACTTGGATAAATGTTAGGTAACAGAATTTGCCGAATTAACCGGTGTTTGATAACTTTTTGTATACCTGGTGAATCACAAATAACTATGGGCCATGGACTCTTTGATTGTGATATGGGTATTATCCATCCATATTGGGCTACGGCCCAAGTACGATAAAATGGCTATTCTTGTAACATATGAAGCATAACTATGGGCCATGGACTCTTTGAATTTGATATGGGTCATTACAAATATATATTATCCACACCTCAACAAATGTATTAATATTTAATTTTTCGATAATAAAAATATTGAACAAGTGTCTCATTTTTAGTATTTGATAATAAAGATAGTTAATATATTATCCACACTTCAACAAATGTCTTATTTTATTATTATTATTATTATTTGATTTTATTTGATAATTTTTTTTATTATTATTATATCATGGTTTTGTGTAGGGTGTTAACCTTTAGAGTGTTTGTAAACTTCTTTATATTTTTATCTTTACATGTTAATTGGTCCACGTTGCTTGGTTTTGGTTGTTACAATTTAAATTGTGAATATGGTGTTGTTGGATGGATCCATAAGCTCTAAATGGTAAGAGCGCTCACTAAATGAGAGGTTGATGGTTCGAATCCATCTGGATTCAACTTGTGTCTGGTATTAATTATTAATAATTAGTTGTAGCTTGTGATATTTTAGTTGATTAACACATTAATCAATAAATATTAGAGTTGATTCAAACAATTGAGTTGATTAATATGATAATCAACTGAGATTTGAGTTGATTAATATGTTAATTTTTTTAATATTTGAGTTGATTAATATGATAATCAACTGATACTTGAGTTGATTAATGTACTAATCAACTATCGTTGAGTTGATTAATATACTAATCAACTAAATAGAAATGAAAGTATAAATTAATTAACATGTTAGTGGAGTTGATTAATGATAATCAGCTGAAATTTAAGTTGATTAATAAGTCAATCAACAAACATTTGAGTTAATTAATATGATAATCAACTGATATTTAAGTTGATTAATGTACTAATCAACTATTATTGAGTTGATTAATATACTAAATAATGAAATAAAAATATAAATACAAATTTCTTAACATGTTATTGGACAGACATTTAAGTTGATTAGCATGTTAATCAACTGATATTTGAGTTGATTAATGTACTCATCAAAGTTAATTAATATATTAATCAACTAGCGTTTTAGTTCATTAATATACTTGTCAACTACACATAAATAAAAATATAAATTTCTTAGTTGATTACTAATCAACTATTGTTGAGTTGATTAATATATTAATTAGTTGAATAAAAGAGTTAATTATGTTAATCAATTTAACAAAATTGTTGATTAATAATTTAATAGAAAACTTGATTAATAGTTTAGATAAGAGTTGATTAACGTGTTAATCAAATAAAATTTAAAGTGAGTAATGTGTTAATCAATTCAAGAAAAGTGTTGGTTAATGCGTTAATCAATTAAAATCAAACTTAATTAATTTACTTATCAGGTTAATATGTTAATTGGTTAATCAAAAAGCTAATTAATATATTAATTAGTTGAAATAAGATCTGATTAATGTGTTGATTGTATTAAAATATTAATCAATTGAAAAAAAAAATGGATTAACATGTTGAACATTTGTATATTGTTTATTAGTACTTCAGTTCAGCAATACCACAATAAAAATGGCAAGTTTGCTAGATTTATGAACTTACATGATCAAAAAATAATAACGATAACAAATTTTATTTATTTTAAAATTGAACCAATCAATTAAAAAAATTTGGTTAAGTTGTTAATGAAAACAAAATTACACCATCTTCTTCTTCAATCAAACCAACCAATTGGTGAAAATCTTCTTGTTCTTTTGCCATAGATGTTGGTGAAAGTAGTTATAATTTGAAAACTTTGTTAAATTTCAATGAGAGTAAGAAAATGTTGACGAATTAACCATTTCATAACTTCGGTATAAGGAAACTAATTGGTTTTTTGTTATTAAGAACTTTGTCGGGAAAATGGAGTGATTTGAGCCGTTGGCGGTAATGGCGATGATGGAGAGAGAAACCGATCGGAAAAAGGAGAGAGAGATCGCAAAAAGAGAGAGATAGCAGAAAAGAAAGAGAAAAGAAAGATCGCGGAGAGGAGAGAAAGATTGGAGAAAGAAATCGCAAAGAGAAGAGAGACTGTCCTGTAGTAATTACATATAAGGGTAAATTTGTCATTAGATTGAATTGTCCTAAACCCTAAACAAACGTTTCCGTTGTCCTAGAGCCTTATGAAACTAAATATCTGGTCCTTGAGCCCAAATCGCTGAAATATCAATACACACAAACAGTTTCAAGTTCAAGTAGTGATCAAATTGTCAAAGTCATGAAACGACTTCCTACCCTCACATCTTCAGTCCGAATCCGAAATAATGATTGGATCGGATGCAGTCCTTGCTACCTCTGTCTCAACCGGCTCATAGTCACTGTCGTCGTAGTCGATGAAGTTGCCATTCATATCCATAAAGACGTTCTCATCGGTATTGGCCGATGCCTAAGCTGAGAGACCACCACCGGTAGAGGAGGAGTCTGAATCTGAGGAGGCTGGAGCTGAGGAGGCTGGAGGTGCAGGTGGTGCTGAATTCTTCCGATTGGTGGTGCGACGGACTGTTAATGAGGGACCTGCTGCTGCTGCTGCTGAAGACATGGGTGCTGCTGATAAAGTGCACTGCTGCCTGCAAGCTTGTTTCCTCCTCACAAGCATGTCAAGGGTAACACCAAAGTGTCTGCCCTTACCGAGATGTTGAATCCTCAGCAACACCCGGTCGCCCACGTCCAAGTGCTCCCCTTGAACCACAGCTCTCCATCCTGCAGTCTTCAAAGCAAAGTGACCATACGGGTCCACATTTATCTCCAAGTCGTTGTACCACCGCAACCCAACAACCAACACGACAGGTTGGTCTTGTCGAAGGCCACTGGTGAGAACTGCCGGAATCGACTACATGTAATTAACAAACTTAGTATTTTTCATTGTCGACAACGTGTTGCGTTACATGAACATAAATACCATTATTACAAACAAATATTGTGAAGTCCATCAAAACATGTCGTCTAGAATGAATTTTTTGTTATACATACTGGGTGGTCCCTTAAAACAAGAATAGTCCATCAAAAGTAGAATACTGTATGCCCATCACAAAAAAAGCTTCAATATGTGGGCCATGATAATAATGCAAAAGCACAACATGTGGTCCCATGTCATATATTAAAAAAATAATGGTAAAGTACTTACCATCCTCCAAGAACCCTTCCCGTTTTTACCAACGTTCCATGGTTTCAAAACATAGTAGTCATTGGTGTTGCTTGGGCCACCTTGTTCCATTGTCTACATTATAAATTAAAAGAATGTTATGTGTTGTGAAATGCTATTATAACAAAGGTGAAATAGATATAGAATTATTAATTGAAAAGTGGGATATTACATACATAGAAATAAAGTTGGTGTGTTGTGTGGTTGGGGGTGGGGGTTGTCATTGTCGTATTTTTAATTAAAAAGGGGGTCATTACATGCATGTGATTAGATAACAAATTTCATAACATATATTTAATTAAAAAATGGATCATTACATAAACGAAATTAGATAACAAAAAAATAACATATATTTAATTAAAAGGGTGTCATTATATAAAACGATATAAAAAGTTGATTACATAGATAAAGTTGGGGGTTCGTTCTTCGAACATCATCCCAAGATATATAAAACAGAAAATTGTTGAAGATATAGTAACATTTGGTCCTCATGCTTGCCACCCACCGCTTTGTTTCAATGACATCATTCCATGCAACATCATCAGAAATAACCATGTTTGTCGTGGGATAAAAAACAAATCCATAAAGAATGACCATTGAATATCCATAGAGAATTCTATACACATTATATGTAAAACCCGTTTATAGTATAAATTTTTGTTTGTTAAATTTTATTGGATTATGAAATATTGCATAGATGTCTTTAAGGGTTTAGAGTTAATTTTCTATTAAGTTGAAGGATCATATATTAAATATAAAAAAAAAAACAAATAGATAGATTTGGGTTGGGTAACAGATTCATTTATGGTCCTAAAATAAAGCCCATTAACTTCTCTATAGTATTTATATTAAAATATTAGGGTTTCAATCATTTTTTTATAACACCATATATGGGAGAAGAAGGAGAAGAAGAATTGGAAGAAAGCTAAAAGGAGATTTGGATTTTTATGCTTATACAAGTGAGTAGACGTTTCTTTGTTATTGTTTCTATTTCTTTTTTCTGAAATTTCAGATTGTTAACTCATCTTTGAAAAATCATAGAAAATTCGTTTGAAAAGATTTTTAATTGATTCCAAAAACCCTGAACACTATATTGAAATGTCTTCGTTCTATTAGTTAATACCAATTTACGAAAGTTATGTTAATAGGGTGAAAAACGACTTGCAAGTATGACAACCGTTGCCGTTTTTAGTTTCTGTACCATTTTAGTATCGTAAGGTTTTGATCCCTCTAGACTTAATAATATGTATTGAAAATTTTAAGGTAGTTAGAATACTCAATTTTTAACAACATATATAAATTTCAGAATTTACTGTGGGGTAATTAATTCTAAATAATATATTCAACGTAGTTATTTTCAGATATCCAGTATAATTTTACTACTACCTTTCTGTTTACGTGGCTGTCATAGAAAAATCATAGAAGACCCGTTACTCAACATATCTTGATGAATTTACTTGTTTTAGAAAATAGACCTTCTGAACTATAATTTCTACTAGTAATACCCGTGGCGCTGCCACGATTGCCAATTAATTGTATACTGCATAGCAAATTATAATTTAGATAAATAAATTTTGTTTGTTCGATTAAAAGCTGATGATCATATTTAATAATTTGTATAGGATTAAATTTAGATAATGGTTTTATTTTGTTATATTATTGTTATCGCATAATTCAAAAATACGATATAATAATTTAAAACTGTTGTAATTCTACATTATAGGATAGTTCATTTTTAATAAATCGAAGTCGTTGTGATCCTAACTTATTGGTGTAAAGTTGTAAGCTACCAAGTAATAAAAGTGACATAAAAGAAGAAACCATACAATCTTAAGTCCAATAAAATATTTAGTTGAACCATATAACTCAAACAAATCTTTATTATCGTCATCTATATCTTCAAATATTGATTGTATTACTTTCGTTATATTTTCCCTTCTAACTGCATCCAAAAACTCGCCTAGATACAATAAATCTATATTACGATGAGTAAGTATGTTGTAAAAAACATCTAGATACCATCCATTATTGATATTTTTTGAAATTTGTTGATTTCTACGGTTTGTGTCCATCCCTTTGTAAGAGTAAACCATTAGTTTTCTCTGAATTATAAAATGACACAAATTTATTAATAAATTGACATATAATAGAAGCGTACCACTTTAAATTAAACAAAATATTTCATTTGGTTAGCTTTAGAGTTTGGCAATAATAAAAAAATAATAGCAGTAGTAAAAAGAAGTTCTACAAAAACTGAATACTAATCAAGTAAGTTTGGAGTAATATAATATCAATTATACCCTGTACATCAAGGATATAAGGTTTTCAAACGTAATGCCAGACAAACCTCTTGAGAAAAGATAACATATCGACAACACTTTCTAAGTACCTTGATTTTAACATAATGTACATTTAAAATTGTAATTTAGTTTTTGATCTATTGACATAGTAGGTTGTAGTATTTGTAAAGAAGTAATGAATGGTACTCCCTGATCTTGTACGTAGAAAGATCCAAAGTCTAATGTATACAGATGAAGAAAGGATCATAAGCAAACACATTCAGAGGATAAACTTAAGAGTCTTTTCTTAGTCTAGTTGTATTATCAACTTACATAACATTATAGTTCAGTTTTTTAGTAACCATAATAAGTATATCTAGCAGTTTTTGAGGATTAGGTAGCAGAGCTTGAGGATTCACTTTCTTAGGTTCTCTTTATGTGTTAACACTAACAATAGGTATACCATGTATTTTACCTAGCTTTTCTCCCCTAGAAGCTTGGCAGCAAAATCAATTAGTAAACCATGGACTGGTGAAATACCAAAATGGCATCGTAGAGAACATTTACTGTTGGCTGGTTTTGAAGAGTTCATGGTTGGTTGTGTAATATTTTTATGATGTTCTTCATTAACATAAAAAACGCAGGCATACTATTTCGCTCTGAGCACTGAAGGAGCTATCTGTAGTTGATCACACTTCTGTGAACCAGAGGCAGTGACATTGAACTTCGAGTTCCTAATAATTCTACGGTCATGCCCAGGTTAGTTGGTTAAAACATGTTTGAGCTTGAAGTTCCAAACAATAATGTGGCAGACGTCTGCACTCTTGCAAAGACTTTAATTGTGAATTACATGACTGTCAAGTATTTTTTATAACAATGTCGGCCATTGATGAAAGAGGCATTAGGCACTGGATCCATAATATGGGAAATACTCTCATAAAGAGTGTTGTAATGTGTTTATTTATGGACTCACAGAAATGATGTAATGGTTAGTGATGTTAAGGTAAATAGGTGAACCTGTTGATACAGATCAAAAGTACTTTATGTGTTGGAATATGAATCAGCGTACAAACTTCGAATTCAGGGAATGCGAGGGCTATCAGGATTATTCAAGCACTCCATCAGAAGGTCAAAGGTACCTTATGTGTTTGTTTGGTTAGTAGTTTTGAAGGACCTGATGGTGCATTGAAGGTTTTAACTGTTTGATTTGGAGAATTGCTCCTCATGAACATAAACAACACAGTCCAATAAATTCAACAGGTTTTTGAATGATATTGAAACCTTCTGTGAACCATGGGTCAGTGACATTGAACTTGCAGTTTCTAAGAACTTTGCAGTAATGGGAAGAGGCTATTGTGGTGGAATGACAGAGCATTGTGAACAGGGTAAACTGTCATTCCACCTGCTAACTCTGCAAAGGATCTATTTTCCCTCAATTCCATCGCTCGTTTATCCATCTGTAACCACACTCATACCATATCTTTGATAGTCAGAACTTATTTTTTTATATAGAAATATAGCTTTCATTTATCATCAAAGAGGTGATAATACAATCCTGATCAACATGTACAGCTGAAGTTGTACACCGTCAGGTCTCACACCATGGGATCGAATCCCCCAAAAGGCTTACACACAACACACTTACAAAGGATACAAATTACATTATGCAGCCAAAAACAAAACCAACATGCAACACCATTCCATAAACTTCATCCACAGCCAATCACAAAACTGCAAAGTCTACCCCTGAGCATGCATAGTTCCAAGTCATTCGACAGATCCATGAATCTGATGTCACCGCTTTGCTCCAGACTAACTCTGTCACAACATAACTCAAAAATGCATTGTCTGTAAACTTGTAGTCTTTTCCCTAAAGATAACGTCATTCCTGAACGACCAAATGAACCAAACCACAGTATAAAGAAAAATGGACCAGACTTTCCAGCAAAAATCTCGTTTGTTCAACTCCGGCCATTCTTCCATACGCTTTTTCAAAGATCTCAAGCTGCTGAATATTAAAATCAAATACATTAAGAAATTTAACAAAAATAAAAGTAAAGAAGAAACCTCAGCAAACCAGTGCATTGCTACTGCTGCTACTGTAATTACTTGGAAGGCTCAAAGCTTTAATTTACTGTTGCTGCTTCCTGTTGTTGTCGTACACCTATCATCTTGCTTCCATAAGTTTGTGCCACCCAGTGAGGAGACATGCAACCCTTATACTTTGTATCAACTTCATTGCAAACTGGCCTATCTTCAGCTAGTTCCAAATTACAATCTTTACTTGCACGACAATATTTATATTCTCCAGGTCTCTGAAATAAAACTAACCCGAAGGCAAACATAATGAATAAAACCCCCGTACAGCAATGAATAAAACTGATACTTCCTGAAACGCAACGAAAACAAACTACCATAAAATGGATTGTGGACTTTTACCTAAAGAGTTGTCCTAACTTGCAACATGTTAATGTGATGCCTATGTACTCAAAAACATCTACAGTATTCAGACAAAATTTAACTCCAATAATAGGGTCTAAATGCTCTTCACTACTCAATTCCAATAATTATTAACTAATATGTTATTGTAGTAAGGATACCAATCAAAGCAGACTAATTAATATAACCTGATATAGGATGTATCTTGATATCCAGTGAGCAAAATACGGACAATATATCAAGGTAAAATATGTTATGACTTCATACCAGTATTGTAGATGAGAATTGATCGAAGATAAAAACAGGTAATCATCCACCTCTTTGTGATGAATGGATGTAGCTGTATAGAGATAACTTAAGATATAGGAACTTGGTTAATGGTGTTTTTTTTTCTTTATAAGGAAGAGTCTTGTTAATTTGTCGAAAGGATTACAAACTCTAGACAGGTTATACAATTGGTGAAGGTCCAGAAAGGATCATTTCTATATATTTTCCATATAACCCAAAGAACCGCTGCAGGTAGTAGATTCAAAATCCTATTAGTAATTTCTGGTCCTTGCTTCTCCAGCCATCCTACCAACCATCACTGAACTGGTTCTATACAAAAAATCTTTGAGTAAATGTCTGGGGAGTGAAATTAAATCGCCCAAATCTGCAAAGTTTTTGTACAATGCAGAAAAGTGAGTAGTGGATTCATTTGACATCCCACACATGTAACAGACTGGTGGCAGCGCTTTACCCATTCTAATGAGTTTATCTAGAGTTAAGGTTCTTCTCAGCATTAATGTACAAAGAAGTAGCTTGATATTGAGAGGGAAAGGTCTGTCTCAAACAATTTTAGTTGGGAACTGTTGCAGAAATATTATTGCAGAAATCATAAGCAATTTTATTTGGTGGATATGGATGTAGTTTCGTCAGTAAGAGCAGTCAAATATATTCACAATTATATCTACAAAAGCAAAGCAAAAAGTTCTTCTGTGGTTAAGCCCGAAGATTTGAAGATTTGAGATATAGTGATCTTATTGAATATTTTTTGTATTTTTGTTGGAGTTTAAATTTTGATTTATATAAATTACTTTATTTTTGTTTTTTATTTTTTTATTCTTTTTTTGGATGTTTTGATATTTGAATTAGAAGTAATTTGTTTATTTGATGAACTTGCATTTGTTGTTCTTAATTGTTAACACAAGAACCCAAAATAAAAGTGCTTGTATGATGAATTTGATGATGAATTTCTTCTTAGATAATGTTTTAACCTTATTGATTAAAATGATTACGACTGTAAGAAAGACTGATAAATGATGATGTTACAGATTGTTAATGAACTGAAAAGTAAAGGCTCACCCGTTTCGTAAATCCTCAAATACATTATTGACATATGTATTAATTCCAAGACTATTTATCCACAACCCGAAGCATCTCTCTTCCCTAGATGCTTGCACATCTTCAGGCATCATCTCAGCAAAGGAGATCTTTTTACTTTCAGTTGAAAGTCCATTCTTGAATACACGTGCTGATATGACTACCATAAAAATAGGAGTATTATGTAGCATAAGACAGCCAAGAACTACTGTATTGATGTATTAGTGAACTTGCACCTACTGTATTGATGTATTAGTGAACTTGGATAGTGTCTTTGATTATGAAGATGGGGTGAAAAAGGAGATGATATTACTCATGAATTGCAATGCCCTTAATCAATAGTGTTAACAATTTCAATCAAAACCCCCTTAATCAATTTAGTCTTTTGAGAATTACACGAATTCCACCGGAAAAAAAAAACAAAGAGAGAATATGATATGACTTTTGATATTTAACTCTTTCACTATTATGTTTAGTGTGATTGGTGTTTATAATTTTCTGTCTTATGATTGAAATGCAATACCTTCGCGGCAACAGTAATAGTAATTGCCTGCCAGTCATTCATTAAAGATTAGATTAGGATCTTTTACCTGACCATTTGCAGCATGTGAACTAATAATTTTATTGTATCTCCTATATCAAAAAATTCATATTCATTTGGATAGTAAACAAAAGCTCCTACATTGAGGCTTTCCAATCCTACCAAGTTGACCTCCTTTGGTACCAAAAACTTATTTGATACATCAAAAATTAGAATAAAAATTTACTACATTCGAAGCAGTCAATTCAAAATTCTTTGATATGGTATTAACTCAAACAGTAAATAGCTATCCATGGGAGGAACAAGGACAATGGATGTTATGGTGAACTGGAACTTGAGCATCATAGATTGTTTTCTCTCCCACCACAACACCCAGAACACCGCATGAAACATGACCTTACACATACCCACCACTGTCAACCTATTCTTACTTTTCCATTGCTTCAACATATTTCTGATGCTCACCAAATAAATGTAGGCAAACAGAAGACTGCGCTACCCAATTCCAAATGGTGTCTGAGGTGTTATAATATGTATGTGTTAATGGAACTTCCTATGCATGTATTATGTGTTATAATATATCAATACTCCAAACAACAACACCATCGTCAATCAAGGTTAAACAATCATCTATGAAAAGACTAATGGTGGAGTTTCTAGAAAACTTGACTCCTCCACCAGCAGTCCAAACAGGCACATTTGCAGTTTTTTTTTCTAATTTATACCAAATACCAACATCAAAACTAACACCATTTTTGAAGTTATCATTAAAAAACATAAAATATAAAATATAAGGAAGAAATAATCTAAAAAGAGAACTACACTAAATAAAAAAATGATGAATATAACAAATTATATTTACCTCAATTAGAAGAAACCCCAATTAGCTGCTGAATTGATAGAATTAGTTGTTGCATAAACCCTAATTCGAGCTGTGAGGCTGATGAAGAGAAGAGAAGAAACCAGAAAAATAGTTTTAGAATTTAATTAACAATTATTTGAGATAATCAAACACAGCAAAAAGTAAAATTGCAAACAAAATTATTTTAGTAGAGCAGATCAAAAATTAAAAGAAGACAATTCCAGAAGTGACACCTTACAACAGGGAACCATTTGTGAAAGATTTTGAACTTTACAATTGACAATTCCAGAAGTTAGGATTATGGTTGAACCATTTGTGAAAGATTTTCTTGGTGGTGGTGGGAACAAAGAATTTCTTGCCAAATTACTAACGTCACACGAAAACAGGGAGATCAACTGGTTATGTTAAAAAACAATTTAGTTGGTAGTACTTTGGGCTAGCAATTTTTTGGTATATCAATTTATTGCACTAAGTCTGCAAATTGTTAGCAAAGTATTGGGGCACAAACCAGTCAGAAGATACATAGTCAAAAAATTAATTTCATCTATAGTCAGAAAATTAAACATGGCAGAAGAAGAAATTGGGTTTTGAATTCTATTTTGAAAACGTAGGTTAATTAGAGAGAAAGAAAACCTAGGTTAATTAGAGAGAAAGAAAACCTGAAGAAATTTGGTATATATACTTTTTTTGTCCTAATACTTACTCCTGAAGATCCATTGGTAGTAGAAATGTAGAATTTCGTAGAGACTTTTCACTTTCTCCCTTTGCAATGTTCATCCCTGAAATGAAAAACCTTTAATGTAGTATTGATTGATAGCAATTCTAACTGTGAAACTGCTAGCTACTTTTGATTGTTAATTTATAGAAGACAGAATGCTATTGATGAAACCAATTTGTCCCATGAAAAGGTAAATTCATGCTCTTAGTTTTGTTTTTGGGATTGGCTCATAGGGAACCAATTTGTATATTGTTGAGTACCAATTCTCTGTATCAGCTCCTCACTGCTCGATGCTTGGGAACCTCTTAAAACCTTTTCATGATGATTAAACTCTTATGCCTAAAACAGTATAATTAAAAGCTTTAAAAACAATCCAATGTACTGTATTGCTAAAAACATCTAAAAGAGATTTTGTTTGGTTGCAATGCATGTTTTAAAACAACAGATGATGGAAACATTTGACCCCAATATATGCACGCCTACAACAGGCGTTGATAATAATCCCAGATGAAAGCATTCGGCCGCAACACATTAAATCTTTAGAAATGGATTCGACGAAAAATAAGTCTCTACTCTCAACCTACTCCAGACATAGGAGTGTGCTTAGAGGGTTTCCAACCATGGCTGCAGGGGAGAACACCTAATTGCTCAATAATCATGCACTTTTTTTATTTTTTTTTAACTTCATTAGTGTTCTGGAG
Organism: Aquilegia eximia; assembly: GCA_023053565.1. NCBI lineage: Eukaryota > Viridiplantae > Streptophyta > Magnoliopsida > Ranunculales > Ranunculaceae > Aquilegia > Aquilegia eximia. The sequence continues at coordinate 182,958 of JALIGU010000053.1, forward strand.
ATTTTGGTTAGCGCTTAAAACACTTGTTGTCCACTTTTAAACATGTTTACCTTTTTTATGAAAGCTGGAACAGGGGTGTCACGTGACATTTTTTATTTCGATCACTATAGCTATCAAGTTGTTTAAAGGACACTCTACTCGGTGAGTTGGATATGTGTGAGTAGTAAGTGGTTGTTAGTCTGGTAACCTCTTGGCCACATGTTAACGACACTGGTGTGGGGAATAAGATCTGACAGGTGGTTCAGATAGGTATACTTTGGGCTGTATGAAAAATGCGCAATGAATGCAACTTTAGAAATCATACTACCTAGCATAAAAATATTGATATTGTAAACTATATGTACGACAGAAAGATACAACAGATTCTATCATTACAAAAAAAAAAAAGACATAACAACATAAAGCATGTGTGCATACCCTGTGAATGAAAAGGAGAGACAAAGCGCATACCTGAGAGCCAAATACCTTTAACACTGAATTAGCTTTGAATCTTCTAAACCCTGCCTTTGTGTAATCCTTTGTAGCCTCCTTGATAATTGCCGCAACTTTCGCAGGATCAACTTTTAAATGTAACTAATCTTGAGGAAGAATGGATTAAGAGGACCAAAATGTTGAAAAGGATTTATCCCATAAGTAACCATAACAATGCCAATAATTGATCGTATTGATAAATTATCAAGGTCAAAATTACACTACTATAGTTGGTCAAAGTAAGAAGACAAAATTTATGTACCTTATAATGTTGGTCCAAATAAATTAAGAAAACCCTTGAAAATGTTGTTTTCTTTGTCCTGGGGATGTTCGTAACCATGTGGAATTGTTATGAGATTTAAAACTGACTCTAAACCGAAGAAAGTACCCGATTCTAAGGTTAAACCAATCTGCTTCCTTACACCTCCGTAAAACTTATATACAATAGAACAAAAATATCAACAATTATTTTTGACTAAACCTGTTGATATTAATAATCCATGTTGAGTAGTGTCTTTTTCAAAGAATTTTATACTAAATTAGTGATAACGGGTATATGATCTTAAATAATGAAACCGGTTCTCAAGGAAGCTAAGAGACTCCATTATTAAAGCTTGTATAATAATGTCTATTAACAATTACTGTCATATGTTGTTATTATGTTGAAAGGATTCCCTTAACAAAATTCAGTTTCGGCAATGAAAATATAGAACCTTTTCCATGCATTATCCCAACTTTATGAAATGGCACCCTAGCTTAGCGATTTCCAGAGGATGGACTTGGAATGTGGTATGAGATTTGTTGAAGTTGATAATGGCTGACTTATTAGCTAACTCATGTGCTACACGTTATTTTATGTTTTACTTGACAGATCATAGACAGATCACAGGTCTATGGGGGCCGGTGAGCCGACTGGCAGTTCTACCCTCAAAGTTCAATTTTTTTTTTTTTTTTTTTTTTTTTTTTAAATGTTCCACTATGATTTTCGTATAAACATAATTGTTTTAGCAAAAATATAAGAAAATGCAACCCCACAAAGTTTAGCAATATAGGTTACATGTTAGTTAGCACTCCCTAACTCAAATTCTCGGATTCGTCCCTACCTAGGAACAATGTTATTGGTATGATTTAGTTTAGAGATTAATTCTGGTAAAATACCTTTAAAGATCAAAATTCTATAAGAATTTGAAGAATCAGTGGGAAGGCAAATAAAGAAGAAGACAACAGTGGATAGACAAACAGAAAAACATGCAATGAAAATATCGAACCTTTTCCATTATAAAGTGATGTAGAAGAAAATTAAGAGTATCTAAAAATTAAGAAAACCCTCAGCTTCTTGCTTATGTTCTAAAAAGTAAACTCCACTCTTTTTGCTGTAAATTTTATTTTACTTTTATTGCGTTTATTAACACAAATAATCCTGTATCATTATTAAGAGTATCTACTAATGGGATGGATTTGTAAAATTAAGAGTATCTGATATCAGATATAATGGAATTGTAAAATTAATTAGGGTTTAAGAAGATGGAAATACTAAAACTTAATAAGAAGATTGGGTACTTACAGACTCTGAATGTACAGTAAATAAAATGTAAAACAAAGGTTAATTAGAAGATTAGGTAGTTACAGTTGATAAGAATCTTAACTGGGAAGAGAAAGATGGGGACGGGAAGAAGATTGGGGTTTTAATCCTAGTCATCATACTAATCATACTAAATATTAATCCTAGTCATACTAATTTAATCCTAGTCATACTAAATTTTAGTCCTAGTCAAATTATGCACCCTTTCCTGATTATAATTTAGATGTTTAGAGATACTTTAAATTATGAGGGTAATATGGTGAAAAATGGTCAGGAAGTCTGACGTAGATTGTTTTGGGATTTCTTTCTGAAATCTGGTAGGATTGAGTAAAACAATTGTTTAATTATTTTCTATATATCGAAACTATTCCAGATTTTTATGCCAAGTAATATTTTCATAGTAAAAGGTTGTATTAAAATTTTATGAGATTTGAGTAATTATTTTTAGATGTGTGAATTTGAAAGATGAATGTTATTGTTTGGCAGATTTATGTAAAGAGTTTCTTTTTAGCATATATGTTTTCCTTTGGGTTTGTCTTTTTGTTTGATTGTCAAGTTGAAATAGACACAACTAAAAGTAGTCTAAATATGGAAGTGGATTAGTATATAATGGCATGTTAATTGATTAATTATGTTTAAAGTAACCTAGAAAGTTATATTGATGAACGCCTAGATATGGCTCCATACCAATGGATGGTATATGAATAGAGAAACGAAATGAGTACTGGACTTGAGATTTAATTATAAATGATTTGGAATGGTTTGATACCATGGACGGTATATATTCGATTTGAAAAATAAGAACGGAATACAAAATGGACTTGAAATTTAATTGTTGGACAAGGGTTGTGTGATTGCTTGATTAGTTTAGTTGTTTTGGTAGTCGCCCAAGCATTAGTACATTTGTCGCACCTCTGGAGTTAGGTTAAAGAAATTAATTATCACCCTAGACGGCTTAGCCTGCGGGTTGACTCTTTGATTATATTTGGGTATTTCCTAGACGGCTTAGCCTGCGGAACTGACCCTTCAGACCTTCATAGCCTTCGGGGTTGGTCTGGGCGCCACATTAGAAAGCTCAAGGGAGCTATTAGAGATCATGAGTTAGGCATACGTCGAGGTTAGCCAAAACTTGCAGGTGAGCACCCACTTGGGTTTTGGTTTCCGCGTAGAGGTTCTTAACCATGGTCAAGGCACACTGGTGCAGTGTGGGTATGGCAAATGTGTGGAGTGCATCCTGTGGGAGGTGTACTAGTGATTGGGCATAGGTTGTAAGTTTTATGATTGTTAAACCCGAGCACCGGCTAGAGGCCAGGACGTGGTTTTGTGACTTTAGATTCGTTGTTTGGTAGTGTGCTAAGGCTTATGATATTGTAATGCTTGGTGCTAATTAATGTTATGGGTAAATTTTATATACTTTGATTATGAATCGAAGGTAGTTATGATTATATGGAAGAACTGCGTTGTTTTATTTATTATGGGTATTAATAGTCGTAATTGAACTTGTCATTTTGGTAGATTATAACTTATGGAGAGTTAGAATGAATCATTATTAATGGTTTGAATGAACGGAATGTACTTTCAGATTGATACAAAGTATTAGAAAACATGTAACGTGTAGGTGATTTGCTTTATTTTTATTATATTTGTGTATTATGTATTAACTTCATTTTGCAGGTGGATAGGTCAACTAATTTATTTTGTGCAGGTGGATAGACCTATCCTTCAAGACAATTGCTGCTTAGGTAATGTGTTTGTATTATCGATCAATTAACATCGTAAATAGATAAATTGGAAGTGAATAATAGAATTAAACATGTGATTAAATAATGGATAAAAGGTTTAAATATAATGGAATTGATATGGTTTTTGGCGTATGCTTATTGTCCCAGCATGGAAGAATTGTTCTTGAAGGTTAATTATGTTGTCAATCATATGTTGGAACTGTATATTTATTACGTTATTTTATGGGAATAGATTTCCCCCTTGTTTACTCATACCAGCTTTCATGCTGACCCATGTTGCTTTGTTTTGCACGTGGGTGTGTTCCATTTGGAATTCCATTTGGAATGCAGGCAGGAGAGGTTAAAGCTATGGAGCTGTGACAGACCGCTTGTTGGGACCAGCAGAGATCTTTAGATATTTCAATCATATATTTTATTTGAAAGTGGTATTCATGTATTTTGTTGGAATAAGTTATGTTGTATAATAGGATGGAATCAGGGGTACTTTTATCGTTTGGATTTTTCTTCACTATATTTTAGTTAAGATTTTTATTGTACCTGGTTTATGAGTTAAAAATTGTTGCGACGTGGGTTTATTTTATTGTTTTTAAATTCGGGTCGTGACATTATACAACTTGGAAGATAACTATTGAATATTATATCAACATGCATATCCACACCCACAAAAATACGAAAACATTTAATAACATTCATAAACAAAGCCCATCATATATATTGTCTTGTTCTTATTACAAACCATTATTACACCATGTAATTAACATGGCTACAAATTGCGTTCAAAGATTAATTACGCACTTCAAGTTGGAAGAAAGCCTACCATGTTAAAGATTATGTGGTGGTAGTGGAAGAAATACTTGAGATGCGTTTAGGTAAATCTTGAACGGCCTACTTTCAACTCCTTCCAATAATTAGGCACTTCAAGTTGTGCCCATGCTTCTTCGCTAGCTACAACCTTGCATTCCACCAGGTCAAAATTGAATCCCGGCCTCGCACACAAATCATTTATCTTCCTAACACGTTGCTTCAAATACTTGCAACGCCTCCGCACGTCTTCGTCGTCAACCTCAACATGAAAGTTAGTGGTCAAACCGGTTGCAATTCCTCGGTTAACGTCACGTGGAAAACTACCATCTTCTTTACGCAACCCAACGATGATAGCCTCAAAATATTTACTACAAATGTAGTTATCCATATCAAAAGACCACCTACGGCACCTTATGCGTTCTGGTCTAGGTGCAAAGTGAATTCCCAGATGGTAGTTTTCCCAGGCATTATACTGCCGGGGGGGGGGGGGGTGGTTTGACCCAGGCATCTGTGTAAGGGATAATTAAAACACAAACAATTCACAAATATTCATAAACATAAGAAACATTGTTCATACATAGTCTTGTTACATAATATAAAATACAATTTATTTTGGGAACAAGGCAAAAAGCTTGTTCATGTAAGGGAGCCATTCACCACGGAATCTACTGCAAGGAGCATTTTCCTCCCATGTCTCATTTGTCGCAATCACCCTTTCACGATGTGCATCTCATTGAAAACCCTTTATATTTAATAATCCACGCATTTGTAAATAGGTATAGAAAAAATACTCCACCCTATCGCGTACATCTTCCACCGACACCGGCATAGACGTTGCTTCCAAAACCTGGAAGACCACTTTTACGTGCGTGTGTTCTTGGAGAGGGAAACCAGGTTCGTTTTTATGCTTGACAAGTGTGTCAAGCATAACCACGTCCATTTTATGGTACCACCCTACCTTGAAAGTGCTTGGACCTTCCATTCTTCTAAAATCCAAAAACAACAATTACGAACAAAACAAAACTGTGTAGGGAAAACAGTCTTGAAAAAACTAACACATTCACATAACTACAAATGAACTGTGTCTATGTTATCAGAATTTGCCAGTTATAAAGCTACAACATAACGATAATGAAAATATACAAAATAACAATCTGCGACATAATATAAATAAAATACTGCATCCATAAAACTGTCGCACGATAGTAATGAAATCACGCCACATAATCCAAAATAAAATACTGTATCCATAAAACAAGCATTCATAATAGTTTGACAAACATAATTCAACAATCATGAACACCCAAAAGCTAGACCCCAACTAGTGTAACTTTCTCATGATCCATTCCAACTTGTATTCGTCATCGATTCCCATAAACGTATAGATCATTTCTGGATTCCCTCCTAAGAAATCCATGCAGTCCAGGTAAGCTTGTCTATTTCCTTGGGTAAGTCCTTTGACAATGCCTTTGTCACGCTGTATTCTTTCCTCAAAGTCCTCATCCTGGATCGCACATTCTCTGGGGTCACAGTCATTCCCAACTTTGTATTCACGGCATTTGCGACGATAGTGTAGGTGTCGGACTTAAATCCATTGTCCGCCCGCCTACCACACTTACTAACCTCCTTGCAGAGAGTATCAAGTAAGATATCCATCATTGATGGTCCCCACCTTTGTTGGGTCCTTTGGGATGGTAGTTCGGGTGGGGGTGGAACGGGAGGGGCACTCCATGTTTGGGATGGAGTTTGATGGTTCCTTCTCTTTGTGTTTTTCGTTGAGGCGGTCGACATTCCTTGAATATTAATAAAAAATCGTAATACTTGATTACAAACCATGAATTCCAACCATAAATGCATTATTAATAAATTGTGCCATCGGTCCACAAGGAATAGAAAAATAAACAAATATCCATTGTCTACGTACACACAACACATAACAAACAATAGCCAACACATGGTAGGGATACTTCAAAGATCGTCATCTTCGTCTGTTTCGTACTGGAAATTGACGTACGCATTCCACATTTGATGACATAGTTGATCCCTCCAATTGGTCCAATTTAGGGATGGCACCATATTCATGGCCGGGGCTACAACATCGACCGGTTCTTCCTCAGTTTCGGCCATGTCTTCCTCATCATCGTCAGGTAGTGCGTCGGGGTCAAACTCATCATCAGGGTCAACATCTTTCAAGAAATTATGTAAGACAACACATGCCAAAATAATCTTGGATTGAACCCTAACGTTGTGGTGAGGGGAGTTCCTGAGATATGCAAAGCGCTTTTTCAAGACACCAATAGCCCTTTTGACAACATTCCTCAAAGATGAATGACGAAAGTTGAAAAGCTCATCCTCATTCTGCGCTACTTGTCTTCCTATCTCTCTGATGTGGTATCGGGTATTACGATATGGAGTAAGGAATCCAGGCACTAATGCAAAGCCGACATCCGCAAGATAGTATTTACCCCCTACAGTTAATGATTGTTGACGTATTAAATCATCGGTTCAGATTTACAGAACATGGGAATGTACATGGTAGGTATACAAACTTACCAGGAGGTAAGGTAAGTCTATGACCAGGACGACTAACAGCATTCCTCAACAAACGACCATCGTGCGCCGAACCCTCCCATCCTGTCAACACGTACGTAAACCTCATGCTAAAGGTACACGCCACCAAGACATTCTGGGTAATCTCTCCTTTTCGGTTACGATATCTAGGTTGGTCTACCAAGGCAACACTTGTCTTGAAATGAGTACCATCGACTGCACCCATAGCATCCTACGACCATTTATACATGTTAAGTAAAGGGATGCATTTCAAAGAAGGATTACAAAGTTACTGTGATTGACAAAGATAGGCTCCGAACCTTGAAATAATGGTGCCAATGATGATATGTTCCACAATCTGCGAGCGGAGAATTCTCCGCTGTCACATTGGTCACAACTTCTCTAAATAATCGTAGGAGTGCATTAAGCACTAGATGGAAGAAACGGTTAACGGTTTCGGTTGATCGATAGAATTGATGGGCTGCCCTTCGGTTTCGCTGGTCATGACCAACTGTTATAAGAAATAGGGCTACTTGTTCCTCAACTGTAAGATATCTCGTATCTTGCAATCCTAGTCTTGTAAGCCTACGACACAAGGAATGGAAGGCGAATCGGTTCATCCTAAGTTGATGATGACAGGACCTATCGCTCTCCATGTAAAAACTCCTAAGAATACCACGTCGCATTTCATTTCGATTCGTACGAGGTGCACGAGGTAGTCGCATGTGGTTCATATGTAATGCACACCACCACTGCTATGCCATTACCATATGAACCACAACAATAACGACTACGGCAGTAACTATCCTACGTTCTTCTTCACCACTGTCCATTCTACAAAACCCCAACAACGTCAAAACTCCACGATTGTAACACACACTTTAAACACGATTGTATTTTAAGTAAAACAAATATTTTAAAATTTCAAAACATATATTAAAATGTGTCATTACAAATTTCATTACAAGGTGACGTTAACATATCCCAAAGTTATGTTACAATTTCTTGCAAATTCTAAATAACAAATAAGAACTTCAACAACACCGCGATGATTACAACTAACAAAACTACAATCAGGTTCTTCACCAACCACCAAGTATCATCTGAGGAAATTGCACGCATTGGGTTGGGGATACAAACAGTCGAAGTAGAAGAAACACAAGAAGACCTTCTAGAGGCAATGGGGCTGGGTAGTGGTTGGGAGCATGCAAGTTCTACTTCAGAGTCCAAGCTCCTGTAGTAATTCAAAAGTAAGCGAGCTTATGCGATTGAAGTACAACCTTCCCAACATGCTCCTTCAAAATTTCTAATCTGAGCATCGGCTTGAGCCCAGTTTGTATAAATACCAGGGTTCCGGCCATTTCGAACCAAGTAACATGCAAATTTACCCATTTCGAATTCTGGAAAATATATTGACAAATCACATATCTTTTTATAAACAAACTACCCTAGTACAAATAACGGTACATGATGTAATCTAAACGAATTCAAACAAACTACCATTTCACAAATAACGGTACTTGATGTAATTTAGACGAAGACAGGGTATCACTTTTCATCGTGCATCATTATTGACCATTCCTAAAATATGTTCATAGCATTTGAAAAAAAAACATGGTCACAACATTATATGCATTCTCATTTAAATATACATTCATTACTACGCATTTTAAGTATAACATTCACTACTATACAATGTCAAAATCAAAAGAATAACATGTCCATTATAAAGTGAAGGAGAGGTCAAAATTGGCATACCTTAAGCGCAGCAACAACAACCCGACACGCAAGCTTAAAATCGACGCGAACCACGGAGCACAGAAAACTACAACAGTAAAACGATCCTTGCATTATAAAAATACAAAACAAAAATAAAACAAATAGATCAAACCAACAAAAGAATGAATTACCTGTAATGGAAACAACAAACAGGTACAAAAATTATCCCCACCAAGAATTCAAATCACCGTTGCGCATAACGAGAAACATACCTAAAAAAAAAAAAAACCATAAAACCTGATAAGAAGGTTTCTTACCAATCAATACTTGCATATAGTACTTTGTAATCGCAATGCTATATATCTTATTGACTACATTGATACAACTTGTATCACACCAATGCAACAGTCATCAAGACACACTAATATATGAAAATGAGTCCTTTACTTATCAATATTCAATATCATTATGCGCAACTATTTTATCATATATAGATATGAAACAATTGTGAAACAAAATGAAACTTAAGATGCATCAAATACTGAAATGGAAACACTAGTCATACTGTACCAACAATTAGGCTTACATTATTTCCAGTTTTTAGAGTTGAGGCTAGTTTAATCTATTTGGAACTGCACTGTTATCATTGATGAATGGTACAAAAACTCTGAACTGAAAACAACATTGTCGTAACAATAATAGAATCTGCACTGAATATGAAGGTCAAAACTATAAGAGTAATAACTAAACTTCCACAGAATATGTCACATTGAACACACAAAATGAATCTTTGAATCTTTTTTCAACTATCTATCAGAACATTCCAAGAAACAAAACAAATAAAGGTTTGCGCCAAGGGGTTGCAGGAAAAAAGTTGCAGCAACTGTTAACAAGTTTACTGAATATAAGTGGAATAACATTTAGAGTTCATAGCTCAGATGTTAAGAACAAACCTGAAATGAAAATTAATATGTAGACATCTTATATATATATATATATAGGCTCAGGTGCGGTCCGTCCGCATGCGGACCGAGGATATTTTTGTAAAAGTTCAAGTTTTCATTATAGAATCAGAGATTCTCGCTAATGTGGTTATCTATATCGGGTCTATCCAAACCCAGTTGAGATCCGATAGATAGTTTGTTGATCGTCTTCCTTCATCCTTCAATCCTTCTTTGTATCTCACTTACACCCTCTTCTTCCACACCCTATTCAATTCTTCGTCCTTTCTTTCACACTTAATTTGTTCTATCCACTTTTATTGATTTCGATTTCAAGAATAGACAAAATGGTTTGTGGTGAGGATGAAAACTATTATCACCAAGCTTAAGGTGCGACCAATGAAAGATAGAATTCGAACTCAATTCCATGAAACCCAAAGTTGATTTAGAAACTTCAATTACTACTCTTCCACCGATCAAATTGGATTTAATAATCCAGTAATTCTTAATAGGTTGAATTTGTTAAGATTTGATGGATATTGTTATTCTCTATTTCATCCAATTCATAATCCCTTGGATGGGGTCGATGATTTCTAAAAAAACAACACTTTTAACTCCTCAATTACAGATTACATAAAGTTCATAATAAGTTTGCTTTAAACAAATAAATCCTAATTTATTGAATTTTATTATTAACTCAGACAATTGTGGTTTCCAACGTTAGATTCGACATCGAAACTTATTTCTTCATTATGAAAATTTTATTCTTTATTTTCTTTTGAATTTCATTCAAATTTTTACTTGCTAAGATCTTTATGTTCTTAGTTAATTTCTTTGTAATAAATCCTGAATCTTATCAACCTTATCGAAAAACATATGATTATCGAACAGAGAAGGGAGAGATCTGTTTGTAATAAAGAAGGAAAGATGGGTTAATATTGGGTTTTGAACTGGGTTCATTTACGTGATCTAATCTATTTTCCACACTGAGTATCTCTTTTACAAAAAAAACCTTAGTCCGTATACGGACGGACCGTACCTGAGCCCCTCTGTATATATAAATATATATATATATTCTAAAACACATTATTATAAGATACAAACACGGATGTTTCCTCATCCTATTTTAAGATTAGCACCTGTAACATTAGCCAGGCATGATTGCTAAAACCTAATAACCACCAACTGCTGTCCCTATACTAAAAACTTCTCGGCTCATGACCAGAAGTTCGAGAGGGTAACCTACGGTGGAGTGTGGACTGCCAACCTGTTATCAAACTGCTCCTGCCCTCAGTAACATATTCTCAAGCAGGTCACCTAGACAATTGGTAGATGTAAACTGACAGAAGCAAACAACAACCACTCTAGTATACGTAGAACACACATTATTATATCTGTAGAGACTCATTCGTATGTTATGAATGAATCATAGATGACTACATCCAGTAATTTTGGCAGAGTTTAGGTAATGTACACAATTATACCAACTTGATAACTTAAGAATTTGGACAGGACAAATAAAAACTTCCTAACTACTGAGGAAAAACCTATAATTTGCGACATGTATCCCAAATATTTTCGTCGATTTTCTTATCCTAAACCACATTGTATCCCTACATTAGCTTTTTCACTGCCAGTATATTCCCATGTTACAGTAAAACGTACAGTTACGAAATCAAATGTAATGAAAGTCATTAAAGAAAGAATCGACAAATTCAAGTAGCATTATTTCCTCTACATATACCAGAAACAAAAAATAGAATTTCTTATATTTGATATAGGAATTAAAGCATGGCAACTAAATATTCAAAATTTACTGAACAAACAAACAAGTAAAACCCCATTTTCCCATAAATCCCCAATTATACAAAAACCCCCAATTATACAAAAAAACCCTAATTATATAAAACCCCCAATTTTGAGAAACCCTAGTCCATTTCAAGCATAATTTGATCAACACAACCCTAAATTTCAGAAATTTATACAAACCCCCAAATTTTCGAAAACCCTAATTACAAAATTTGAAAAAATCGAACAACCCTAGCTTTAAATAAACTTGAATTAGCTAAATAGATGGTTTAAACCAACGAAACCAATCGCATACATCAAAATTTGCAGCAGGAATTGATCTCAAAACAGAAATTGCCATCGCCAACAAAAATAAACAAAAATCGATGAAGAGAGAAGAAGTGAAAGTAGAGAAATGGAGGAAGAGAGGAGATTACCTGTCGAAATCAAGTGAAATCTTAAAGTTTAGTAGATAGAGATCGCCATCGCCATCATCATCGTCGCCATCGTTTTCTCGCTTTTGAACAGATGTTGCGAAGAAAGGTAAAGAAAAAGAAAAAAAATCGATTTTATACCAATGCAATCAATCCGGGTAAAAGCCATCGGGTAAATGGGGTCACCTGCTTGTTTTTGGTAAAAAGTATCTGAAGCAAATTTTGGTTATCAAATACAGGCAATTGGCTGGTCAAACCGTGCAAAACCCATTCACCCGGGTGAATAGCCTTATTCACCGGTTATCAAACAGACCCTAACAAATCTTACTCACCCTAACCATTTCACTCCACTTTCTTCTGTACTTTCTCTTCTATTAGGTACATCTCTTACCACTCAATATCAAAACTAAAAAAAAAAAAAATTCATCTTATTAAAATCAAATCTATAACACTTACCATTTTCACTTCCTTAAGATTCATCCTTCCCAATTTATATATAAAAAAATAAATCTACCACTATTTAGATATATCTATTAACCCAAATGCTACAAATCCACAAACAATAATACGCCATGCAACGACAAAAGATTACAAATAGTTATGAACTTTACTTCCATTTTTGAGCTCAATTACTTTAATATCATACTCAAACTAGGCCTTTGGGTACATAATTAATTTTGTCATATTTTTCCCTTGTAGATAAATCTGATGACGTCAGAGTTAGCATTCATCAAGCAACTTAGACCATTCCAAAAGCATGAATGGAAAATAATGGTCCGTGTTGAAAGACTATGGGAGGTCCTTCAACTTTCCAAAAAAACAACATCTGGCCTCGGCATGATCCTCATCGATGAAAAGGTAACTCTATGAAACACAGTACTTGAATATTTTCTCTTTATATCACAATCCTAATTCAAAAAAAAATCTCATCATCCCTTCTTAAATACAGGGTGATTAAATTCATGCATCAATATCTTCGACCGACCTCCCCAATTTCAGCAACAAACTACAAGAAGCATAAGTGATCATTTTATCAGACTTCATTGTCGAAACAAAAGACAGAACTTACTGCTCACTGAACAAACCTTTCAAGATCAAGTTCAAAATAGATACAAAAATCAACCCAGGAAATAACACAATATCTTTCCCAAAACAAACCTTCACATTCATAGAGTTTCGTTGTTTCGAAGACAAGGTCGACAAGCCCAATCAACTGCTAGGTAAATCAAATATATATTGATTATTGATATGGTGCTTTTTGTGTATCAAAAGATTAGATTAAGAGATTTTCCTTCTTGTGCCTGTATAAATTTAAGATCAAAGTAGACAAGTAACAAGCAAGGGTCATACCCACCTCACAGGGGGAGATCTTAGCTCAAACACAATTAAGAATAATAATTAAGAAACACCAAGGAATCAATAATAAAAGTTTGGTAATTGATTCTACTTCATACAGGCAATAATAATAATAAATCCTAACTTAAGAATATGGAAGATATGGAAAAGAAGATTATATGATGACATAGGGGGAGTAGTAGGTTTCCACAATCTAGGTTATGCAATTATATCATGTTGTTCTTCATATTCAATCTATAACAACTAACAAGTCACCTCTCAGCTATCCTATTAGTTATTAATACCAATAATAATCAAATCCCCACCTCTCAACTATTGAATCTAATTAACTCCACATATTATTCAATTAAATCCTCACCTCTCAGCTATTAAATTTAATCATGAAAGGGTTCCAATAAAAGATAAATATTACAAACATGCAGAAATCACCTCTCAGCTATTTCACTACACATCTACAATAAATATAATACTATTATCAAAACTAGGTCCCCTAAATTCTAACAATAATATTTAACACCATGGATAACAATAACATACAAATAATCATACTTACCTCATATCGCGAATTAGAGATAAGTAAGCATTAAGAACCTTGAATCACAATGAATAAGAAGAAACAACATAATAATCATACATCACCTAGAAAGCTTCCACCTTCCCCCCATGATGATTTAGCTACTCATACCAATGGAACAAATAATTAAATCAAAGAACATCATAATTGAAATCATGGATTGATATTGAATTGAGTACAAAAGTTGATCTTGAAGTGGTGGCTAAAAAATTAACTTAGCTAAAAGATAATAAACCCTAGTTACAACTTCTCTTAAATATCTATTACATAGAAGAATACTTGCATGCAAAGATTTCTAAACTTGATCAAATTCGTGGCTGCTGCTGTTGGCCTCCTAGAGGGATTAGGCAATCAGCAAAACCTAATCCTCTTAAGCTAGAATTGTAGTTTGGGCCAAGACCTTCAGTTTGATATGTCATGGGCCCCAATCGGACTTCTGGTTCTCCTTGTAGAGCCTTTATAAGATCAAGACCCAAACTAGGAAGTCCAGTCCACGTGAGTCAACAGATTTGACCCAAAGTCTTCAGAAGTCAACAGTTGACCGAAAGTCAACATAGGTCAGAAGCAGTTGACCTGAAGTCAATAGTTGACAAAAAACTCAACTGAAGTCAAAGTTGACCGAAAAGTCAACTCAATATATTTCGTGGGTGCAAATATTCATTCTTCTTCACTTGTGCAAATAACACCTCTTTTCTTGCTTTTCTCGACTTTTTGCGTGCTTTTACACAATATTCGCATTTCGGCTCATAAAACCTACATAAAGACAAGAAAGCACTAATCAATAGATATAATACAACAATGTTAGCTAAGTGCTAGACAAACAAGGTATTATACACTTTTGAGGACTTATCATGAAGCAGCAAACATTTTTGCAAGTAACTTGTCATCATGGTCCCAGATGGCCATGGTGCTCTTGTAGTTTATAACATGCTGAACTGGACAGCCGCTCGTCTTATCATACTGTTCGAAGGGCGGCTGCTTCAAGCAGCCAACTTCAAGCATATAGTCCTTCGAACAGTATGATAAGACGAGCGGCTGTCCAGTTCAGCATGTTATAAACTACAAGAGCACCATGGCCATCTGGGACCATGATGACAAGTTACTTGCAAAAATGTTTGCTGCTTCATGATAAGTCCTCAAAAGTGTATAATACCTTGTTTGTTTAGCACTTAGCTTATATTATTATGTTATATCTATTGATTAGTGCTTTCTTGTCTATTGTGTAGGTTTCATGAGCCGAAATGCGAATATGGTGTTAAAGCCCGCAAAAAGTCAAGAAAAGCAACCAAAAAGGTGTTATTTGCACTAAGGGAGGAAAATTGATATTTGCACCCACAGATCTACTGAGGGCACCCCATGGTCATTTCATTTGACTTGACTTTATGTTAAAGTGGGGCGGTCCGAATCTCAGCGCAAACCGGGTCCTATTGAAGCCCACAAGACAGAATTTCTATTTAGAGCTTTATTTAAAGTCCAAACTTCAAAAGGCTCTACAAGGAGATTCAGAAGTCTGATTTGGGCCCATGAGCTATCAAACTGAAGGTCTTGGTCCAAGCTAAAACTTCGCCCAAGAGAATTAGGTTTTGATAAAAATCTAATGCCTTTAGAAGACCAACAGCAGCAGCCACGAATTTGACCTAATTTGGAAGTCTTTGCATGCAAGTATTCTACTTTGTATTTTCTATATAAGAGAAGTTGTAGCTAAGGTTTAGGTATCTTTTAGAATCATATCTTTTAGATCATCTTTGAGGTTTTCATAGAGAGAGGAAAGGGAATATTTGTGAGAGAAAGTTCATTTTCTTCTTCTTCTTGTATCAATTCATTTATCAATATCAAAACCATTAACTTTTCTATTATGATGTTTTGTTGTTTATTTATTTATTCCATGGTGTCATCATCAAGAATGAGTAGCTAAATCTCATTAGGGGGATGGTTGAAGCACTCTAGATGATGTAAAAGCACCATGTTTGTTCTTATTGTTCATTGTGATTCAAAGTTCTTAATGCTTATTTACTTCTAATTCGCGATATGAGGTAAGTATGATTATTTGCATGTTATTGTTATCCATGTTGTTAAAATACTATTGTTAGGGTTTAGGGAGACCTAGCTTTAATGGTTGTGTTTATATTGATTGTAGTTATGTGATGAAATAGCCGAGAGGTGATTATTACATATCTGCAGTCGATATCTTTTATTAAAATCCTTTTGTAATTAAGTCAAATAGCTGAGAGGTGATGATTTAGTTATGAATTAATATGTTGAGTTAATTAAATTGAATAGCTGAGAGGTGATGGTTTGGTTAATAAGACATATTCAATAGCATGCATAAGAGAATCCCGTTTTAATTGAGTGGAATAGCTGAGAGGTGACTACTTGATTATTATAGGCATTGATGATTAATTGGAATAGCTGAGAGGTGACTAATTAATTATCATAGATTGAACATGAAAGAATAACATGTTATGTTTGCATGATTAAGTTTGTGGATACCAATTCTTCCCCATTTGTCATTATAAATCTTTTTTTTCATCTCTACCATATTCTTAAGTTAGTTTATTTAATTATTGCCTGTAGGAAGTAGAATTACAACTCTCTTATTTGTGATTCATTAGTGGTGTTACTTAATTATTGTTTTTAATTGTGTTTGAGCTAAGATCTTCACCTTGGAGGTGGGTACGACCCCTGCTTGTTACTTGTCTACTTTGATAACCAATTTATTTAGGCACAAGAAGGAACAATCAATAAAAATAAAATCTTTTGATAGGTGGTGTTAATTTATCATTTATCAAAATGGCGTCGTTGCCGCTCTAAGGAACGGAGATCATTCAAACACAAGCGAGAATAGTAGTTTCGGGACATCATCCCACTTCTATCCCTCCCACCCTTTTATTTTTTTATTTTTTTAATTATTATTTTTAAGTGTCTTGTTACTTAGTCCTCTTATTGATCTTGCAGCGAAGAAGGATTGAAAAAAGCTCGAAGAACGAAGTCAAAATCAAATTTTTAAGAAGATCACGCATTCAAGAATTTTTCCTGAAAGTTACTGGTTGAAACTGGTTCCGATCTCGAGTCGAGATCAGTTTAGCCTACAACCATCTCGAGTCGAGTTCTCGGCAAGAATTTACCTCATTTTGTGTGATTTTTTCAGAACGTTCCAGAGCAATTTTTCGATTAATTTCTGTTTCCTGTTGAGGGATTGTGAGGTGAACTAAGTAGTTTAATTTTTCCAGCATTCTTAAAAACTTGTAAGATATTTAATTATTCAATCCACGAAGGGGTCGCGGTTGTAATAATTTTAAAGTAGGTGTTGTTAGGATTTAATTTTTGTGTATTTTCGACGGATAGTAGAGCAAGGTTGTGGAGCTAGCCTTGAGTCTACTAAGGAACGACTCCTAAGGACGATTGAAACCCAAGGAGCGGTTTCCCCTTAGTCGATTTCAACTCGTCTTCTCCGCACTTTTGTGCGCTTGTTTGGCAATTTTTACTTTTTAGCACAAAGTGAGAGGTAAGCATTCTCCTAACCCTCCTCGAATCCCCTGCAAGAGGAGTTTCTGTAATGATTAGCATGACCTTGATTGTTGGTTGCTTTTTAATTCTGTTTTTACTTGTTAAACCGGGACTGCAAAGCGGACCTGGCCTAAAAGTGAAACCTAATATCAATTGATTGCAATATCCTAAGCTTTAAAATTAAATCAACTAAAGCCATGCTATCACGATGTTCATTTGAGACCTTGAGCAGATATTTCAACTAGTACTGCGTGAACTATTCTTTGATTCGAGCACAAGCTAGGAATTGGGTCTGGTACCCCTACAGATTACGTCTGTAGAATCACTGTGGTTATTTAATTAAGGATCGTTGCTTACACACAGAAAATCTCCCACACTGGTTATTCACTCCTTGACTTTCAAAATATAGGGAGAATTCGCAACGGAAGCTTGGAAAGAACTCATTGACTTGGGTGAACAAAAAATTGAGTCAGTTTTTGAGCCCTTTGTTAGATGCTTTTGAATGGTTATGACTTCTGTGGCATTTGTAATGCGCATTTTGCATGCATCTTAGATCAGGTAAAATCTTGTCCAAACCAACTCCAATCTACACAAAGAGCACAATCACGGAACTCACTCCTTCTCTTGAGGAAGAGTTTAACGACTCAACCTCCATACCTTCTGAAGAAGAGTTCAATGACTCAACTTCACTTTCTGAAGTAACTCCTACACCTATGGCTCAAGAAGCTACCTTCGGGATTACTTTTCCTCTTTGGCCACTGGGCCACCTACCTGCATAGTCTTGCCCAAGACAACTGCAGATAACTATGACATTCGCCCTCAGATTGTGGGCATGTTGCCTAAGTTCCATGGACTTCCACGGGAATATCCATATCAACACCTCCATAAGTTTCAGATTGTGCTTAATACTTTCAAAGAGAAAAATTTGTCTGAAGAGGAAGTTAGGTTGAGATTGTTCCATTTTTCTCTTGAGGATCGTGCATATCACTGGTTACATAGCCTTCCTTCCAATTCTATTGACACCTTGGCTCAACTAAGCAAAACGTTCTTGACCAAATTCTATCCTATTAGCAGAACTAATGATATTGTTGATGCCATTAGAAATTTCGGCAGAAAGAGGGTGAAGTTTTCTTTGATGCATGGGAGAGGTATCAAAACTTATTTCTTCAGTGTCCACACCATAGAGTTGATGACACAGAAAAAGTTAGGATCATATATAGAGGCCTTAATTATACAACTAGAAACATGGTTGAAAGCATGAGCGGTCGAAAATTCCTTGATTATTCCACCGCAAAGGCTCTGACATTCCTTGAAAAAATTGCTAATAATAGCCAGCAATGGGACTTACCTGGACCAACCCTGAGAAACACAGCCCCGGACTCATATGATAAACCTAGAGGCATATATGAGGTCAAACCCGGCCCCGAGCTTAAAACTGTGCTTCATGGTTTAGTAAAAAGGTAGAAGCACTTGAGGTATCCTTAAAGCACACATCACCTGTTATGAGTGCCTCCACTCTCCAATGTGATGCTTGTCATGAACATACCCATGCTGCCAAATTTTGCCCTTTCCTTTATAATTCACTAGAAACTGAGGAAGCCTGTGTCGGTAATAATGATAATCGAAATAGGGTAACGGTCCCCCCTTACTCGAAAAATGCTCATCACATGAGTAGTTCCAGAGACCAAGTGCCAACCAATCAATCTGCCCCTTCTAAGACCTCGCTTGAGGATGTGCTTGCACGTTTCATTCAACAGACGCAAGCGTCCATTGAATCAAACGCCCAACCCATCCAAAGGATTGAACAGAAACTTGATGAGAAGGCCAAATTCCAGGACAGTCCATCCCGAACCCCAAGGGCAAAAAAATTGCCTTGGTGACGGAAACTCCATCTCCGTCTGCACCGCTTGCTGAAGTTAACTCGGTCTCCACACTTAGACCAGGTAAACAGGTTGATAATCAGATTAATTATAAACCAAGTCCTAACATTGTGACACCGGTTCCCACTACACCTGTTGCCCCACCTAAAGGTCCGGCTAATGAGGCAACCACCTCTAAGACAATGATACATACTCGTAAGATTGTGGATACTCCACTACCTTACGACCCACCCGTGCCTTACCTCCAAAGACTCACAAGGTCTCTAAAGGAAGTCCAAGCAGAGAAAGTACTTGATGTGTTTAAACATATAAAATTAATATACCTTTTCTCACTGCTATTAAAAAGATACCTTTCTATACTAAGGTTTTAAAGGACTTGTGCACCGCTAAGAGGAAAACAAATGTGACCAAAAGCGCAATTGTGGCGAAAGAATTCTCTGCACTTGTCCAACATAACGGAGTAGTAAAATATAAAGACCCTGGAAAACCCACCATACCCTGTAAGCTTGGTGATAAGTTCATGGGTAGAGCTTTGTTAGACCTGGGAGCGAGTGTTAATCTCTTGCCTTAATCCTTGTACCTCAGGCTGGGTCTAACATACATGAAACCCACGAGCATATCTTTACAACTGGTCGACAAATCATTGAAAGTACCTAGAGGATTAGTTGAGAATCTATTAGTCAAAGTGTCCGACTTTTACTATCCTGTTGATTTTGTGGTGTTGGATACTGAACCTATTGCCGATGACTCGGTTCCTATCATCCTTGGCCGACCGTTTTTTTCCACCTCTAATGCTCTCATAAACTGCCGGAATGGTTCTATGGTTCTTACTTTTGGATCCATGACTGTTGAAGTTAATATATTTAATCTTGGCCAACAACCCCCTGATTTTTCTTTATCTAAGGATGTGTGCCTTCTCGATGCTTTACCCTATGAGATGGTACATAGTTGTTATCCCAAAGATCAGGTTGTAAATTGCCCTACCATGCATAATGTTAACTTTGACATCGATCAATCTATTATTCAAACCAACGCTCATCTTGATTTGTGCCTATCTTTGACCCCAAAGACCCTGAGGCCCTTGATTCGATTTGTTGCATTGATTCCGAGTTCTAAGTCGAGACCATCCCTCCATCTTCTGATCCTCTTCCTCCCGAGCTGAAATGTGCCCAATTTGATTCAGACGGTAGTCATCCTATTATCATCTCTTACTATCGATCAGAAACATCAACTTTATTTTCACATTGGAGATAAAGTTTTGGTTTATAATCCTCGTTTGCATTTATTTTCTAGCAAACTTATGTCTCGTTGGTCAAACACCTTTGTTGTATCTGTAGTAACTCCTTATGGTGCTATTACATGTATTAATCCTGCAGACGGTTCTGAAGTTAAAGTCAATGGTCAATGTCTAAAGCATTTCCATGAGTTAAGGCCTCTTGAAACTTTCTTAGAAGACCCTACCTATTTAAACTGACCTTTGACCTGCTGGTATCCAGACCCTCTATGTGTTCCTTTCTTTTTGTCTCTTTTGAGAGGAGTGGTTGAAAGTGTCGGGACCGTTAGTCCACGAACTCTTATTGGCTGAGTTTAATTGATCCAGTGCACGCTTTTCTCTTGAGCGTCACCACCAAACAGACCTGTTTCCCGCTCTGTTTGGGGGTGAGGAAGTCATTTCCCATCTTCTTTTAAGTCTCGAGTATCTGACTTTAAAAGACTCGTTGTTGTATCTTAGACATCAGGATCTCGCGCACTCCATTCTAGCGTTTTATCTTTCCTGTATCTTTGTTTTGAGTAGCGTTTATCTAGGGAGTGAGTCCTGTTTGTCCCCTTGTCTGGCTGAAGACGTTAAACTTAGCGCTCCTGTGTATCTTCTAAACCCAATCGTGCTTCATTGCTTTTCTTTTTGTTGTCGGGTTTAGTTGCATTTTGGTTGTTAAACCGCATGTTCTTCCATCTGTGCTCAGTTCTGTTTGGGGGTGGGCGAGGCCAGCCCACCCACTCTCTCTTTGCCGTTTGGCTGGTTGATAATTATTGCGGTTACAAAATGCATTGTTTTAAGATAGGATTTCCCTTTATGTTGAGTCAGCCCTTTATTTCAGCATATTTTCTTTCAGTTGTGTCTTAGTATGGAATTCCTTGTAATCTCTATGTATGTGGAGATAATTTTGTTTGGCAGGAATTTATAAAGTGGTATGAATTTTTAGTACATTCATGGTAATATCTTTCTATCTCTCTTTCCTATGCTTAGTATGAGCCTTAAGGACGAGGCAATCTTCTTGTTTGGGGGTGTGGAAGTAATACAATCCTTTTTGCAAATGATTTTCAAACTTCTTTATCCATACTTGTGTAAAAATTCAAAAAATTTGAAAGATCAAAAAAATCTTTGTTACAAAGTGATAGATGATAAATTAACACCACCTATCAAAAGATTATATTTTTATTGATTTTCCTTCTTGTGCCTGTATAAATTGGTTATCAAAGTAAACAAGTAACAAGCAAGGGTCGTACCCACCTCCAAGGTGAAGATCTTGGCTAAAACACAATAGAAAACAATAATTAAAGAACACCAATGGATCAACAATTAAAAGATTGAGATTGATTCTACTTCCCACAGGCAATAATTAAATAAACTAACTTAAGAAGATGGATAGAGATGTAAAGAAGATCTTATGATGACATACGGGGAATAATTAGTATCCACAAACTAAATCATACAAACATAACATGTTATTCTTTCATGTTCAATTTATAACAATTAATTAATCACCTCTCAGTTATTCCAATTAATCATCAATACCTATAATAATCAAGTAGTCACCTCTCAGCTATTCCACTCAATTAAAACGGGATTCTCTTATGCATGCTATTGAATATGTCTTATTAATCAAACCGTCACCTCTCAGCTATTCAATTTAATTAACTCAACATATTAATTCATAACTAAATCATCACCTCTCAGCTATCTGATTTAATTACAAAAGGGTTCCAATAAAAGATACTAACTGCAGATATGTAATAATCACCTCTCAGCTATTTCACTACACATCTTTAATAAATATAAACACAACCATTAAAGCTAGGTCTCCCTAAACCCTAACAATAGTATTTTAGCAACATGGATAACAATAACATGCAGATAAACATACTTACCTCATAATGCAGATAAAAGTAAATAAGCATTAAGTACTTTGAATCACAATGAACATTAAGAACAAAGATGGTGCTTTTGTATTATCTAGAGTGCTTCAACCATCCCCCTAAGGGAATTTAGCTACTCATCCTTGATGATGACACCATGGAATAAATAATTAAATAACAAAACATCATAAAGTAAAGTGATTTGATTGATATTGATAAATATAATTGAGTTCAATACAAAAGAAGAAGAAAAAGAACTTTTGCCTCTCAAGCATTGACTATGTAAACCCTAGCTACTACTTCTCTTATATAGAAAATACAAAGCATAATACTTGCATACAAAGACTTCCAAATTAGGTCAAATTCGTGGTTGCTGCTGTTGGTCTTCTAGAGGCATTAGGTCTTTAGCAAAACCTAATTATTTTGGGCTTAAATTGTAGCCTGGACCAAGACATTCAGTTTGATTGCTCATGGGCCCAAATCAGACTTCTGGATCTCCTTGTAGAGCCTTTTTAAGTTTGGACTTTAAATAAAACCCTAAGGGTCTGTTCGGAAACCCGGAATTGAGGCTAGAATTGAAAATCATTTTCCAAAACTAGCAATATTGTGTATTTGGTAAGAGTTTGATCTGTATCTGGAAAAGTCAAATCCTTAAAAACCAATGGATCACAAGTTTCTTAGGGGGGATAAAACTTCTGATTCTTAGGCCCGGTTGGAAATATATTTTCCATACGTAGAACTTTCATATCGTTGAGTATCTTTTTATCTACTATTTATGCCTCTTAAACCTCGTACCTCTCACACATCTCTTCTTCCACACATCTTTTTTTTTTCCCAATTTGATCTCCATCGTCGCAGCTTCTAGAACATCTTTTTTTTTTTCGCTCGATCTCCATTATTGCCGAGGTACTCTCTCTCTCTCTCTCTCTCTCTCTCTCTCTCTCTCTCTCTCTCTCTCTCTCTCTCTCTCTCTCTCTCTCCTGAGTTGTATAGTTTAAGTACCACTATCCTTCTATTTGCTTGCTGATTTTAGTTTATACTTGTGCATATTTTATAGTTTTGCATATGTGAAGTTGTGGGTATATGATTCTGGAAAAGAAACAGTAGATTTGATTTTTTTTTTTTTTTTTTTTTTTTTTAATGTTGTTTTCATTAATCTGAACAAGGAATTTGTTATTTGGCTCAATCAGTATTGGTAAATGATTGTACAGACTGTTTTTTCATGAAATAATGGTAAATAATCAAACCCCATAGATTGATCAGTATTGGTTCTATGCATCAATTGTTTATTTGTTTGTATAGTTATAATACTTGCTATGGATGATTACATGCTTACGACAAATAATTTATCATCTATATTTTGGGTTATTTTATAATTTAATTTTAAGATTTTTTATTAATTAGTTAGTTGTTAATATAGATGGACAATTCTACATATGACACCGACGGAGAAAATATGGATGTTGTTGTTGCTACATGTGTTGTTACAACATTATGTGTTGTGGGATGGTATCAAAATATGTATATTGATAAATTTCTATCATCTAACTGTGATATTGAAAGGCAAGGATTTATGAAAAGGTTAACTAATGCTAATGCTAATGATTGTCATGCTATGTTGCGCTTGAATAAAATTCAATTTATGAGCTTTTGTGATCTTTTACGTTAAAAAGGGGGACTAGATGATTCAAGATTTGTTTCTTTGGAGGAGCAAGTTGCATATTTCTTACATACCATTGCACATGATCAAAGAAACCGAGTTGTGAGATTTGAGTTTAGACGTTCAGGGGAAACTGTTTATCGACATTTTAAACGGGTTTTGAATGCAATAATCTGCTTATATAAGTATCTTGTTAAGCGTCCAGAACAGCTTCCTTATACAGAAGTCATTGGAAAGCCTAGATTTGTTTATTTTAAGGATTGCATGGGAGCATTAGATGGAACTCATATCCCTGCAAAAGTAAACCTTGCAGAACAAGCAACATATCGGAATAGGAAGAAACAAATTTCACAAAATGTTTTAGGTGCATGTACAATGGATATGATGTTCACTTACGTTTTAGCTGGTTGGGAGGGATCTGCTACAGACAGTAAAGTACTACAATCTGCTCTGCGGAGAGAAGATTCATTGCCAATTCCAACTGGTATGTTCTTTAATTTTTGCATTTCAAGGACAAACATACTTTATTAGTTTAAAAATTACAATGACATGGTTTTTTTTTTGGTTTTTTTTTTTTTCAAATATAATTCAAATTTTATTGATAAGCTCAACGAATTACACAAAAGTAGAG
Organism: Aquilegia eximia; assembly: GCA_023053565.1. Taxonomy (NCBI): domain Eukaryota; kingdom Viridiplantae; phylum Streptophyta; class Magnoliopsida; order Ranunculales; family Ranunculaceae; genus Aquilegia; species Aquilegia eximia. Next base: position 207,735 of record JALIGU010000053.1, read on the forward strand.
GACAAACGCGCTACAAACTGAGCGGCAAGTCCTTTCTGGATAGCAAACCCGATTCTCCTAAATACATAATCGTTCGAACCTGCAGTCATCACGTTGCTATCCATTATCTTCTGCACTCTCCTGAGGAGCTCAACTGCTTCTGAGCCTAGCAATCCAAATGTGTCAAATGCAAAGGGGATAAAACTATGTTGGTTAGCCCTACAAGCTCCGTCATGTTTCTCCACTTTTGCCGCTGCTGCATTGCTAGCTGCTAGCCCCACCTCAAAAATCCCAGCACTCAGCCCAACCATCGGAGACGCCCCTGTAACATCAACACACGCATGTTTACCTTCAGACCAGTTATAGACCAGAATATCAGCAGGACGTAATGTCGATCTTCCTTCCTTAGGATCAGTAAGAAAGTTAATAGGAGCCTCCTTCTTAACCTGTACGCCAGCCCGCCAGAACACATCACACAAGATATCTCTAACGTGGTCATGCCTGTACTTGAAGCCAGGGTAATGCTTACAATGGGCCGCATGGTCCCCGAAAGCATCAAGTCTACTCTTCTTGCACACTGGACAAAGCTCACCATCTGAATATAGAGGGATCATCAATCGATAACGAAGAATGGCACGATATTCTACAGGCGTCATGCGTTGTCCAAGCCCTTCCATCGGGATAGCAAGGAGAAAATCTTTGGCATGTTCTGACTGCACACATCCGATCACGGCTTTTTGTCTAGCTGACAACTCAAATTCCCTCTCAAGACCAGAACTAATCTTGTTGTAGTATGCTTCCGCCAAGACATGTTGGGGTCTGAAGGGGACGGTAGCAGTTGGAGCAAGATTACTGAGATCAAAATCAGGTATAGAAAGATGTAAACTAGCAATGGCAGTATCGAAAACATTACCCATAGGTGGAGTGTCACAACCTCGAAAATGTGGTCCTGGAGATCCTTGGTTTACGTACGTGAAGCTACGAAAGCAAACTTCATAACATCAGTAGCACAATAGATACCAAGTCCACCCATACGTAATGGGAGGGTTGCCATACGCCACTGTAGATCGCCAAAACCAGGTCCATCAGAAACCACAATATTTTGAAGGGATGCACGAAGCTTGTGGTCAAACCATTCGGCTGTTTCCTGAACATAATCAGGGGGGCAAGTACGGAGAGCAAAGATGAGTTTAGATAATCCCATACAAGAACGTAAAAGTGCCAACTCACACTGCGGATCCTTTAGCTGTGGTAATAAGTCCATAAGTTGAAGTGTCTTATCCACTCGTTGACGAACATTACCCACAATAAATGATGCATCAGTACTTACAGCCCCTCCAAGCAACTTAACCCCTCGCTGAGGACATGATATACCAACCGGAAAGATATCTGGATAAGGGCAGTCAGGATCAACAGAAGGCCAGAACAACTCTGTCTTAGACACATTAAGCACGAGCCCAAGAGATGGTCCTCTTTCCTGAATGATGCGAATAGCTCTGGCCACATGTTCTGTACTACCAATCAGAGTACCATCATCTAAGTACCATGCCTGCAACTCCAAGTGGCATTCTGACTGAATGCGGTGTATCAATGGATGCAAGACCAAAGCAAAGAGAAGAGGCCCCAAAGGGTCCCCCTGCTGTATCCCAGCTGCTGACCAAATATGAGTAGACCCAAGATACAATCGAGCAGGTTGACAATAGAGGTATTCGACCCATAGAGCAATAGATGGACAATGATTGCGTACCTCCCGTAGCATAGCAGACCGATCAACAAGGTTGAAGGCATTCTGAAAGTCCACAAGCAGCATAGAAAGCGATGTGTCATCCTTGTTGGCATAAACCAACCGATTAACAGCATGCAAAATTGCCTCTGCTCCACCAGGCACACCAACCCCAAACTGAAAATCCTCTAAGTATGGGACAATATCCTTAGAAACTCCTCTCATGGCAATCTTAGACACCAGGCGACGCCAAACCATACCCACAGCTATTGGGCGAATGCCGTTACCGGGCTTAAGAAGTGGGGTGAGCGGTGCACTAGCTATGAACTCTGCCAAGACCCGGGGGCATCGACCTTGTAGCCATAAGTTCACAACCGGTGTCAAGGCCTCCATAAGATCTGGGGCTACAGCGGATGCAGCCCCACTCATAGCATCCAATAGGTGTTGGGCCCGGAGACCATCTCGCCCACAAGACGTCCCTTTGGGGAAGGACCTGATGCATGATAATATCCCATCCCTCTCAACTGACAAAGGTGACTCAAGTAAAGGAATGTCGGGGACAGATGGTGGTGGATGCTTCGGGTCTTTATCCTCTAAAGCCCGCTGCGTCTCTGGAGTGTTCGGAGCAACCCCTGATGATGCCAACACCTTCACGGCTGCTGCAAAGTGCCCGTCTGCAACCTTTTGCAAACACCGTCGTACATTCTTGCTTTGGGACTGTCGAGATGGTCGTTCCAATGGAGGCTCTGTGTGTGTGACCCTCTCAATCAGACGAAATATACCCCAGGCTCGTTCCAAATAGAGAGAGCCTGCAAAATCTGATTCTGCTGGAGATATTTTCGAGAACCAGAACGACGCTCTTGGCGATTCTGCGGATGGAACACTTGCAATGTGCAATGGGGAAGCAAGAGCAATCTAACCCATGGCCCTGTCGACATGGGGTCTGCAGTAACCTCATACAAGACTGACTTCAATGCACAGGAGAATGCTAATCAACAAGGACGTGGAATACTTTTCACTGTGCGAAAAGGTCTACAGAAAATACGATCAAGTGATATCTCATCTAAAGAAGGTGCAACAATAGAAAGGTGAGTATTGATACCAGTGTCCCTTCCTGCTGTAGGTGTGGGTGGATTATCAACATGCACAATCTGTGGTGGTTGTATACCTACAATTGCACACTCTAACTCACCGGTCTCCTTTCGCGCAGATGGTTTGATGACTGCACCATCCGGATGTTTACATTTTATGGTCGATGCATGGATACCAAAACAATCACCACACATCCATTTGTTCAACCTCTTCAAAGTATTGTCAAGCGACGAAAATAAACCTATATCAACTTTGATCGCATCTCTCAGCCTGTCGATGTCATTAACCCTCTTCAAGTGATCTTTCTTAACATGCGTTGGGATGTACGAAGATTTGTATCCATTTCCACACGGTCCATTGGTGCATCCATCAAAATTTCGAAATGGACAATGGATACTCTCCATCAAGCAGCCAATTTTTGTTTTTTTTTTTTTCAAGGTTTTTTTTTTTTTTTTTTTTTGGCTTCTGGCTTGGCTTGGCTTGGCTGAACTGTCTGTTGGTTCTGGCTCGGCTGGTTGAGCTGAACTGGGTCGGCTCGGCTCGGCTCGGCTCGGCTCAAGCCAGATTGGCGATGGCAGCAGAGATCGAGATCTATCTCAGGCTAGGTGATGGTGGCAGGAATCAGCAGGGGAGAGAAGCAGAGGGAAGGAGATGAAGACGATGGTGGTGGGAGAAGCAGGGGGGAAAGCAGCAGCAGCAGCGGGGGGAAAGCAGCAGCAGCGGGGGGAAATGGTAGAGGAGGCGTGGGGTGATGATGGTGATGGTGATGGTGATGGTGGCTTAATTTAGGTGTCGGCGGCGGTCATCGCAAAGATGACCTTGCAAGTAATCGCGGCGGCGGCGGTTCTTTTTGTTTTTAGGAAATTATTATCTTGTGGATGCAGGATATGCAAATGCCCCTGGGTTTCTTGCCCCTTATCATAGTGTTCGTTACCATTTGAATGAATGGAAGGGTCGCACACCACAAAATGCAAGAGAACTATTCAACCTTAGGCATTCGTCATTACGAAATGTTATTGAAAGGACGTTTGGGCTAATAAAGAAACGATAGGCAATACTAAGACATGAACCTCATTATAGTTATAGAATGCAAGTGAAAATTGTGATTGCGTGTTGTGTAGTTCACAACCATATAATAAGTATAGATCCAAATGACCCATTACTAACTGAGGTTGATGCAGAGTTACAAAATCAAGTAGTAGAGACACCTGATCAGTTGATTACTGAAATAGATTATGGTAACAATGAGTGGAACCTAATGAGAGATCAAATGGCAGAACAAATGTTTGCTGACAATATGGGTTAATGAAACATTAACATAGACTATTAATGCACATGCAAGACATGTTGATCAATAATGGTTATTTTTTTTTCTTAATAAAGTAGTATATTTATATTCTAGTTGTTATGATTATCAAATTGATTTGTGATATTGAAATTATTCTCATGTAAATCTCATTGCTTATACTCAACTAACAAAAAAATATTGTATATTCTATTAAGTTGTATCTGACTTTTTGTTTTTGTTTTTTGTAAGTTGTATATGACTTTCAACTAATCTTGTTATATGTTTGTTTGTTCACTTCAGAAATGGATGAATCACCAGAACAAGCTAGGAACACAAAAACCAAAGGAGCATATGTGGTTTGGACTGTAGAGATGGATCATGTACTAACTGAGACATTTCTTGATCAAGTACAAAAGGGAAACAAATCTGAACAAGGTTGGAAGTCTACTGTATGGACTGCAGCTATTGATGCAATCAAAGATAAGTGTGGGAAGCTAATTACAAAAGTCAATGTTCAAGCTCGTTTGAAGACTTGGACTAAGAACTACAATATTGTCACCGAGCTTAGACAACAATCAGGATTTGGGTGGGATGATAATCGCAAGATGATAGATGTGGAAAATAATATTTGGGAGAATTACCTCAAGGTAAATTTTTTAAGTACTTGTTCTGTTTTCTACTGTATATTTTTTTTAGTCTTGATCTTTGAACTTTCCTTGGCAGTCACGTCCAGAAGCTAAAGGATATAGGTATAAGGCTCTCACAAACTATGATGACTTAGCTATTATAGTTGGAAATGCTCATGCCAAAGGCGACGGTGCTAATACCGGAGGTGAGGTTGAGAAATCTGGAGAGGAAGGTGGTGGTGGTAATGACGATGGGTTAGAAGACATTACCGAGGACGATGATGGACTAGATAATAATTTCTCGCAACAAAAAAGAGGTAGACCAACAACACCTGTTGTTGCAAAACAATCCACTAGAAGAAAAATTTACACGGGCGATGTTGTTGCCTCAGCTGTGACTATGATGGCAGACACGTTGAAGTCTATGGTTGAAACAAACTCACGCGCATGTCTTCCTACTGTTGACGCGGGAAAACTATATGAAGAATTCTCAAAGATACCAGAAATTGATCGATCTCTTACACTTAAAGCGGTTGATATGTTAGCAGCTGATAAGACTAAACAACATGTCTTTCATGGGCTTCCCATTGAATTGAAAAAAGAGTGGTTGATGATGCAGTTTAATCACTCAAATTAAGAGTGTTTTTTTTATTTATTTTTAAGGTTAATGTTATGGAATAAATTGGATTGATATTTTAACTATTCTAGAAGAAATAAATTTGGTGATACTTGAAATAAGTTTGTTGATTTTTAAAAAAAAATAATAAACAGAGTTTAATGTTTATATAGTGGTATACTTTTAATAGATATTACATGTGAGCATAAAAAATATATTTAGTGGCCAAGAAACTGTAATTCTATGTAGCATCCAAATAGGCAAAATTAAAATTCTATGGAATTGAAATTTAATTCCGTGGTTGAACCAAACACGGTGAATTTCAACATTAAGAATTATGATTCCTCAGAATCCTAAGTTATGGAATTATAATTTCAATTCCAATTCGGTGGAAAGTTCCCAAACAGACCCTAAATAGAAATTCTGACTTGTGGGCTTCAATAGGACTCGACTTGGGCTGAGATTTGGACCACCCCACTTTGACATAAAGTCAAGTCAACAGTATCAACCGTGGGGTGCCCTCAACAGATGTGTGGGGTGCAAATATCAATTCTCCTTCTCTTGTGTAAATAACACCTTTTTGGTTGATTTTCTTGACTTTTGGCGGGCTTTAACACAATATTCACATTTCGGCTCATGAAACCTACACAATAGACAAGAAAGCACTAATCAATAGATATAACACAATAATATAAGCTAAGTGCTAAACAAACAACGTGTTATTCGAGGGATAAATATAGACTTTTGAAATACCACCAAACAGCACTTTGTTTGTCCTCAAGCAAAGGTGAGAAGAAAAGAATTAAGGACTCAAAAGAGAAGTAAAACTAAGGTGATTGCATTAACCATATGCATCAAGGCTTTCAACCACAAGGATTTCCCAAGCGAAGGAGTTATAGTCTCTTGAGGGTTTTCCAGAGAAGATACCCATAAACTTACTACAATGACTAATCCAAAGAATAGGATGTTCCACCATTTACCTCAGAAATGGTTATATCTAAGATAAGGATAAGTATTGCAAAACCGTTCATATGAGATAGCATACTACAAATGCATGAATAAAATATAAAATATAAAATATAAACCATGCATAACGGTCTCAAATGCATCAAAAACAAGCATGTACCCACACTACCACGGGTCTTAAGTCACCATTAGAAATGTCGTTTTGACTTCTGCCCCACAGAAATACACTCAGAAATAAAAGTCACTCAGAGATGGTGTTATCATTTTACCTCTATGTGAGGAAAGAAGATGGACAATCATCTCACATATATCAATAAGAACAGACTGGTGTAATGGAATGAACTTAGCCTCAAAGAATGGAAAAATTAGGCTTGCTTGAGATGTCGGGTATTTCACCTTAGCATCTTCTCACTTACTCGCCATATCCTACCATATCAGCTTAAATCTACAAAAGACAGTAATAGGTTGTAACTTGGCTTAGGATAGGGCTAGAAATGGAAAAAACTTTTGTGAAATATTTTTGGAACATTCGGGCCTTCAATACTTGTGATTTGTAATAACAACATATGGAGAAATTTTTGGAATTTTTCTTTTGGGAAGAAGTGTTTCTCATCTTCTTTGGGGAAAATTCAATGAAGCTCTAGCCAATATTTTGGAATCTTCCTTTCTTTTGGATTTAAAATGGTTTGGGAAAATTCTGGCTTTTACAGGAATTTCTTCAAACTTTTTGGTACTGTTTGTATTTCTCATTTCTCATTTTGTATTTCTCATTTCTTATTGTAACCATATAAACAATCATCCTCATGTTCCCAAAATAGTAGGTAAAATGACCTAAACATTCTAAGGGCATTTACTCCCACAATGGAGTTGGGTAAGGATAATGGGCTTAAGAAAAAGGCTAAAGTAACAAGAAAGGCTCAGAATGGTCAACCTAAAGGGATAAAACAATCATAGGGTAGGCTAAGGTAAACAGGGTTTAACTAAATCTCTTTGTATCATTTCTAAGTACTGATATGGTGATCACATCTTGAATAAGCTACAAGACCTAAGTTTATATTACACCCACTTGATGTCATCTCAGGGCTAACTATAAAAATGAAAATGAGACTAAAATCAGACAAAACTGAGAGGTTGAGTCTTTTGACTCCAGATGTACGTAATAACTCTCCAAGAAAAGGACGGGTCTCAAAAGCTCACTGGGTTAAGTCTCCACATTTATTCCTCAAGTTTCTCAAGGTGTAATTGTATTTGCACATGTAATCTGTAATAAATGCAAGTGAATGCCATGCTTATGCTCATGCAAATGTAGTATAAGACTCAACTACTTGGTGAAGCAATAAATGTCCTTAAACTTGAAAAAGGTAGAATTCAACCATTATATTCATCATTGATGGTGTACTTATCCTAACTTTTTGGAAAAGTCTTTGTAACAAAGATTTTTTTGGTTTTTCAAAATTTTTGAATTTTTATACAACTGTGGAAAAAAAAAGTTTGAAAATCTTTTGCAAAAAGGATTGTAAGACTTACCCACCCCCAAACAAAAAGATTGCCTTGTCCTCAAGGCTCATGCTAAGCATAGGAAAGAGAGAAAGAAAGATATTACCATGAATGTACTAAAAATTCAAACTACTTTCATAAATTCCTGCCAAACAAAATTATCTCCACATACAAAGAGATTACAAGGAATTCCATACTAAGACACAACTGAAATAAAATATGCTGAAATAAAGGACTGAGTCAACATAAAAAGAAATCCTATCTTAAAATAATGCATTTTGTAACCACAATAAATGTCTACCATCCAAACAGCAAAGAGAGAGTGGGTGGGTCGGCGGCGCCCACCCCCAAATAGAACTGAGCACAGATGGTAGAACAGACGATTTAACAGCCAAAATATAACTAAACCCAGCAACAAAAAGGGAAGCAATAAAGCATGATCGGGCTAAGAAGATACACAAGGCTGCCTCCCAAGAGCGCTAAGTTTAACGTCTTCAGCCAGACAGGCGGACAAACATGTCTCACTCCCTAGATAAATGCTACTATAAACAAAGATACTGGAGAGATAAAACGCTAGAGTGGAATGCGCGAGATCCTGATGTCTAAGATACAACAAGGAGTATTTTAAAGTCAGATACTCGAGACTTAAAAGAAGATGGCAAATGACTTCCCCACCCCCAAACAGAGCGGGAAACAGGTCTGTTTGGTGGTGAAGCTCAACAAAAAAACGTTCACTGGATCAATTATACTCAGCCAGCAAGAGTTGGTGGACTAGTAGTCTCGGCACTTTCAACCACACCTCTCAAAAGAAACAAAAGGAAAAGAACACAGAGAGGGTCCAAATACCAGGATGTCAAGGGTCAATCTAGATAGGTACGGTCCTTTAAGAGAGTTTCAAGAGGCATTAGCTCATGAAAATGCTTAAGACAATAACCATTGACTTTAAATTTAGAACCGTCTGCAGGATTAACACATGTAATAACATCATAAGGAGTTACTACATGAAAACGGCACGAAGTGGTTTGACATCAATTTTGTGACAAAGTGTCCATGGTTATCTCGCCTTGAGTTCATTGTTAGGAAAACCAAGTTGTACGCACATTGTCCCGAGTCTGTGTTCTCGCGTCTATGTGTCAGAGTGAAGATTTGGTGTTAGGACGTACGTACCTAGTTAGGACGTACGTACGTCATGGTAGGCAGTAGACTTGTTTTGGTCAGGACGTACGTACCAAGTTAGGGCGTACGTATGTCATGGTAGGTAGCAAACTTGTTTCGTGTGGAGACGTACGTACCGAGTTAGAGCGTTCGTACGTCATGGTAGGCAGCAGGCTTATTTTTGTGTGGCGACGTTCGAACGTCATATCGACGTAAGAACGTCCAAAGTCGATTTGCACTATTTCGGCCCATTTTCCTTGTTTTCCAACCCTAAGTATAAATAGGGTTTCTATTCCAAAGGACAAGTGAGTTTTTTGGCCGTCCAATTCATCTCTAGTCTTTGAGTTTGTTTAGGTTTTGGTTTAGGTGACTTTGGTGATTGAACTCATCTTCTTCTTCCCCATTCATCTTCTTCTTCCTTCTTTCACATTCATCTTCTTCTTAATTATTGAATAGTGATTTAGCTTCGAGTCTTCTTGTGTGTTCATCAAGAAGTCGAGTATCCTTGTGTGTTCATCAAGGAACTCTGGTGTAAGCTTGTTTTATAGTTCGGCTTCGAGTCTTCTTGTGTGTTCATCAAGAAGTCGAGTGTCTTGTGCGTACATCAAGGTGCTCTGGTGAAGTCAAGGTGTTAGAGATAACCAGTAGTGTCAACTCGCAGTGATTGCAGGTAGTTGATAGGTTTGTACATCTCTTTTCATCTAGTGGATTTATTTGTTATCGCGAGGACAACCGTGGACGTTTCCCATATTGGGTTTTACCACGTTAAAAATATCGTGTGTTCTTTTATTTGTTTATTGCTTTATTGTTTGCTTTACTGTTGTTATATTGCACATATATTGGGTTCTCAATTGGTATCAGGAGCAGGGCGCTTGTTAAGGAGCGTAAAGGCTCACGCGTAGATCCTTAGTGCAATTTTAATGGATTCTGATAAATTTGGAACACTAATTTGTCCTCCTAAATTTGATGAAACTAATTTTCCCTATTGGAAAGTTCGTATGGCTGCGTATTTGCAGGCTATGAGTGAGGATGTGTGGATCGCTGTGGAAGTTGGTTGGTCACCACCGAGAGTTACTACAGGTAGTACAGATGAGGTTGTTACAAGTGTAAAGCCACGAAACACATGGAGTGTGAAAGACAAAGCTGCTTCTACTAACAACCAAAGAGGGCTTAATGCCATATTTATGGCTTTGGATGCTAGTGAATTTCGAAGAGTTCATGGTTGTATAACATCCAAAGAGGCTTGGGATAGGTTGGTAAGAACTCATGAGGGTGACTTTGCTGTCAAAGAGAGTAAGCTTGAACTTCTTATTACTCAATTTGAAACTATAAAAATGGATAATAATGAATCTTTTGATGAATTCTTTATTCGTTTGCAGGATATTATCAACACTAGTGCATCTTTAGGTTTAGTGTACACCGATACTCAAATAGTACGTAAAGTTCTTCGGTCTTTGCCATCTAGATTTCGTTCTAGGAAAGATGCCATTCAAGAAAGCAATGACTTAAAGACCATGTCCATAGAGACCTTAGCAGGAAAATTGAGAACTTATGAACTTGAGGTTCAACTTGAACAACCTCAAAATAAATCCTTTGCTTTTAAAGCTGGAACTTTTGAGGATGTACAAGATGAAAAAATTAATCATGATAAGTCTCTTGACACTAAGCAACATCTAAGTATCATTTATCGTTATCTTAAACATATTTTTAAGACTATGAAATATAATGGTTTGACTAACCATGATTTTGACGAGTGTAAGCTTCCCAAGAAATTTGGTGCACAAGGGATAGAACAACAAAAAATCAAGTTATCTACCACTTGGGAGGAAGATGAAAGCGATGATGATGATGATGATGATGTAGCGGAAGACCATGCTACACATTGTGTTGCCTATGGAGCATCTTTGAATGAGAATGTGGATTGTCAGGTAACCGATATTGTCGATCATGAATTCGATGATTCTATTTTGGTAAGTCCTGGTGAGTTAAGGGAATTACATATGTCATCTGTTGAACAATGTCAATCCTTGCGTAAGACTAATCAGATTTTAAATGATATGGTTGAGTCTCTTGTAAAAGAGAAATCTGTACTTGCAGGTGATATGGATGCCTTATCTGAGGAATTTTCCTAAGAAAAGATAGATTTCCAATCTAGAATTATTTCTTTGGAAATATCCAATTGTGAGATAGAAGATAAGTATCGTTCCTTGTTGCTTGAGCATGAAGCTGTGAAAAAGGATTTATTCGCTTCTACTAAGCGATTGCGAGGGTTTGAGAAAACTTCAGTTGATCTAGACACCCTTATTAAAAGTGGAAAGTTTTCTTCAGATAAGACTGGTTTAGGATATGACTATATTGGAACTTCCTCCAGTTGTGTCCCTACTACTACTTCTTTTGTGAGGCCATCATTGCCTCCCTTGTTACCAAATTCTCATATTCCTACTCCGTCTCCACCTATCAAGGCTTTTGAATCTAAGCCAAATGTGATGACCAAGAACAAGACAAGCCCTAAACATAGACATTTTAAGTGTTTTACTTGTGGTCGGTTAGGTCATACTTCAGCTTTCTGTTGGGATAAAAATTCCATGGTTCCATATTCTTCTTCTTATGGTAATAATTATTGGAACTCACATTGTTCTTTTCCTGTACAGGCTCATCATTCCTCTTGGCCTCCTTTTATGCGAAGAAGTGGCCCTAAAAGACTACAACACTTCAACAATAGAAAGAGGGTTGTGCAAAAGGTCATCAAACCACCCCATATATGGGATAGAAGCATCGATGCTGCCAAATGTAGTCTAGAGAATGAGAGGTTAAGGATTGGAAAGTCTACTATCAGGGATAATGTTCAAAAATCCTCCATATCCGGGTCCAACTTGCAGAATATCTCTAAAGTATGGGTACGAAAGGATGACTTGAACATTCTTTTTTGACTTCTTAAAGTCAGATTGAATATCATCTTCGTATTTTTATTTTTTTTGTTTGTTTTCTAGCCTTGTGTTATTTTAATTGCATATTTTTCTAACCATATAGGCTATTTGTTTGATGTGTTTTGTCTTTTTGTTTATGCATGCGTTGTTTGTTTGGGTTGAATATTATAAAAAAAAAAAAAAAAAAAAAAAAAAAATAGTTTACTTTGTTATGGGTGTTTGGGATACACATACTATGTATATGCATGTGGTTAGATTGGTCTATTACTTTCAATCATTCTTGTATGCTTAATATTCATGGATATAACTATTTTATTACACTTAGCATACGCTTGTGCTTTCATGTTTAGATTTTAGACCAACATTTATCTAGTTGTGTCTCATGCATATATCCTTGCTTGTTTACACTATGCACAACTAGGTGACACTTTGAGCGTTTGTTTGCATATCTTTTTCCATCCTTTGAACATGATGAACTTCTAGGATAATCATTAGTTGGAAATATACGTATGCATGCCTTCTTATGTTATCTTGATTATTAGTATGAAGGCGGTATGGTAGTGGTCAACAATTCACAAAATCCCCAGCCTTTTGATCTTCTTGAGAAAGAAATCATTTGGTATACATACCCGTTGGGGCCGTGAGGGTCATGCAATGACGGATGCACTCAAGAGATGTTAGTTCTTGTGTTGCACGTTACCATGATGTTGCACTACTTTGAAAAGGGGAAGTAATTTGAAAAGATGTAGGCTACACCCTACCACATGTTGCAAAAGATGAAGGTAAAAATCCCTTTCACATGTTAATTTATGCACAGTAAAAAAAAAAAAAAAAAAAAAACAGGTTATAAGTGCATTTCCCCGTGTCTGTTTAGGCGTTTGTGAAGTGAAATCCTTCTAATGGTGAATACTAGCTGTTTTGAGTGTTCTTATGGTTTGTGAGTGAGGTGTGGAAATGACTCTCTTTGTGTTTTCTTTAGCTTTCCCACACACCAAGGATGTTTGTATGATGCATTTCTAGTAGATGTTTGGTTTCATATTTTAATCTTTGATTGGTGCGTACTTTGTTTAATGAAACTAAGTTTATTCATCTTTACTAAGTATCTTGTTTTAATTGAGCTTGCATATACTCTCTTCTACCCTTGTATGCATGGTTCTTTGTGTCTTTCAAATATCCTTATTTGGTTGGTTTGTTCTAGGGTCATCTTTCTCATATGCATTGCATTTAGGTGGAGCTTTTGTTTAAGGGGAGAATTCTTTGTATTGACATCGTGTTAACAAGTGTTTATTTTATGGCTTCCGTTGCATATCTTTTTTGTTGTTAACATGATTGTTCTCTTTCTTTTATTCTTTAATCTTATTTGTTATGGTTTGGTATTTTTCTTTTCTCTTTCTTTTGTTCCCTTGCTTTATTTGTGACAAAAAGGGGGAGATTTATGACTCTAATACTAACACCTTCTTCTTCTTTGTTAGTGTATTTTTGGGTCATGTTTCAGGTATGCTACACGTATGGGGGAGTGAACGTGTTAATGTTTAGAGGTTGTACAGTTTTGGGTCATGTTTCAGGTATGCTACATGTATGGGGGAGTGAACATGTATGGGGGAATGAAAGTGATGATGATCACAAAATGCATGTACAGTTTTGGGTAAGCTCGAGTATTAAACCTTGGAGCTCATGAAGTATGGGGGAGTTGTTCGAGGAACTTCCGTTGGCTCTTTGATTGTTTCAGAATTTCTTGTTCGTTGGCTCTATGATTGTTTCAGAAATTCTTGTTGCTTCCGTTCGGTCTCTGATGGTTAAAGCGTCTTACTCAAGCTGGATATCATGTGTTGGTGACTCGGTATGTATTCTATCTTGAGTGATTTTGTAGGCATGTTTTATAAATGCCATGGTTTGGGTTTGTAAGCACGTTTTATAAGTGCTATTAGAGTCATAGGTTTTTGTCACAAAATCACTGTCAAAGGGGGAGATTGAAACCGGCACGAAGTGGTTTGACATCAATTTTGTGACAAAGTGTCCATGGTTATCTCGCCTTGAGTTCATTGTTAGGAAAACCAAGTTGTACGCACATCGTCCCGAGTCTGTGTTCTCGCGTCTATGTGTCAGAGTGAAGATTTGGTGTTAGGACGTACGTACCTAGTTAGGACGTACGTACGTCATGGTAGGCAGCAGAGTTGTTTTGGTCAGGACGTACGTACCAAGTTAGGGCGTACGTACGTCATGGTAGGCAGCAGACTTGTTTCGTGTGGAGACGTACGTACCGAGTTAGAGCGTTCGTACGTCATGGTAGGCAGCAGGCTTATTTTTGTGTGGCGACGTTCGAACGTCATATCGACGTACGAACGTCCAAAGTCGGTTTGCACTATTTCGGCCCATTTTCCTTTTTCCAACCCTAAGTATAAATAGGGTTTCTATTCCAAAGGACAAGTAAGTTTTTTGGCCGTCCAATTCATCTCTAGTCTTTGAGTTTGTTTAGGTTTTGGTTTAGGTGACTTTGGTGATTGAACTCATCTTCTTCTTCCCCATTCATCTTCTTCTTCCTTCTTTCACATTCATCTTCTTCTTAATTATTGAATAGTGATTTAGCTTCGAGTCTTCTTGTGTGTTCATCAAGAAGTCGAGTATCCTTGTGTGTTCATCAAGGAACTCTGGTGTAAGCTTGTTTTATAGTTCGGCTTCGAGTCTTCTTGTGTGTTCATCAAGAAGTCGAGTGTCTTGTGCGTACATCAAGGTGCTCTGGTGAAGTCAAGGTGTTAGAGATAACCAGTAGTGTCAACTCGCAGTGATTGCAGGTAGTTGATAGGTTTGTACATCTCTTTTCATCTAGTGGATTTATTTGTTGCCGCGAGGACAACCGTGGACGTTTCCCATATTGGGTTTTACCACGTTAAAAATATCGTGTGTTCTTTTATTTGTTTATTGCTTTATTGTTTGCTTCACTGTTGTTATATTGCACATATATTGGGTTCTCACTACAGACACAACAAAGGGGCCTGACCAACGAGACATAAGTTTACCAAAACAAATATGCAAACGAGGATTATAAAGCAAAACCTTTTCACCAATTTGAAGATAAAGCTGATTTTTCTGTTCGGTAGTGAGAGATGAAAAGATAATAACAGGATGACTACCGTCTAAATCTAATTGGGAACATTTCAGCTCGGGGAAAAGAGGATCTGGAGATGGAGGGATGGTCTCGACTTGGAAAGAATCAATGCAACAAAACGAATCAAGGGCCTCAGTGTCTTTGGGGTCAAAGATAGGCACAAAATTAAAATGAACGTTGGTTTGAGCAATAGATTGATTGATGTTGAAGTTAACATTATGCATGGTAGGGCTAGTAACAACCTGATCTTTAGGATAACAACTAGGCACCATCTCATAGGGTAGAGAATCGAGAAGGCACGTCATATCTTTAGATAAAGAAAGATCGGGGGGTTGTTGGCCAAGGTTAAAAATATTTACTCCAACAGTCATAGAGCCAAAAGTGAGTACCGTAGAACCATTCCGGCAGTTTATGAGAGCATTAGAGGTGGCCAAAAATGGTCGACCAAGGATGATGGGAACCGAGTTATCGGCAGTAGGCTCAGTATCCAACATCACAAAGTCAACGGGATAGTAAAAGTCAAACACTTTAACTAATAGGTCCTCAACTATTCCTCTAGGTACTTTCAATGATTTGTCGACCAGTTGTAAAGACATGTTCATGGGTTTCATGTATGTTAGACCCAAGCTGAGGTACAAGGAGTAAGGCAAGAGATTAACATTCGCTTCAAGGTCTAACAAAGCTCTACCCATGAACTTATCACCAAGCTTGCAGGGTATGGTCGATTTTCCAGGGTCTATATATTTTACCACACCGTTATGTTGGACAAGTGCAGAGAATTCTTCCGCCACAAATGCGTTTTTGGGAACATTTGTTTTCCTCTTAGCGGTGCACAAGTCTTTCAAAACCTTAGCATAGGAAGGTATATTTCTAATAGCTGTGAGGAAAGGTATGTTAATATTTATATGTTTGAATACATCAAGTACCTCCTCTGCTTGTACTTCCTTTAGGGACCTAGTGAGTCTTTGGGGATAAGGCACGGGTGGGTCATAAGGCAGTGGAGAGTCCACAATCTTACGGGTATATATCATTGGCTTAGAGGTGGTTGCCACATTAACCAGACCTTTAGGTGGGGCGACAGGTGTAGTAGTAACCGGGGTCACAATGTTAAGACTTGGTTTATAATTAATTTGATTATAAACCTTTTTACCTGACCTAAGTGTGGAGACCGAGTTAACTTCAGCAAGCGGTGTAGACGGAGATGGAGTTTCCGTCACCAAGGCAACTTCTTTGCCCTTGGGGTTCGGGATAGCTTGTCTCGGAAATTTGCCCTTTTCATCAAGTTTCTGCTCAATCCTCTAGATGGCTTGTGGATTTGGCTCAATGGACGCTTGCGTCTGTTGAATGAAACGGGAAGCACATCCTCAAGGGAGGTCTTAGGAGGGGCAGATAGATTGGTCGAGACTTGGTCCCTGGAACTACTCATGTGATGAGCATTGTTCGAATAAGGGGGGACCGTTACCCTGTTCTGATTTTCATTATTACCAACATACGTGGCATTGCTACGTTGCCCATAAGAGTTATTAAAACCAGGTGGAGCCGCATAATGATTATTTGAATAAGAAAGATTGAACCGGTCCATGTATGGGTATGTGGCATTGCCCTTAGTAAAGTTGGTTTGTCCGGCATAGTTGAACACACGGGCTTCCTCAGTTTCTGGTGAATTATAAAGGAGAGGGCAAAATTCGGCAGTATGGGCCTGGTCATGACAAGCATCACATTGGAGAGTGGATGCACTCATAACAGGTGATGTGGGTTTTAAGGATACCTCAAGTGCTTCTACTTTTTTTACTAAACCATGAAGTAAATTTTTAAGCTCAGAGTCAGGGTTTGACATCATATATACCTCTAGGTTTATCAAGTCAGTCTGGGGTAATGTTTCTTGGGGTATATCCAGGTAAGTCCCATTGCTGGCTATTAATGGCAATCTTTTCAAGGAATGCCAGAGCCTTGGCGTTGGGATAATCAAGGAAATCTCCACCGCTCCAGCTTTCAACCATGTTTCTAGTTGTATAATTAAGGCCTCTATATATGATCCTAACTTTTTCTGTGTCATCAACGCTATGGTGTGGACACTAAAGAAATAGGTCTTGATACCTCTCGGATGCATCGAAG
The DNA here is from genome assembly GCA_023053565.1 of Aquilegia eximia. Classification (NCBI taxonomy): domain Eukaryota; kingdom Viridiplantae; phylum Streptophyta; class Magnoliopsida; order Ranunculales; family Ranunculaceae; genus Aquilegia; species Aquilegia eximia. The sequence continues at coordinate 224,825 of JALIGU010000053.1, forward strand.
AAAACTTCACCCTCTTTCTTTCGAAAATTTCTAATGGCATCAACAATATCATTAGTTCTGCTAATAGGAAAGAATTTGGCCAAAAACGTTTTGCTTAGTTGAGCCCAGGTGTCAATAGAATTGGAAGGAAGACTATGTAACCAGTGATATGCACGATCCCCAAGAGAAAAAGGGAATAATCTCAAGCTAACTTCCTCTTCAGACAAATGTTTCTCCTTGAAAGTATTAAGCACAGTCAGAAACTTATGGAGGTGTTGATATGGATCTTCCCGTGGAAGTCCACAGAACTTAGGCAACATGCCCACAATCTGAGAGCGAATATTATAGCTATCTGCAGTTGTCTTGGGCAAGACTATGCAGGTAGGTGGCCCAGTGGCCAATGGTGAAAAGTAATTAGCTAAACCCTGTTTACCTTAGCCTACCCTGATGATTATTTATCCCTTAGGTTGACCATTATCAGCCTTTTTTGTTACTTAACCTTTTTTCTTTAGCCCATTATCCTTACCCAACTCTATTGTGGGAGTAAATACCCTTAGAATGTTTAGGTCCTTTTACCCATTGTTTTTGGAATATGAGGATGATTGTTTATGTGGTTACAAGAAAAAAGGAGAAATACAAGAAATCTCCAAACTAGTGAGATAAACCAAATATTAACTGCAAATATTAACTACAGATATAACACTGCAAATATTAACCAAATCAGTAGCTATATCTACTTAGGGGGATGGTTGAAACACTCTAGATAATGCAAAAGCACCATGTTTGTTCTTAATGTTCATTGTGATTCAAAGTACTTAATGCTTATTTACTTCTATCTGCAGTATGAGGTAAGTATGATTATTTGCATGTTATTGTTATCCATGTTGTTAAAATACTATTGTTAGGGTTTAGGGAGACCTAGCTTTAATGGTTGTGTTTATATTGATTGTAGTCATCTGATGAACACTGAGTCTATTGTCCCCGGAGGTTTGACATTCATTGAAGAAGAAGAAATGGGCGTGCATTATCCACACAATGACGCCTTGGTCATTACAACATGGATTGGCCTCTACCGGGTCCAGCGAGTCATGGTCGATGCCGGTAGCACCTCCAGCGTCATGTTCTCATGTGTTTACAAAGCTATGGAGCTATCTAAGGGTCTCTTCAAATCTGATGAGACTCCTATCCATGGGGTCAACCGGGAGCCAGCACAGTCCTCCGGGCGTGTCCACCTGCCAATCAAGGTAGGATTCAACACCGTCGGGATAGACTTCTTGTTGGTCGACTCCCCCTCCTGCTACAACGTCATCTTGGGAAGGGACTGGATTCATCAGATGAAAGCAATTGTATTCATCTTCCACCAAAGCCTCAAATTCCTGACTCCCAACGAGATTTGTAGGGTCAAGGGAAATCAAGGGATGGCGTTCAAATGCCATCTCGATGCTGTCAAAGGAAAGTCCATCTCTGAGACCAAAGGGAACACTATCTTCCTAACGGACTCCCATCAATAGCAGCCAGCTACCGGCAAGACTGTCAAGAGGGAGCCAGACACAAGAACCGAGATATCACCAGTAGTCGACAAGCTGGAAGAAGTTATAGTGGGATTGGAGTCCCACAAGACAACTTACATATCTTCTGGCCTACCAAGGGCTGGGAAGGATATCCTGATCACTTTGTTCCGGTAGAATCACCACGTCTTTGCATGAAGTGTCAGCGAAATGCCAGGAATTGACCCTTCGGTCGCCTGTCATAAACTGGACATTGATCTTCAATACAAGCCGTTCAAGCAAAAACCAAGGTGAATGGCGCCAGATCGAAAGCTGGCGGTCAACGAAAAAGTCGATCGGCTACTGATAGAGCCAAAGGTGTTAATATCTAACCTCTAATCAAAAGATTATATTTTTAACTTGAAGTTCCTTCTTGTGCCTGTATTACCATAGACAGCATGCATAGTAACATCATTAACATAATCCAATCTTCCTGCACCTAAGAGATTCCGCATAATCAATAAAGCGGCAGTAGCCACATTAGTAGGAAGGCAAGTAGTAGGTGCAACATTAGCATAATTCTCAGGATAGAAGGAAAAAATGCAAGGTCCAAATTGATCTAGGTAATGATCCAAAATATCAACTTGATTGGAAAGGAAATAATCAAGGTGTGGCAAGATAGGTCTCAATTGAAGAGGAATACCCAAGGCTCGAGAGATGGCAAATGAATTAAAAAATATCGGGAACCCATGCATATGCACTTGGAAACCATCAAAAGGAATAGCTCCGCCAAAGGGCAATCTACGGTAAAAATCTCTTACCATAAAAGGGGAATACCCTGCAGTAGAATCATAAAGAAAACCTTCCCAACCTTTGTCAAAAATCCCATCCCGAAAAGAAGCTCCATAAGGACTATCCATAATTCCCAAAACATCCATCTCGGGGATGATCTCCATGTCATCCGGCATCCACAACCCATTCTGAACATTAGCCATTACAAAAGAAAAGAGAAAACACCAAAAACCAGCGCAAAATCGAGAAAAAAATCAAACAAAAGGAACTCAGAAAACTGCTGCCAGGTTCAAACTCGACTCCAGTTTGATTTGGCCTATAAGGAACTCGACTCGAGATTGGGCCAACTTTAGAAAATAAAAATTTTGAAAAAGTTTTCTGACTTTTGAGTGACGGTCTTCCAACTTAGGTTAGGTATATATAGGCCAAAAATAAAGAGTTTGAGCCCTAGTAGGACTCCAAAAATTGCCTAAAACCTTAGGGTTTTCAAAAATCAAACCCTAAGCTCATTTCTTTTAAAATATTTGGACTTAGGTCCGTAGGACCAGAAAATTTTGAAAATAACTCCACAAGTCCAGATTTTTGCAATGAAACCCAAGAATGGCTAAAACTTCAGAAAAGGACAAAAGTTTGCAAAATTTTAAAAATTCAACCATTTTCATTAATATTTGGAAATAAAGTACAATGATTGAAATTTTTAATACAAGAGTGCAAAAACTAAAACAAAAACAAAATACATAAAGAATTACAATCGCTAATAACTAAAAACTCTCATCCCCATCGTGGATAAGATTGCCCTTGGCCTTTGTCCAAGCGATGTTGGACGTCTTCTACGGCATCCAAAATCTCGCCCATACCCCTCCAGAGAAGCTGGAACCGCTCCTCATTGGTATGGAGTTAGTGAAACGCCCGCTGGTCGTTGGGCTTGTTCTAAATGGGCACCTCCTCCTAAGGGTCCCACAACAACTGTCTACAAGCTGACAGTCCAGGGTTGGAGACCTCGAGTCGGATGACCGACTCCATAGATAGAGCAGGAGGAAGAGGCGCCTCCCAGTAGCGCAAGATACTCATCACCAGGCTAGGAAGAGGAGCAGAAGTGGCTCAGCTCTGGTGATGGTGGCAAAAAGTCGGCGGACCATGCAGTAGCCGTGGAAGTCCTCCTGAAGCAGGCGGAGGATATGAATCCCCTCCGAGAACAGCTTGCTCGTCCTCGTCGTCCGAAGGACATTAGTGGTCAGCCAGTGTGCCACCAAGCCCTGGTTGACTCAGAGCCAACCGATCGAAATATGACTGCTATACCGGTGAAGCGCCTGGTCATCAACAAGAACAACCTCGATGATGTCCAGTGTCACCAGCGCAGCTTCCTGCTGCATGGGAGCCTCTTCAAGCTCGAGTGTCGTGAATAAGGAGACAGTTTCCGGCGTGAGTAGGTAACGATGGGCAGGATCCCAGTTGATGAAAACGCCGTCATCGGCAAACTCCATTGACTCATAAAATCGATGAACCATTTGAGGATCAAATGGCTCGTAATCAGAGTCAAGGAGTATAGCCCAAAGCGATTATCGTCGAAGAGACGAGAATAATCGCGTTCACGAATAATTACTCTAGATCTAACTCTAGGAGGCATGATTCTCGAAGATTTTGGTATGGAAATGAAGAGCACAAAAAGAGGAACAAAACCCAGCAAAAATTATTGAATTTGGTTAACGGATGAGGGAAAATCGAAGAGAGAGAAAACGGATCTGTTTGGGATCTCAAGTCGAGATTAGAATGGCTTGGAATGAACTCGACTCGAGTTCTGGTAGGGAAGACTAGCTCTGTTGACTCAGTTTGACCTACGTTGACTTGGTTTGACTTTTGATTTTGAAAATGACTTGTGACTTTCTAAAGATTCCCGGGGGTATATATAGAGAAGTAACTTCCCCTAGACGCTTCACCCACTACTGGAATTAGTGGAAATAACAGTTTTACCCTTGGAAAGCATAAAGGCGCGAAATAATTCAATTTAATTTGAAAATTCTGTGGTAATGTATAAATCTATTCTTGCGAATATAAGTACCATTAAGATGTCAAATAAAATCCCAAAAACCAAGCAATAATTATTAAACAGTCCAAAAATTGAAATAAATTCAAATTTGTAACTGTAATAATTATTAACTAAGCAATCGCAACAGAGAGTGGTGGGCCGTGCCCACCTCCAAACAGAACTAACGTACAGATTCAAGAGATAGTTTATTAGCCTAAAAAACACTAAACCCGACAACTAATAAGAAGCACTAAAGCATGATCGTTCTTAGAAGATACACAGGGCTGCCTCCCAGGAGCGCTAAGTTTAACGTCTTCAGCCAGACATGGGGACAACCAGGATTCACTTCCTAGATAAACGCTACTCTAAACAAAGGTACAAGAGAGATAAAATGCTAGAGTGAAATGCGAGAAATCCTGATGTCTAATATACAACAAAGAGTCTTTTAAAGTTAGATACTCGAGACTTAAATGTAAATGGGAAATGATTTCCCCACCCCCAAATAAAGCGGAAAACAGGTCTGTTTGGTGATGATGCTTAAGAGAAAAGCGTGCACTGGATCAATTATACTCAGCCAGTAGGAGTTTGTGGACTATGGCTCTGGCACTTTCAACCACACCTCTCAAAAAGAGACAATAGAATAGAGTAAGAGAGGGTCCGGATACCAGGAGGTCAAAGGTCAGTCTAAATAGGTAGGTTCCTCTAAGAGAGTTTCTTCAACTTCAGGGGCCCTTAATTCATGGAAATGCTTAAGACGTTGACCATTGACTTGAAATTCATAATTTTCCACAGGGTTTAAACATGTAATAGCACAAAAGGTGTCACTGCAGACACAACAAAGGGACCCGACCAACGAGACTGTAGTTTACCAGGAAATAAATGCAACCTAGAGTTATATAGTAAAACTTTGTCCCCAATTTGAAAATCTCTACGTAAGATCTGGCGATCATATAGTTTTTTCATATTAGCTTTATAGGACTTGGAAAGATCATAAGCTTCATTCTGAAGTTCCTCAAATTCAGAAAGCTGGAGTTTTCTCCTCTTACCTGCCTGGTCGAGATTAAAGTTGAGCTTTGTCATTGCCCAGAAGGCTCGGTGCTCAAGCACTACAGGTAGGTGACAGGGTTTTCCAAAAACAAGACGAAATGGAGACATACCTATGGGAGTATTGAAAGCATTACGATAGGCCCATAATGCATCACTGCCTCTACGAGACCAATCAACTTTTTCAGGCTCGATTGTTTTTTGCAAAATGTTTTTGATCTCTCTATTGGAAATCTCAGCTTGGCCATTGGTTTACGGATGGTATGCAAGGGCCACTTTGTGAGTAACTCCGTACTTTTGGATAAGTTTTTTAAAAGCTTTATTGCAGAAATGGCTCCCCCCATCACTAATGATCGCACGAGGAACGCCAAATCGGGAAAATATGTACTCTTTTAGAAAATTTATTACAGTTTCCTGGTCATTGTGCCTTGTGGGAATGGCCTCGATCCATTTAAAAACATAGTCTACTGCGACCAGAATGTACAAAAAACCACGACAACCAGGAAAAGGACCCATGAAATCTATGCCCCATACATCAAACACTTCCACAGGAAGAATTGGCCGTAAGGGCAGCATGTGACGCCTAGTGATTTTCCCTAATTGTCGACAACGAGTGCACACAGTACAATACATGTGAGCGTCCTTAAAAAGAGTTGGCCAATAAAAACCACACTACAATACTTTAGCAGCTGTCTTTTTGGCACTAAAATGTCCACAACAAGCATGCTCATGGCAGAACTTAAGGACCTCTCGTTGTTCCCAGTCGGGGATACAACGACGAATGATCTGGTCAGGACAATACTTAAAAAGGTAAGGGTCATCCCAGAAATAAAGCTTGGCATTAGCAAGAAATTTTGATCTATCTTGCTTGTTCCAATTACTTGAAAACTTGTTGCTAGCCAAGTAATTAACTATATCTGCGAACCATGGAGCATTCGATATTGCAAAAAGAAGCTTATCAGGAAAGTTCTCAGAAATGACACTAGAATCCTCAGGACGGTCGAGTCTAGACAAGTGGTCGGCTACTACATTTTCGGTTCCTTTTTTATCTCTAATTTCAAGATCGAACTCTTGAAGCAACAAAATCGAACGAATAAGACGTTGCTTAGTTTCCTTCTTGGAGAGATCTAATTGCAGCATGATCCGTGAAGATGACAGTACGGGTACCTAAAAGGTAGGAACAAAACTTATCAAGAGCATATACTATGGCTAACAATTCTTTCTCCGTCGTGATATAATTACGTTGAACATCATTGAGAGTCTTGCTAGCATAATATATGACATGGGGCTTACTATCTAGACGTTGACCTAAAAAAGCCCCAACAGCAAAGTTTGATGCATCGCACATCAGCTCAAAGGGTTTACTCTAATCAGGTGGCCTAATGACGGGTGCAGTCGAGGGCGGTCTTAAGTTTTTCAAAGGCGCTCTTGCATTATTTTGTGAAATCAAAAGGTGCATCATTAAGCAATAAATTGGTTTAAGGGGCGAGCTATCTTTGAAAAATCTTGGATAAAGCGTCAACAGAATCCTGCATGGCCCAGAAAGGCTCGAATATCCCTAATAGACTTAGGAATAGGCAAGGATGACATAGACCGAAAGATCTACTTTAGCTTTATCAACCTGGATACCCTCAGGAGAGACGACATACCCTAGAACTATTCCCTTTCTAACCATGAAATGACACTTTTCCCAGTTGAGTACCAAATTCTTTTCAATGCAACATTTAAAAACCAAGGAAAGATTACTAAGACACTCTTCAAAAGATGAACCATATATGGAGAAGTCATCCATAAACACCTCCATAAATTGTTCTACCATATCACTAAAGATGTGTAACATACACCTTTGGAAAGTAGCAGGTGGATTACACAGACCGAAAGGCATACGGGCATAAGCGAAAGTGCCGAAAGGACAAGTAAATGTTGTCTTCTCTTGATCTTCAGGGACGATGGGAATTTGATTGTAACCGGAATAACCATCCAAGAAACAATAGAAGGAATGACCAGCTAGGCGTTCCAACATCTGGTCTACGAAGGGAAGAGAAAAATGGTCTTTCCGAGTGACTGTATTAAGTTTTCTATAGTCGATACAAACACGCAACTTGGTTGGAACTCTCATGGCGACTTGTTTGTTCTTATCATTGGTAACTACAGTCATGCCAGCCTTTTTAGGAACCACATGAATAGGACTAACCCAGGGACTATCCAAAATGGGATGAATCACACCTGCATCCAGAAGTTTCAGAATCTCTGCTCGAACAACTTCTTTCATTGCAGAGCTAAGACGTCTCTGAGGTTCACGAGAAGTTTTAGCATCGTCCTCAAGATGAATACGATGAGAACAGACATAAAGGCAAATGCCTTTAATGTCGTGGATAGACCAGGCAATAGCTGAACGATGCTCTAGGATAACTTTTAAAAGCTGACTCTCCTGTTCGGTACTAAGAGATGAAGAAATAATAACAGGATGACTATCGTCTGAATCAGGATGAGCATATTTCAGCTTAGGAGGAAGAGGACTCAGAGTAACAGAAGGTGGAATAATGGTCTCTACTTGGGTCTCAGAATCTATGCTACAAACCGAATCAAGGGCCTCAGGGTCTTTAGGTTCAAAGATAGGCACAGTATCAAGAAGAACATTGGTTTGGGCAATATATTGGTCAATGTCAAAGTCTACATTATGCATGGCAAGGCAGTGAACAACCGAATCTTCAGGGTAACAACAATGCACCATCTCATAAGGTAATGAGTTTAGAAGGCACACATTTTCTGATAAGGAAAGATCAGGGGGTTGTTGGCCAAAGTTAAATACATTAACTTCAACAATCATAGAGCCAAAAGTGAGAACAATAGAACCGTTCTGGCAGTTTATGAGAGCATTAGAGGTGGCCAAAAATGGCCGGCCAAGGGGTACCGAGTCATCGACAGTAGGTTCAGTATCCAACACCACAAAGTTAAGGGGGTAGTAAAAGTCAGACACTTTAAGTAACAGGTCCCCAACTATTCGTCTAGGTACTTTCAATGATCTGTCGGCCAGTTGTAATGACATTTTCGTGGGTTTCATATTTGTTAGACTCAGGCTGAGGTACAAGGAGTAAGGCAAAAGGTTAACACTCGCTCCTAGGTCTAGTAATGTTTTTCCCACGAATTTATCACCAAGCTTGCAAGGTATGGTCGGTTTTCCAGGGTCCTTATATTTTACCACGTCGTTATGTTGGACAATTGCAGATAATTCCTCCGCCACAAACGCATTTTTAGGCACATTTGTTTTTCTCTTGGCGGTGCACAAGTCTTTCAAAACCTTTGCATAGGAAGGTATCTGTTTAATAGCCGTGAGGAAGGGTATACTAATATTTATATGTGAGCACATCAAGTACTTCCTCTTCTTGGACTTCCTTTAGAGACCTTGTGAGTCTCTGGGGGTAAGGTACGGGTGGGTTGTAAGTTCGTGTAGGGTCCACAATCTCACGGGCAGTCTTCTTCGGCTTAGAGGAGGTCGCCTCATTAGCCAGAGCTTTAGGTGCGGCAAGTGGGCAACAGGTGCTGAGGTAACCAGGGTTGCAATGTTAGGACTCGGTGTATAATTAATTTGATTATCAACCTGTTTTCTTGACCTAAGGGTGGAAACCGATTTTACTTCAGCAAGCAGTACAGACGGATTTGCAGTATCCGTCACCAAGGCAACTTCCTTGCCTTTGGGGTTCGGGATGGACTGTTCCAGAAATCACCCCTTTTCATCAAGTTTTTGTTCAATCCTCTGGATGGCTTGGGCATTTGGTTCAATGGACGTCTGGGTCTGTTGAATGAAACGGGCAAGCACATCCTTAAGGAAGGTCTTAGGTGGGGCAGATTGATTTGTTGGCATATGGTCCCTGGAACCACTCATGTGATGAGCATTGTTCGAGTAAGGGGGGGGGGGGGGGGGGGGGACTGGTGCCCTGTTCTGATTATCAGTATTACCAACATACATGGCATTTCTATGGTGCCCAGGTGGAGCCGCATAATTATTATTGGAATAAGAAAGCTTGGAGCGGTCCATGTATGGGTACGTGGCATTGCCCTTAGTAAAGTTGGTTCTCCCGGCGTAGTTAAATGCACAGGCTTCCTCAGTTTCTGGTGAATTATAAAGAAGAGGGCAAAATTTGGTAGTATGGGTCTGGTCATGACAAGCATCACATTGGAGAGTGGAAGCACTCATAACGGGTGATGTGGGCTTTTAGGATACCTCAAGTGCTTCTACCTTTTTAACTAAAACCATGAAGTAAATTTTTAAGCTCAGAGTTAGGTTTGACAACATATATACCTCTAGGTTTATCAAGTGAGTCTGGGGTAATGTTTCTCGGGGTATGTCCAGGTAAGTCCCATTGCTGGCTATTAGTGGCAATCTTTTCAAGGAATGCCAGAGCCTTGGCGGTGGGATAATCAAGGAAATCTCCACCGCTCATGCTTTCAACCGTGTTTCTAGTCATAGTATTAAGGCCTCTATATAGAATCCTAATTTTTTCAGTGTCATCGAATTTGTGGTGTGGACACTGAAGAAATAGGTCTTGAAACCTCTTCAAATAGGTTGAATTGAGTCGTTAAACTATCATTCAGGAGAAGGAGTGAGGTCTATTATTGTGCTCTTTGTGTAGACTGGAATAGGTTTGGACAAGATTTTACCTGGTCTAAGAGGCATGCAACATGCACATTACATATGCCACAGAAGTCCAAACCATTCAAAAACATCTAACAAGGGTCTCAAAAACTGACTCAATTTTGTGTTCACCCAAGTCAATGAGTTCTTTCCAAGCTTCCCTTATGAATTCACCTTATATTTTGAGAGTCAAAGAGTGAATAACCAGTGTGGGAGGTTTTCGGTGCGTAAGCGACATTCCTTAATTAAATAACCCCTTGTTATTTGTAGGGGTTCCAGACCAATTCCTAACTTGTGCTCCAATCAAAGAATGGTTCACGCAGTACTAGTTGAAATATCTGTCAAGGTCTCAAATGAACATCGTGATAGCATGGCTTTAGTTGGTTCAATTTTAAAGCTTAGGATATTGTAATCAATAGATATTAGGTTTCACTTTTAGGCCAGGTCCGCCTTGCAGTCCCGGTTTAACAAGTAAAAACGGAATTAAAATCAAGCAACAATCAAGGTCATGTTAATCAATACAGAAACTTCTCTTGCAGGGGATTCGAGGAGGGTTAGGAGAATGTTTACCTCACACTTTGTGCTAGAAAATAAAAATTGCCAAACAAGCGCACAAAAGTGGGGAGAAGACGAGTTGAAGTCGACTAAGGGGAAACCTCTCCTTGGGTTTCAATCGTCCTTAGGAGTCGTTCCTTAGTAGACTCAAGGCTAGCTGCACAACCTAACTCTACTATCCGCTGTGAACACACAATAAAATAAATCCTAACAACACCTACTTTAAAAATATTACAACCACGACCCCTTCGTGGATCAAATAATTAAATATCTTACAAGTTTTTAAAAATGCTGAAAAAAATAGACTACTTAGTTCACCTCACAATCACTCAACTGGAAAAACAACTAACTGAAAACAACTCTGGAACGTTCTGGAAAATTTGCGCAAAACGAGGCAAATTTTTGCCTGGAACTCGAGTCGAGATGGCTACAGGCCAATCTGAACTCGACTCGAGATCGGGATCAGATCCAACCAGTAATTTTTTAGGAAAAATCCTGAATGCGCGTCTTTCTTAAAAATTTGATTTTTACTCTGTTTTTCGAGCATTTTTCAATCCGTCTTCGTTGGAAGATCAATAAGAGGACTAAGTAAAAAGACACATAAAAACAATAATAAAAAGAATTAAAAATTGAAGGGTGGGAGGGATAGAAGTGGGATGATGTACTAAAACTACTATTCTCGCTTGTGTTTGAATGAACTCCGTTCCTTAGAGCAGCAACGACGTCATTTTGATAGTGCAAAAGGTGTTAATCTCTAACCTCTAATCAAAAGATTATATTTTTAACTTGAAGTTCCTTCTTGTGCCTGTATAAATTGGATATCAAAGTAGACAAGTAACAAGCAAGGATCGTACCCACCTCAGAGGGGGAGATCTTAGCTCAAACACAATAGAAAACAATGGTTAAAAAACACCAAAGGAATCAACAAACAAGATTTGAGATTGATTCTAACTTCCTACAGGCAATAATAATAAGTAAACCCTAACTTAAGAATGTGGTAGAGATGTAAAAAAGATATATGATGACAAAGGGGGAGAATTGGTATCCACAAACTAAATCATGCAAACATAACATGTTGTTCCTTCATGTTCAATATATAATAATTAACTAGTCACCTCTCAGCTATTCTAATTAATCATTAATACCTATAATAATCAAGTAGTCACCTCTCAGCTATTCCACTCAACTAAAACGGGATTCTCTTATGCATGTTATTGAATATGTCTTATTAATCAAACCGGCAGCTCTCAGCTATTCAATTTAATTAACTTAACATATTGATTCATAACTAAATCATCACGTCTCAGCTATTTAACTTAATTATAAAAGGGTTCCAATAAAAGATATCAACTGTAGATATGTAATAATCACCTCTCAGCTATTTCACTACTCATCTTTAATCAATATAAATAAAACCATTAAAGCTAGGTCTCCCTAAACCCTAACAATAGTATTTTAACAACATTGATAACAATAACATGCAAATAATCATACTTACCTCATATCGCGAATTAGAAGTAAATAAGCATTAAGACCTTTGAATCACAATGAACAATAAGAACAAACATGGTGCTTTTGCATCATCTAGAGTGCTTCAACCATCCCCCTAAGGAGATTTAGCTACTCATCCTTGATGATGACACCATGGAATAAATAAATAAATCACAATACATCATAATGGAAAAGATATGGAATTGATATTGAATATTGAGTTTGATACAAAAGAAGAAGATGAACTTGTCTCTTCAATCTTCAATTCATAAAAAGTTACCTAAACCTTGGCTACTACTTCTCTTATATAGAAAATACAAAGTAGAATTCTTGCATGCAAAGACTTCCAAATTAGGTCAAATTCATCGCTGCTGCTGTTGGTCTTTTAGAGGCATTAGGTCTTCAGCAAAACCTAATTCTCTCGCGCTTAAATTGTAGCTTGGACCAAGACCTTCAGTTTGATAGCTCATGGGCCCAAATCATAGAGGACATGGTGGTCAAAACCAAGGAGAAAGACAATCATTTGCGAGATCTGCAGCAGACATTCGATATCCTGATACGGTACAACATGAAGCTGAATCCAGCCAAATGTTCTTTCGGTCTTTCCTCCGGCAAGTTCCTTGGCTTCGTTATGACCAACCAGGGCATAGAAGCCAATCCAGATCTGATTCGGGCAATCTTGGAGATGCACACCCCAAAGACAGTGAAAGAATTCCAGAGATTAACCGGGAGGTTAGCCGCTCTCAACAGGTTCATCTCCCGGTACTCAGACCGATGCAAGCCATTCTTTAACACAATCAAAGCTAACATCCCACTTGTCAGCAAGCCTTTGACGAAATCAAGGCGTATCTTACTCAACCTCCGGTCCTTACAACACAACAAACCGGGCAACCAGTCGGTGTCTATCTGGCCGCGTCTGATATAGCAGTTAGTGCGGTCATATTTGTGGAAGAACCGAGGAGAAACCAATATACTTCATCAGCAAATTCCTGCAGGGAGCTGAGACAAGGTATTCGAAAATCGAAAAGATCGTCTTAGCCCTGGTACATGTAGTCAGGAGGTTAAAGCAATATTTCCAAGGAAGGGCAGTCAAAGTCTACACAGATTTCCCGCTCAGAAAAGCTCTTGGAAAGCAGGAAGAATCTAATCGAGTGATCGAATGCTCCAGCTACCTCAGTGCATATCACATCCGGTATGAACCCAGAATCGCGGAGAAAGGGAATGCAATAGCCTCGTTAATGGCAGACTTTCCCGTTGAGGATATCCCGGTCAACACAGAATTAGAAGAAGATATACTGGGGGCGAACGATGCCCCCCGGTCGCAGGAGTCTCCGGCCATAGGAGACAGCGAAGCACGGACAATCTACACTGACGGGTCCAGTAACTGTACAAGATCCGGCATAGGGTGTCTCCTGATCAGCCCAGATGGACAGAAGACGGAGAAATTCGTCAGACTAGGGTTCCCAGCTTCAAACAACGAAGCTGAATACGAAGCTCTAATATACGGTCTCTAGAAAACGCTCCAACTGGGAGCTCGGAGATTCATGATCAAGGTAGATGCAAAGCTAGTGGCGAACCAATTTGTCGGGTCCTTCCAAGCAAAGGACGAGCGGATGGCAAAGTATCTTGATGTCGTCCACTCCATGGCAGGGAAGTTCGAATTCATCACGGTCGAGCAACGACCAAGGATAGACGCTAGGCATGCAGATGCCTTGGCATATATTTCCTCTTTTATCAGCACTATAGAGCCCTGACAGCTATCAATCGGATACCAGAAAGAGCTGAGTATCGGGCTCAAAGATCCAGACATGGCGCTACCGGAGGTCTACCTCCTGAAGTGCATATATTGGAAGGAAGTTCTCATCGTGACCACCAGAGGACAGAAAAGGAAGAGAGATGAAGAAGTTTCACAGCCCGGCACCGGGCCGAGCACACAAAGCAAACCAAGTCCTCCATCTCAGGGTCAAACACAAGACCCACCAGAATCACAACTTGAAGACTGGAATCCTTGCTTCACCAGAGGCCAGGTAGAAGCAATGCCACCTTCGACAGAGCCGGACGTACCAGACCCTTCAGAGCCATCGCTCTCACACGTTCACATTGATTTGGAGCTCCCACCGGAAGAACCAATCAAAGAGATTCCAGACAATCTAAATTCTGAAGTAGATAAAATCGACGCCGAATTGCAGTCCAACAACGACCAAGACTGGAGAAGGCCGTACATCAACTTCCTCATCCACCATCTGCTTCCCGAAGATCCCAAGCTATCAGCTAAAGTTAGGAGGGATGCATGGACGCTTACTGTCATCCTAGACCGGGAGTCACACAGGCTATACATGAAGAGCCATGGCTCCGGGGTCTTGTTCAAATGCCTCACTCCAGAACAAGGCCTGATCATACTAGAAGAAATCCATGCTGGGATTTGCGGCAACCATTCTGGGAGCAGAAATCTAGCAAAGAAGACGATGATCCAAGGATATTGGTGGCCGCACATGATGACAGATGCCAAGAAGTTCACACAGGCATGCCTCCCTTGTAAGAAGCGTGCACTACAAGAAAATCTGATTTAGGCCACGGACCAACGATTTCCTTAGCCACGGTCCGGGTCAGTGGCAAAATTAGCCACGGTTCGGGTCCGTGGTAGGCCTGGTTTTATCCGTGGCAAAAGTCTGGCCCAATTTTTAAGATTTTTGAGAATTTAGGTACAGTTTCCAACCGTGGGCAAAAATGTGATTAGAACCATAGGATTATTATTTCACATCACAAGAATGATCTACCACTAATAATAAGAAATTTCCATTAAAACCCAAACCATTCTCGTTCCCACCCTTCTTTCCTGCTGAAGAACCCTAATTTTCTCTTTTGCAGTCTTCTCTTCTTCAAAAATTTCAGATTCGCCTCGCCCATTCATTTTCTTCCTAAATCAAAATAATTGAGATCCATCTCGACATTCACCACAACGAAGCTAAAGTATTTCTCCACATTCAAGTTCTAATTTGAGACACATATCCTCATTCACCAACCAGTTAAACATTTTTTGCAATCTCTCTCTATGGATGAAGTTCTAATTTTGGTTTTCAAAAGCTCTTTGCCAGATTAGATAAGTGATGAGGTTCAATTTTTCTCCTGTTTTGTATAGTATACCTCTAATAAATATATTTTTCTTTTAGCCTTTCAGCACAGTTAAGTAAAAAATGCAAAAACTTGCCCAAGTCATACGTATTTACTGTACACTTTGAGCTTGTCGTGAGTTTTGTCTTCTGTTTTAGATTTTATCTCCACACAGCCAGTTCAACATCCTTAGTCTTTCAAGTCTACTCGCAGATGTATGAAGAAGACTATTTCGCTTTACCAGATATGGAATCTCCAGGGAACTGGTAAGAATCTTTTTCAACTTTGTTCCGTCCAACTAAACTATAGAAATACCTTTACATATGTGTGTCTTTGAGAATTAATTCTTGAGAGCAGGTACAAGCCTGGAGAAGTTTGGCTGGTGAAAGTTTTATTCTTCCATATGTTCCAAATGTTAAAGTTTGCGATGCCAATTATTTGTCCGAAAGTAAATCTAGGAGAGACTCTGCTCTTCTTCCATGGGAGTTAAAAGAAAAGCCATGAGAACTTGCCCCAGAAAAACACTCAAATTTCTTATTATTATTTTTTATTTTATCACAAGGTTTTGAAAACAAAAACAATAAATCTAGGAGAGAGCCATTTTGCCTTTGGACATGTATTTTTTAGTATGGTATGGCCCCGGATACCGACATCCATCCCATCATCCCTACTGGACGGAAAAAGGACCAAAAACCTAATTAGCATTATATACTTCCTTTTTTTTTATTTGGCTACTAACACTAAAGTGTTGTAATGCTAGGGAGGAAAGATACGCTCTAAACTTGTGACAGAAATTAATGGTTCTGAGGGTGCTGTGAAAGAGGAGGGAACAAGTGGAGAGGCTGGAAAGGAAGCAGCTAAAAATGGCATGCGTAGGTATGTTTTCAGGAAAAATAAAATAAAATTCTGAAAATTTTATATGGAGTTTAATTCAATTTTTTTTTTTAATTAATTTTTTTTTGTTTGTAGGTCTATCTTTTGCTTAAACCCAGCTGGTGATACTCCTTCATCTGCTACACTGTTTGATGCTATTGTTAGTGTTTGTACTCTGTATTTTGGTTATTGTTAGCGATGAACTTGAGCTTCCCTTTGAAGGAATACTTGATTTTCGGAAGGTCAAAGCTCCTGCAGGTATGTTTGAAAGAACCAGAGCTTCTTCAGAGGATTTGAAAGGAGTGTGAGGCGTGGGATAGGCCTGCATCAGGTACAAGAAGCTCAAGAGTAGTCAGCAAGAAGAACTCAAATTGAAATCCCAGCACCACCAGCTCTAACCAGGCTTCGTCATGCAAGTAAAGGAGGAACTGCTGCTGTAGATAATTCAGAAACAAGGACAGGAAAAGAGAAATAACAATTCGACTGTGTCAAACAAGTGTGATGAACTTCTTAAAGATACACCTTATCACTTTGAGCTAAAGTGATTACTTTCACATTATATTCGTTCTTTAATTCTGAATTTCATGTATTTTCAGATTCATGGAGTGGGGTTTGGATAAAGGCTGGGGTGATAAGATGTTTAGTTGTTTGGTTGTTGTAATGTATGGTATCACAATAGTTGTGGTGAGTGAATGCTATTAATGAATAATAATTTTATATTATGCATTGTCCTGGTGCAAAACATATGAAGGGCGGTAGCTAATTTCAGATTATGCAGGACAGGTGCAAAAAATGTGAAAATATGGTATTTTTTTTTCTGAAAATATTCAGTTTTCCCACGGCCAGGAACAGTACCTAATTTAAGAAAAAAAATGAAAAAAATCCAGATTAGCCACGGCTAAAGCAGTAGCTAATTTGAAAATTAAATTAATCTCGATAATTTTTTTTAAAAAAAATATAACGTTTGCCACGGACTCCAACCGTGGGGAGGATGACAATTTACCACGGTTAATAGCCGTGGCTATTCCCACGGTATTCAACCGTGGCTAATAACAACTGTTCGCCACGGACCCGGTCCGTGGCAAAAGAATTAGCTACGCCCTGAACACCCACGGTCTCGCCACGGTCGAAAACCGTGGCTAATCCTGTTTTGCCACGGTTCCGGTCCGTGGCAAATTTGATGTATTCTTGTAGTGGTGCCCCGGTCGGCCATGCCCTGACAAGGGAACTGCATCCTATCCTGAGCGCATGGCTTGGCCTTTCGCCAAGTGCGGACTAGATATCATGGGACCACTCCCAAAAGCTCCACACTCAGTCAGGTTCCTACTTGTCGCTACAGATTATTTCACCAAATGGGTTGAAGCCATAGCATTGGCACAGGTATGCGCCTCTGACGTCAGGAGATTTCTGTGGAAAGATATAATCTGCAAGTTTGGAATTCCCTAAGAGCTAGTGTCAGACAACGGAAAACAGTTCGACTGCGATAACATCTGACTGTTCTGCAAGTCCTTGGGAATCAAACACAACTTCTCAGCCCCATACTACCCCCAGGGGAATGGGCAAGCAGAAGCATCCAACCGGGTCATCTTGGACACACTCAAGAAGCGACTGGATAAAGCAAAAGACAACTAGGTGATGCAGCTCCCGGGGGTCTTATGGGCATACCGGACCACCCCAAGAAGGTCCACTGGTATGACACCCTTTCAACTTACCTTCGGAGTAGAAGCGGTAATGCCGACAGAACTGCTAGCTCCGACAACCTGCACTGATGCAATCCTTACCGAGGAGAATGAAGGGATTCTGCCAAGAGAAAAAGCCGTTCTTGATGACAAGAGAGAACAAGCCTTGCAACACCTCTTCCGGTTCCAGGAAACTATCAAGAAAGGATACGACAAGCGAGTCGTAGAGAGGAAGTTCAATCCGGGTGACTGGGTCATGAGAAAAGTCAAAGTCATGACCGAGGATACAACCGCCGGGAAGCTTGGAGAAAACTGGGAAGGACCTTACATCATAGACAGACATGCTGCGAAAGGCTCATACTTCCTCAGAACTCTGTCCGGCGACTTCTTTACCAGTCCATGGAATGCTTTCCACCTCATTTGATGATTTCCACTAAGGTCCAGGATGCCCGGACCTAGCTTCCCATCCTGGTTAGTCCTAAATGCAGAGTTACACTCCTTTTAGGCCCAAGACACCTGGACCTAGCTTCCAATCCTGAAAACTAGTTTTAAGAGCAACGTTATCCACTCTTAAAAACCGGGGTTGTTAGGCAAGCTAGCCTACCCCCGGGTCAACGCTTGCAATACAGGGACGGATCCCCTTCAAGCATCAAACCATGGATCACCATGAAGTCAGCAAAAAAAAAAAACTGTTATCGTCCCAAGGAAAACTCCTTAAAACGATGAGGGAGCGAGGGAGATAGACAGTTGTAATAAATGCTGGAACTAAAGTAAAGATATGTAAAAAGATGTTTTTGCACTACAAAATTTTTTATTTCTTTTCTAGAAAAGAAGATATACAAGAGGGCGTCCCCCGGCAACCGGGACAGGAACCTTTCTACAAAAGTCTAACGGAGCTAAGGCTGAGAAGAAGGACCGCGGCCATCACTGCCCTTCTTCGCCTTCTCCTTCTCCAGCTGGTCGAGGACCTGCTGGTAGGCATCCTTCGCCAGCCGGAGCTCTTCAGCGGCCCGGTCATACGCCGCCTCCTTGAGGGAGAGACGTCAGTCCAGCTCCAGCTTCTCTCGGGTTAGCTTCCCGCCAGTGGCCTCCTGCTCTACCAGGGATGTCTTGGCATCCTCCTCTCTATTAAGAGAAGCGGTCAGGGTGAAGTCCAGGTTGTGGTAATCCGCCGCCATCAACCGCTTGTCCTCCTCCAGAGCCCACCGGTCGGTGTTTGCTGCCGCCAGGTCTTTCTCGAGCTGACGATTCTCAGCTCGTAGGCGCTCCAGATCCTCCAAGGCAGAAGGCCGGGGTCTGACACTCAACTCAAAGACCCGGGCCATGGCTGCTTGCGTCTGACAGACAAGAGAAACAGGAGTCGGGAATAAACATACAGACATCTACAAATCTATAAATCAGAACTCAAGGCAGGAAATCATACCGCAATCAGGTTCCGAGCCGCTACCCTCATCGCTTGGTCGTGAGAAATGCAGCTGTAGTACACCTGGACCTCCGGGAGCAGGTTTTGGAAAATGTAGTCGAAGGCAGTGTGGATGTTCATGATGCCAGAGTCCCCAATCGACATCGGCTCCCCATTCAGAAATCCAAGATGATTGGTGAACGCCGACAGTGGAAACTCCGGGGTATCCTCGGGCTGGTACTCATCCGGTTCGGGGCCCACTTGGGCCAGTGGGCAGGTCAGTGTATGGGACCTGGTCACCCCACCCATAAACCGGGGCTTCATCATCAGCAGTGCCCGACACGGTGAACTCCACCTCAGTCTGGACGTCCTCGACGGCCAGAGCATCTTCAACAGGGAGGCGAGAACCGCCGCCAATCTGGGTAGTCCCCGTCACCGGTCCCCTCAGCGCCCGAGGGATGGCATCCTCCCTTCTCAGGCGCACAGCCTCCCCTTGGTCAGTAGGGGAGGCAGAAGCAGTTCTCTTTGAGCCCCTAGCAGACTCATCTACAACAGCCTTGCCCCTCGGATCAATCGGGGCAGGGGACTGTACATAAACAACTTCAACAGCAAGAGGCTGGGAAGGTCTTACTTCCGCAGGAACCTCAACTCCAGTGTCTCCAGCACTGGGGGCGTCTACTACGTCCGGTGGACCCCCAGAGACCACAGCTGGCTCGCCTCCCTCAGCAGCAGCAGCGACCACAGTTTCCTCGGACACACCTCCCACCATCTCCTGCTGGGCTAGGTTGTCCACCTCTGTTAGGGGTGTTAAACGAGCCGAACGAGCCGAGCTTTGTATGTTCAAGCTCGGTTCGTTTATAAACGAGTCGAGCTCGAGCTCGAGCCCAAATTTTACACGAGCTTTATTTTATGTTCAAGCTCGGCTCGTTTAGCTATACGAACGAGCTCGAGCCGAGCTTTTAACGAGTCGAGCCCGAGCCGAGCTCGAGCTACTCGATTAAATTACATATAAAAGTAGGATTTTATCTAAACGAGCCGAGCTTTGGTATGTTCAAGCTCGGTTCGTTTATAAACGAGTCGAGCTCGAGCCGAGCCCAAATTTTATACGAGCTTTACTTTATGTTCAAGCTCGGCTCGTTTAGCTATACGAACGAGCTCGAGCCGAGCTTTTAACGAGCCGAGCTCAAGCTGCTCGGTTCGTTTAACAGCCCTAACCTCTGTAGCCGATTTACCAGACCCACGGGGAAGCAGAAGTCCGCTATCCCTCGACATCAGGCTTGGATCACCAGAGGAGTCAGATGAACCATAAAAAATGTGTGGTCTCCACCGGCGACTCAAGGGAAAGTTTGTTTGACAAACGGAGCTAGCATCACTGACCTAGACATCCCCGACAACTGGGATAATTTCTGGCAGGGCATCCGACATGAGTTCGTCAGAAGGAGATCTTCCCCTGACTGGAAGAGCCTCATCAGGCCAGTCGTCCATCTCTCCCTGCAGATCAACAGCCTCACTCTCAACCGAAGGCTCCTCTTCAACACTGGGGACTGTGCTCTCTACAGTGGCAGCACCCTCACCAGAGCTGGACTCTACCTTCACGACTTGCGGAGGAGCCAGTAGGGCTGCAAGCTTGGCCGGGAAGCGGATGTGCTTCTCAATCTGATCGGGAAGTGTCAGATCCCGCAGGTCCGCGAGCAGGCTGAAGAAGCGCTCAATGTTGCCTTCAGTCACAGAAGAGTCCGTCCCCGCGGGCAGAGACCCTTGAAGCTGACATTTCCTTACAAACACAGGCATGGAACTGTTCCTGACCCAGATCTCAGCAAACATGCAAAACATAAGGTTAAAAATGAAAGCAAGATCAGGCGCATGCTTACCTATGAAGTCCCACGGTACCAGGATGTTGCGGTTAGATGACCACCCTGACACCCGTTAGCAAGGCTCGAACCAGTTCCCATAGTGATTGGGAAGTCCAGATAGCCTTCGGGCAGTACGCAAAGAGATGGCGTAGAAGCAACGCTCTTTGGCCTCTCGGGCAACCAGCTTCATGAGCAGGAACATCTTGACCAAGCCAAAGGGAACCTGGAAGTGGAGGGCAATCAGCCTGATCCGGTGCACGATTATCCAGAAGGACACTACATCTGACCCGGCGGGATCCCCCACCACGGCAACAATCGCAGAATCGAAGAATATAGCGGGAGCTGCATGCCATACAGAAGTTGGTAGAGACTCACCGCATTTAAGTTACCGGAGCAACTATCAGGAATGGAGGGGTGGGGGCCAAACCTAACCCCCTTCCAACCGAGGTGCTCCAGAACCTCCACCGCGTTCATCCACTCGAGTTCAGGATTCTGGGGGAGGTTGGATTCGGCCCTCATGGCGCTCCTCCCACCGGTGCTGATCTTCTACAAGTTCAACCACTTGCGCCTTCAAACTGCTCACACGGCTAAGGAGATGCGCCCGGTACTGCTCCCGATTGTCACCAACAGAACTGGAGTCTGAATGTCTAGCTGCCATAGAAGATGAGCAAGAAGAGAGAGAGAGATATATAACTCAGCTGGAGTGAACTCCTCCTTATATAGCCCCAATAACCCAACAGAAACCAGAGAAAAAGAAATGGATATCCTTCTATACCTCCGGTTTGCTATTTATAGGAGGAAGAAATAAAACCTAGTCCTTGATCCAAGGGATGCAGAATCGTTATCAAGAGTCGTATCAAGGAAGGAATCCTTCAAATCTCAACAATCGTGGAAGATATTTCGAAGATTTTTCCCATGCAGATTTTCTACTTGACAAATAGGGGGCAATGTGTGTACCCTAGGTAAAAAACCCGACAGGTGTCACCGATGGCTGTATAAGAAGCTAAACCGGGAGCACCTGAGCATTAGCAAGCCAAGCCTGGGCTATCGGGTAGGGCCCAACCCAGTTTCAAGGGACCCACATACGTTCTATGAACCTTGACCCACCAGATAGTCCACGATCAATCGGTGGAGCCCCGGTTATTGTATATAAAAAGTTTAACCGTGGGCCCCCATACATCGACCAGACCAACCTCAGTCAAGTAGACCAGGTCTGGCCCAATAAAGTCCAGCAGCGACAAAGGCTCATCCAAAGGCTTAGCATAGAAAGCCAGAGGACCTGGCCAAGGTGTATGCAATGAAGATTGGGCCTCCGGTCAGATGAGTCAAGCCCAAGTCTTTGTTTCCGACTTGGTTAAATCCAAGTCCCAACCAACTGGATAAGTCCAGCAAGATTCCAGGCTAACAGAACCCATTGTTCTAGCCGCTGGAGAAGATAAAAGAAGACCCAGGTTGAACCAGAGCCTATCAGAGGATGCCATGTGACAGTCATCCTGGTCAAAGGGGATTCAAAACAAAAGGGATAACCGCTCGACAGCATGCAAGCAATCTCTACGGAAAGCATCTCCACAGTTGAACTACCAGAGTTCATGGAGTCAAAATCGGAAGGGTGGTTTTGTCAGCCTCCTCCGGCCTACTACAAATACAGGAGTTCTGAACCTCCTGAACTACGAGTCTTCCACTAAGCAACTCCATTAAAGCTTAGCGGAAGCAGAGACTTGATTCCAAGTTCATCTTCTTGGATACGTAGGCAACCTGATCATCATCAGGTCCAGTCTCATTGTATACCACCCATCTTATCTCTGTCTATACAAGGCTTTCATTGTAACTGTTCGATTAATCAATACACATCTCGAGTTTGTGGATCAAATTTTTGCACCCACACCTACCTTAGCTTTACTATTCATGAGGGCCGAGATAGGGTCGGGCCAACACTTAAACTATAAAGCCCTTACCCTACCCTTAGCCCTCTCACAAGGCCTTAGGACCGGGATTAAGGGTCAGGCTTGAAGGCCTTTTATATTTTCAAATGTATTTTTAATATGTACATACTTGTTTTAATTAAATAGACCATAAAAAAAAGTTGTTCAAATCATAAGATTAAATATAGTATGATATGGTTATGCACATCATATTAGTGTTAAAATAAAATATTCACAAAACAAACTTAAAGATCAAATGTCTCAAATGGCTAATTATGTTGCATTTTATAATAATATATAGAAAAAAATTTGTAATAATATATCAAAATAAATTAAATAAATAGGCTTAATAAAAATTGTATGAGGGCTCAATTAGGGTCGGGCTTAGGTTTCACTATCTTAGCCCTTACTCTACCCTTAAATTCATTAGGGCTGGGCTGGCCCTACATTCATAGGGCTAAGGGTCTTAAGGCCATTTTAACAGGCCTACATGGGCATCTAAACCTGAACCCGACCTGTCAGGTTAGCAAGTTTGTAATCCCAGACCTGAACTGATAACCATAGGTGAAAATGTCGTTTAAACGCGGATATCCGACCTCCCAAAAAATGATATATTCCGCGAATATTCGACCTCCCATATCAGATATGGGAGTTTTGGTAAATTCCATTTTTCACCTATGGTTCCACTAAGCAATTTTTCACCTATGGTAAATATAGCTCAACACAATAGAAAACAATGGTTAAGAAACACCAAGGGAATCAACAAACAAGATTGAGATTGATTCTAACTTCCTACAGGCAATAATAATAAGTAAACCCTAACTTAAGAAGATGGTAGAGATGTAAAGAAGATATATGATGACAAAGGGGGAGAATTGGTATCCACAAACTAAATCATGCAAACATAACATGTTGTTCCTTCATCTTCAATCTATAATAATTAATTAGTCACCTCTCGGTTATTCCAACTAATCATTAGAGCATTCCCAATAGTAAAAGGGTTTTAAGGGTGCAACATAGGAGAGAGAGGAAAGGTTTTAGCAAATAATTTATGTTAAAAGTGATTAGTACTTTTAGAGTTACCAATGGTTAGTTTTAAAATAAGTGTTTAAACTTAGTTTCACTTTTTCCCAAAAAAATTTAGTGTACATTGTGATGAAATCTAATTTTTAATTAATAAAATGATCCTATGTGGCACTTTTAACTCCTTGGCAAATTTGCCAAGGAGATAAAAGTGTTTTACTTGAAAAGTGTGTTAAAACCCACTATTGGCAAGATTTTTTTCTTAAAAGTGGCTAAAAGTGATTTAAAACCTACCATTGGGAATGCTCTTAATACCTATAATAATCAAGTAGTCACCTCTCAACTATTCCACTCAACTAAAACGGGATTCTCTTATGCATGCTATTGAATATGTCTTATTAATCAAATCGTCACCTCTCAGCTATTCAATTTAATTAACTCAACATATTAATCATAACTAAATCATCACCTCTCAGTTATTTGACTTAATAACAAAAGGGTTCCAATAAAAGATATCAACTTTGGATATGTAATAATCACCTCTCAGCTATTTCACTACAAACCCTTAATCAATATAAATAAAACCATTAAAGCTAGGTCTCCCTAAACCCTAACAATAGTATTTTAATAACATGGATAACAATAACATTCAAATAATCATACTAACCTCATATCACGAATTAGAAGTAAATAAGCATTAAGAACTTTGAATCACAATGAACAATAAGAACAAACATGGTGTTTTTGCATCATCTAGAGAGCTTCCAACATCCCCCTAAAGAGATTTAGCTACTCATCATTGATGATGACACCATGGAATAAATAAATAAATAACAAAACATCATAAAGTAAAGTGATTTGATTTTATTGATATGAATAGAGCTTGATACAAAGAAGAAGATGAACTTTTCTCTCACAAAAATATTCACTTTTCTCTCTCTATGAAAAACTCTAGATCTAAGGGTCTGTTTGATTGGTCGTGGGAAAAATTCCCACATCAAACATTACCCCAGAAATTCCCAGATGCCTCTTTGATTGGTAAAGTTGGGTCATGTAAAAATTCCATGATAAAAATATTTCTCATGAATCTTTCCTTGACCCACCCCTAAAAAAAATTCCCAAACTTGTAAGGGAATATTTTTTTTGTCTAATCAAACAACTACAATCTTTCCCACATAAAATTTTCCTCGTGTTTTTATATCTAATCAAATAACTAAAATCTTTCCCACATAAAATTTTCCTTGTGTTTTTATGTCCAATCAAACGACCCATTAGTGGGAATTATTTTATATGGGAATATTTTCAACTATAAAAATTCCCACAAGTAGTTATTCCCACCAATCAAACACACCCTAAAAGATGGGAGTCTAAAAGATACCTAAACCTTAACTACTACTTCTCTTATATAGAAATACAAAATAGAATACTTGCATGCAAAGACTTCCAAACTAGGTGAAATTCGTGGTGCTGCTATTGGTCTTCTAGAGGCATTAGGTTTTTAGCAAAACCTAATTCTCTTGGGCTTGAGTTGTAGCTTGGACCAAGACCTTCAGTTTGATAGCTCATAGGCCCAAATCTCCTTGTAGAGTCTTTTTAAGTTTGGACTTTAAATAAAACCCTTAATAGAAATTCTGACTTGTGGGCCCCAATAGCACCCGGTTTGGGCTGAGATTTGGACCGCCCCACTTTGACATAAAGTCAAGTCAACTGGTCTGACCGTGGGGTGCCCTCAGTAGATCTGTGGGTGTAAATATCAATTCTCCTTCTCTTGTGTAAATAACACATTTTTGCTTGCTTTTCTTGACTTTTCGTAGGCTTTAACACAATATTCGCATTTCGGCTCATAAAACCTACACAATAGACAAGAAAACACTAATCAATAGATATAACACAATAATATAAGCTAAGTGCTATACAAACAAGGTGTTATTCGGAGGATAAATATACACTTTTGAGGACTGATCAACGAGCTCATCTCTATGATGAATGTCTATTCAGGTTACAATCAGATCAAGCTCGTAGAAAAAGATCGGGAGAAAACAACTTTCATCACCGAACAAGGTATTTATTGTTATATAGTAATACCTTTTGGATTAAGAAATATAGGGTCTACGTATCAATGACTTGCAACCAAAATGTTTGAGGACATTATCGATAACACAATGGAAGTCTATGTTGACGGCATGTTTATCAAAAGTAATAAACAATCGTCACACATAACCGACCTCGAGAAAACATTTCAACAACTTCATGAATACAACATGAAGCTCAACCCAGAAAAATGTTTCTTCAGAGTGGCCCAGGAAAGTTTCTTGCATACTTGATTACTCAATGAGGTATAGAGGCAAATCCAGAAAAAAAAAATTCAAGGAAAAAGGTAAGTCCAAGGACAAAAAAATAGGTCCAAAAGCTCAATGGTATGCTCGCAGATTTGAACAAATTTATAACTCAAGCATCAGATAAACATAGACCACTACATCAAATTTTGAAGAAAGGCCTAAATACGAGTGGACAGAAGAATGTCAACACGCAGACGATGCGCTCAAACTCTACCTCACAACTGTTCTAGTCATTACAGTACCTCTAGAAGGTGATGTGTTGGGGCTCAACCTTGGAACTTCATAACATACAATCAAGGCAGTTCTATTTCGAGATGAAAAAGGCATCGAGTGACTATTGTTATAGTATTGAGTATAGTGGAAGATGGTACGGATGTAGATGTAGAAACGATTGATGGATGATGTGAAGTTGTCGTTGACTCAATACCACTATAATAATAATCCTTCTAAAGATTCGAGCATAGCGGCAAGGAAGGGTATCAATCCACTCTAAAAAATAAGAAATACGACGAATACCAAGGAGATGTAACAATATTTTGTAGAGATTATATTTAACTAACTAACTAACTATTTCTAATCTAATAATATTACAAAAATAGAGTAAGATCAATAAGGGGAATAGGTGACATGCTCACCTCATGAATCCCCCACAATAATAATCTAGTTAAATATGCATGTTCTTAGCTACTCACCCTTCAGCTATTGTACCTCCCTAGCTCACCTCTCAATTATTGCTAGGATTGATAAACACTCACCTCTCAGTTATTGCGTATAACTATTGTACTTGAGATGCATGAATAAAGTGGATGAAGCCCAAAGTAACATTCTACTAAGTAATCAATCATATGGTTTTACCCATGCAAACGTATGTACATCATCTTCTAAGCAATCCAAGTTTATATTAAAACCCTATTATGTACTCACCTCTCGGGTATTGTAAGTATTAAACATGTAGGCATGGTAGACATACAAGAAGAAAAAGGATGAACTACACATGTTATTTCTCTCTTGATACGACAACATGCAAGTATTATTATTACCACTTGTATGAAAATGATTCAATGAAGAACAAACATATATAAAAACTATATAAAATCATGGGTTCATTAATGGAGGCTACTTATCCCCTAAAAGTTTAGCCTTCCATTGATGAAGAACAAGTCATCATCAATAAAAAGAACATACCTTTATTGCTCTTAAACCTTAAAAACCTAATTACAACTTGCCTAAGAATAAAAGCTTCAAGAAGAGACATTTCAAGAGTTTGATTCAAACGATACAAGATATTCAAAACCCTAGTTTCCTAGAGTATATATATTGTTCATCCATGCAAGCATGCTAAACACGTCAAGTCGGTCCTAGCATAGAAATAGGTCAGTGGGGGGGAGGGGGCATTATCTTTAAGTCGGCACAGGATCGAACAGTCTGGGAGCTGGTCAACTCGCGGGATGGCGAGTTGAACGTTGACTTTTTAACTTCGTCTTCTGTTGTATGTCCTGCGTGCTTCCTGGATCATGGTGTTTCTGTCCTATGGGACTTTGGTTCGGTGGAAACACTCCTCTGAGCTTGGTACAGTTGTGGCTTCCTTTTTGGCTTCAAAGTCTTCCTTCTCTTGGACTTAGGCTTCCTCTTTGGTGTATGAATTTTTGAGGAGGTGGACTTGGAGCTTTTATTTACTTTGATTCATAATCCATCAACTTAAACCCAATACTTGGTGTTTTAGGCCTTCTTTTACTGAAAGTTAAGGCCCGTGAAATATAATAAACCTGAAAATAAGACTAAAAGAGATATTAAATCATATAGGAATAGACAAAATGCTATTCGGAAGGCATTAAGGAATAAAACTTTTATGTTCTTATCAGAGGCCTATCTACTTCATCAGCAAAACGTTGTTCCAATCTGAGATATGGTAAACTATTCTAGAAAATATAGGGTTAACTTTACTTTTTGCATCTAGAAAGTTAAAACCATATTTGCAGTCACACATGAATATATCACTGATGTACCACTCAGACAAGTATTGAAAAACAAGAATAAGTCAAGGCGAATGGCAAAATGAGCATAAGAGCACAGAGAGCATCGAGCTCATTTTCACCCCAAGAAGTAGTCGAAAACGCCAAATTGTAGTAGACCTACTGGTTAACTACGTTGTAGACGATATCGTTTGGGTACCAGATACTAAGATTAATGACCTCCCACTCATATAAACCGCGAGTTGGAAACTTTACGTCGATGGGTCCAAAAACCACAATGGTTTAGGAGTAGGGACTATGCTCATCTCACCAGAAGAACTGATCCTAGAAAAAATCACTAAGACTAAACTTCAACTCGTCTAACGATGACATTGAGTATAAAACACTCATCACAAGCTTCAACATGGCCCGAAAATTAAAAATAAAGGAGTTAATATTTAGTGATTCCCAACTCATAGTCAGCCAATTGTTAGGTGACTACGAAACAAGAGAAAACACTCTAAAACTTTACTTGGAGCACACCAAAAAATTGCTCACATACTTCATCAAATGGGAAATACAATACGTCCCAAGAGATGATAATAAATCGACATGTTGATAGCTTAGGTTACCTAGCATCGCAAACTGACACATAGTCACCTCGTATGATAGAAATTGATAGAAATTGATATCCAACCAAGCCCAGCTTATGAGACACAAATTCACTAGATAAATGAGGTCTCAGATTTTATTGACATACCTCAGAATGAGATAGATAACTCATGGATCGGTTTAATCATAAATTACCTTAAAAGGAATTTATCTAGATGATGACAGCGAGTTAAACAAGCTCGAATGCAAGCAAAAAGCTATAATTTTTCAACAATATGCTTTACAGAAAGTCAACATGAGGTCCATATCTAAGGTGCCTTCCACCTAGTCAAGCACAAACAAGCTGAAATCCACTACAAAGAATGTGGAAATCATGCAGGGGCTCGATCCCTACCTCAAAAGGCTAGGAACCGAGGTTGGTTTTGGCCTCATATGCAATCAGACTCTGAAATCTTTGTTCAACATCGAGTGTCAAAGATTCTCATCATTCATCAACCAACCAGCTCGTGACCTCAAGACGATCTCTAGTCTTTGGCATTTGCCATATGGGGACTCAATATAGTAGATCTTTTAACAAAAGATAAGACCAAAAAGAGATTTTTGTTGGTAGCAACTGATTACTTGACAAAATGGGTTGAAGCAATACCCCTATGACGAATACGACAATAAGATGTCAAAACTTTAATATGGAAATTCATCATCCTTCATTTCGGATTACCCCACACTCTAGTAACTGACAACGGTCAACAATTTTGTGGGAACATAATTGAGGAGTTCTACTTAGACTAGAGAATAAATCATACATTCTCCACACCTCATTATGCACAGAGCAATGAATAGGCTGAGGTCACTAACAAAACACTAGTGAATAACCTGAAGGAAAAATTAGATATAGGGAAAGAGAAATGGATATACGAGCTTGACCGAGTTTTATGGGCATATAGAACAACGCCTAGAACATCTACTAGGATGTCACTATTTGCACTATTCTATGGTGCAGAAGCTACATACCCACCAAGCTCAATTACTTAACAACCAAATCCGAACTAGTTGAATCAACAGATAATGAAGAGCTATGGGTGTACATAGTCCATATGCTTGGAGAAAAAGGAGATTGAGTTGCAATTACAACAACTCGTTATAAACAAATTCTGAAAATAAGTTATATGCAGAGAGTCAGGATGAGAACATTTCAACCTGGTTACCTCGTTTTAAGGTGGACAATTCCCGATACAAAAAACCCAGGAGATGGAAAATTAAACCTAAACTGGGAAGGCCCATATATTATTAAAACGACCTGAGTGGTGCACACAAATCTCACACTAGACCAACAACCAAATATTTCTAATGAAATCCAACGGCTAAACCGATTCAGTTTCCCACCACTTTGCGATTCCATTTCAAACCTAACTTACCATAACGCGGAGACACATGTCCCATTACCACACAGTTATCAAAACTGTAATAATTATTTTTGCTTCGACAACCCAACTATATTCATTACAACACACAAAGGCATCTCATTTTATGGTCCGACTTGGATTCTTTATTCATTTGTCTTCAAACGACTTAGGCTCCCTTTTACTCGAGCTCACTCGAGTTGGGGCTTATTCTGCTCGACTTCACTCCGAGCTTACCCTTTATTTCATATGTTTATTCTATTTCAGTGACCATATATTTTAGGGCCAGTTTGCCGAAACACCCCACTTTTTACCCGCGTTTGGGCAATACATACCATTGCTTGAAAAATTGGTGTTTCCACTCCTTTAACTGCTTGACTCTGTTAAACCAAACAGTCAACTATTTTTGGCTCAGTCAAATCCCTGAACTTACATATTTACCCTTACATTTTAAAATATTTAAGTTACCTTCTTCTATTCTAAACTGTAGTTCCATTTCTTTCTCTAAGATCTAATCTAAACCATTGATTACATATTTGTTGGGGTTATCTTCTTCCTTGTAAGACTTTATTAAAACCTTAACTATAATACATCAATTGTGCATGAAACAAACTGAATTACTAGAAACCATTAAATTGTCAACAACATTAGTATTTCCACAACTGGTTATAATCTCAATTACTAAAATCCAATTCAAATTGACCGATTTAACCAATACCCATTGTTCAATTCCATAAGAAAAGTGTGATTCTCGCTGTTACATCTTTTCTTACTAATAGAATTGAAGTATCAATGATGGGAACTGAGTAAGAAGAAGAGTTGTTTTCCTTCAAAACAATATTGAGTTCTTGCTACATGGAATTACTCGATTAGAAGTAGTTAATAAGTTAATGGTGTCTGTAGGGGTACTATATACAACATACATGTGGCACCATCTCTACCGTCCATCATGGTGCCACATGTCAACATCTAATGGGCTCTCTCTTGATGGCACAAGTTACAAAGTTAAGCCTTATTATTACAAAGATATTTTCCCCATTATTACCCTATTAATTGCTAAGAATGGAGTTACATTGTAGCCTATAAATATAAAAGCAAACTACTCATCTTCTCATGGTCTCATGGTGAATCATACACAAGACCTCAACACTCTCTCATGAGACCTCACCTCTCAGGTCTCATCTCTCTCTTGAGCTCTCTCCATCATCGAGCTCCCATTTTGTATCACCACTACCATAATAAAGTTCATTCTCTCTCTCCGTGGATGTAGGCACAATTGCCGAACCACGTATACAATGGTGTTCACGTCTCCACTTTATTATTGTTCATATCATACACATCATCATCTTTCATTAATGTATTGACCAACCTCACTAAAATGGTTAATACATTTGGCGCCGACTACAGGGACTTGGGATTTTCTCAAGCGAATTCCACCCACCAACCCCACCCAACACCATTGTTCTAAGGTTCTCAGATGTTGATTTTCAAGAAATTCGTTGAATTTGAAAAGATAGAATTCCAACTCACAGTAGGGGGCTTGGAGCAAATTGTTTACACAATTACTGGACTCGACAGGAGCAAGATAAGTCTACCAACGACCTCTCAGGTCTCGTCGCGACCTCACCAGGTCCTTCATACCAGGTCCTTCATACCAGGTCCTTCATGCCAGGTCCTTCATCGCGACCTCACCAGGTCTATCAACGACCTTCTCAAATTACAGGTCTTTCAATGACCTCAAGAATATTTATGCCATACAGGGGGCTATTCTCACTTTATCTAATGAAATTAACTTATTATTAGCACAATTAGCTATTAATGATATTTTTTGTAGCTCTCTCTATGTGCAGGTCACATGAACACGACCTCACTCCCCATGAGTTATTTTTGCACAAATGTGCCACATTGCTTTCACTGAACTCTTTACAAGTGAAATGCTTGATATACAATACGGCCACCCTCATTGACTAGTGAGTCACTCGTATGCGGGACGACCTCAAACACAATTCTCTAGCCACACGCCTGGTCGAACGCATTCACTCTCAACGCAATGCAGACCCACAAAGGCCACATGCCCGAGAATTGTCAAACAGGTCTCCACGCTGCGACCATTCACTAGATCGGGCACCAAAAGGTTCCAAGTAACTCTCAAAACACTTGGTCAACCAATGCTCTTTCTCAAACGAGCTACATGTGCACTCCAAAGTGCTACATCTATCGGAATGTCCAATCACAAGGCGACAAAGATAGTACATACAAAACTCATAAGGAAGACATACAGTTCAGTGTAAGTCTCTTACTAAATTTTATAATATTTCACATGCTAACATTATCAACAAGTATCAGGTCTATGCAACTCGACCACAAAAAGACAACCACCCATGTATGCAAGAAGACCCACTTCAGTACGACCTGCTTGCAGCTGTCCATCTCGTCTACATGCCTTCTGAACGAGCTACCAGGTCTCCCTGGAACTAACTAGCTCGCTATACACAAATTCATGATCGAGTTGCCATTACCACAAGGGACCTTCATCGCGTCCTGCAAATCTCAATGATCAAGCTCATCAAAATTTGGGGCGGATCGACTTCGTTAAAGAACCCCATATTTCATTCATCTTAGGGGCTGGATCGGTTCGATTACTTCTTTTCAGCCCGAACTCCGTTCAACCTAAAAAGAGGGGGCTTATGTAGGGGTACTATATACAACATACATGTGGCACCATCTCTACCGTCCATCATGGTACCACATGTCAACATCTAATGGGCTCTCTCTTGATGGCACAAGTTACAAAGTTAAGCCTTATTATTACAAAGATATTTTCCCCATTATTACCCTATTAATTGCTAAGAATGGAGTTACATTGTAGCCTATAAATATAAAGGCAAACTACTCATCTTCTCATGGTCTCATGGTGAATCATACACAAGACCTCAACACTCTCTCATGAGACCTCACCTCTCAGGTCTCATCTCTCTCTTGAGCTCTCTCCATTATCGAGCTCCCATTTTGTATCACCACTACCATAATAAAGTTCATTCTCTCTCTCCGTGGATGTAGGCACAATTGCCGAACCACGTATACAATGGTGTTCACGTCTCTACTTTATTATTGTTCATATCATACACATCATCATCTTTCATTAATGTATTGACCAACCTCACTAAAATGGTTAATACAGTGTCAATTGAAGTATTAATACCACTCATCTCAGTTTTCACATTGTTAATTACATACAACCAACGTTCCAATAAAGAAAACAAGAATAACAAAATGCATCTCATCAGCTAGAACAAGATGTGCCTACCTAAATGTAAGGGAGGGTTAGGGATCAAAGACCACTCAAAATGATGCTCTCCTTACTAGACTTGCTTGGAGAATCATCTCCCAACCTGACAATCTTTGTTCCAATATATTAAAATCAAAATATTTCCCCCACACATCTCCCCTCACTCATCATATTCGCCATTCCCCTTTCTTGGACTTGGCACTCCATTGCAAATGTCATCCAAAAAATCACTCCCCATATCTCTTGGGATATTGGAAATGGCTCTGATATTGACATTTGGAACTCCAACTGGATTCCTTCCAGCCCAAACCTTAAACCAGTTGCTCAGGCCAACACCACTCCTACCCAATCTTCCAAGTTGTTAAACAACTTTTTCTCCCAAACTCCAGCTTATGGAATCTAAACCTTCTCCACCATCTCTTCACCCTTCTAACTGCCCACCACATTCAAAATACCACAACTAGGGGTCCTCATAGTGTAGATAAACTAAAATGGTTGGGAACTAAAAATGGTTTATTTAGTGTTAAATCTACCTACAAACTTTTAGCTCCCTTTCAATCAAATGCTCCCCTTACTGAAAAAACCCACCTTAGATTATGGAAGACTAATTCCATCCCAAGAGCAATCCTTTTTGCTTGGAAATATTTATACCATGGTGTCCTAACTAGAGAAAGAATAGGTAGACATATCCCTATTCCTTTTGAGCATTGCCCCATGTGTGGTCACCAAATTGAATCTCTAAAGCACATGTTGTTTGACTGTCCGTTCACCTAAAGTGTGTAGTTTCTATCACAATGGAACTTTGGGATTATTCACTTTTAAAATCTTTTTGCAAATCAATGGATTAAAATTTAGATTTACCCACCCACTTAATGGTTAATTAATAGACAAGATTGGAGCTCTTTTTGTGTGACCATTACCTGGGAAATTTAGAAAAACAGATGTGCACAGATCTTTCAGGGTACATCAATGGACCCAATGTCACTTTCCATAAATATTGACAGAATCCAGAAAAACTCAGAGACCCTTCTCTACCATCAGCCATCACCATGTGCTATTTGGATTCCACCATCTGATGATTTTGTTAGAATCAATGTGGACATTAGTTTCCATTCAACAGACACAAATATTGGCATTGGATTTTTGATCAAAGATATGTATGGGAAATTCATTTGTGCAGGCAGGCAAAGCAGACAGCGCAATAGAGGCAAAATGTTGGGGCATCCTATCATCTTACAAAGAACAAATTTAACTTTGACTATTTTATTGGACATATATATATATATATATATATATATATATATATATATATATATATATATATATATATATATATATATATATATATATATATATATATCTTTTGTTTGATTTACTTTCTCTTTCTTCATTAAATTCAACAAAGTAAACCCTCACCTTTAGATGAAAAAGCATCTTTGATTGCCACCGTTGGATGAAATAACACACAAACTTGCATAAGCAATCCTCCACATTACACTGCTCCTATACTCCATTCATAAAAGACAAAAATAATTGTCTTACATTTAGAGAGAATTAAAGCAAACACTCCACCATTTTCTCTATTCTTCTTCATCTTCATTGTTCATCACAGAGAAAAAATAAGATAAAACCTTAATCTTCCCTCATCAGATCACATACTCTTTGTCTCAAGGTTTGATTTTTTCTTGGACGTTAGGGTTTTCATCCTCCATTCTTTCACCATAAAAAAAAAAAAAGCAATAAGGGCGAGCAAGTTATGAAACTTTTTCTGATTCCTCGTAAGTTTTAGGGTTTTAAGGTTTTAATGTTCAACTATAATGATAATGGAGTTTTGATTTTAATGGCATTAATACCAATTATTGGTATTAAAGTTGTCATTTTTAGGGTTTCAATTTCAGTGGTATTAAAGAGTATTCACACACCCACCAGCTTAAATACAAACATTCAATTGTGGGTGGGGTTTCAACCCTAGTTGATTGTTGGGTTAGGGGTATGAAAACCCCAGAATTTGGTTTAAGGTTTCTAGTATGTGGTTTTTAAGCTTTGAATCACTACTGTCTAATGGCCTTTGTCTCTGTTTCGATGGGGGTTTAAAGTTTTTCCTCTAATGATTATAAGATCTAAAAGTGGGTTTATCACGTGGTATTGATTATCGCTTTGACATACATTCTTAAATTTCTACATGATAAACTTTTTATTGTAGTTGTTAACACTGATATTGTAGCAGATAGCTTCAGTACACTGGTTTATTGTTGTATTATAGAGATGTAATATTAAACCACTTTTAATTGATGTCATGCAGAGAACACATTTAATATCATATTCCAATATGGTGGTCAATTAGTTGTTACAGTTGATGGAGTTGAGATTGTATATGTGCATGGTGAGTCAAAAATAATAATGATCGTTAATAACAAGACATCCTATGGAGATTTCTTGGATTTAGTTGAATCTTTATGTAAAGCACCAAGAACAACTTGGTCACTGCGAATTGTAATCAATAATAATCCAACTAGAGTTGAATGCGGAGATCATTATATGGCAATGATTGCATACATTAACCTATTTGGCGATGTTCAATGTGTAGAGTCAGAGGTCACAACAAATCAACATGTCTTGAATGTATAGATGACTATCAACTCTTCAATCACACCCTATTTGGTGAAGGGTCACCTCTAAGCCCTCTTTCAATTACAATCTAAATACTGAAAGAGGTTTTGTAATATTTTTTGGGGATGTATCTTCTATATACGCAGTCCTATCCTCTAAATATAGCCTATTATCCGTTGTGTTTATTTTGTATTAATTTTCATGTTTTATGAGGGTATGGGTTTAAAATCTCATTGTTATCCAAGATGCTTTTGACTTAGTAGAATCAACTTTTATCTTATGTGTTATGTAACACCCACGAGTTGGTGTTAGTCCCACATTGCCAAGGAAGTCGTTGTATTAGTAGTATATAGAGTTTAACCATAATCTAACTAATGTCAAGGCCTTTTGGGGTAAACCAGATGGGTGGGCCCTCATTCAAAACCCTCTACTGTTGGATATCTACAGTGACTAAATGGGGACAATATTGACATTAGCAAGCGGTATGGTGTTCGACGCACCGGGATGAGCGAGGACGAAATCCAGGGGCGTTACAGATGGTATCAGAGCCGACGATGGGTCACCTGTTGCAGGTGGGAAGTACGTTGGAAAGGCCCAGAGAGTGCCAGGTACTTGTCTCACTTGGCAAGAAATGTCAAAGATTTTGGAACTGTACTAAGTATACTGCAGAGCCGAGGACGACTCTATTTCTAAGGTGGTGGGATTGTAACACCCATGAGTTGGTGTTAGTCCCACATTGCCAAGGAAGTGTTTGCATTGGTAGTATATAAAGCTTAAACATACTCTAACAAATGTCAATGCCTTTTGGGGTAAAACAGATGAGTGAACCCTAATCCAAAACCCTATACTGTTGGATATCCGCAGTGACTAAAGGGAGACAATATTGATATTAGTGAGCGGTATGGTGCTCGACGCACCGGGATGAGCGAGGACGAAATCCAGGGGCGTTACAGATGGTATCAAAGCCGACGACGGGTCGCTTATTCCAGGTGGGAAGTACGCTGAAAAGGCCCAGGGAGCGTCAGGTACTTGTCTCACTTGGCAGGAACGTCGAAGATTTTGGGACTGTACTAAGTGTACTGCAGAGCCGAGGACGGCTCTATTTCTAAGGTGGTGGGATTGTAACACACATGAGTTGGTGTTAGTCCCATATTGCCAAGAAAGTGGTTGTATTGTTAGTATATAGAGCTTAACCATACTCTAACTAATGTCAAGGCTTTTGGGGGTAAACCAGATAGGTGGGCCCTGACCCAAAACCCTCTACTGTTGGATATCCGCAGTGACTAAAGAGGGACAATATTGACATTAGCGAATGGTATGGTGGACGCACCGGGATGAGTGAGGACGAAATCCCAGGACGTTACATGTTATCAGTGACACTTCGATGTTATCCTCTTGTGTTATGATTATTGGCTAGATTGGCATTTCTGTCTGTTGTGCATTTCAACATTATCCGCTATGTTGTTACTAGCTATCGGTTGAAATATGTTTTTTTTATCCTCTGCAATTCAAACATGAACAATTCAAACAGGAATAAACAAGAACAATGACAAATTTGTTCATTCACAACTATGACCATAATATAGGTTTATAAACAACCAAATAAAACATAAATTAGGTTCATAAACAACCATGACCATAAATACATTCACAAACAACCAAATAAAACATGTCTTCAAACAATCATGACCTTTAATTGCATCAAGGATATGGGAATCTCTAATGTGTAGGTTAGTCTAGAAGTATTTGGATCTGAATGCACTTTACAGTTGTACCTCCCTAAATTAATACCCCAATAATTAATAACCTCTAACATTTAATAAAATTTCATGGAATCGACCGCGTTTTATAGGTTTAATTTAATATTTCTACTATCTATTAATTAATAAACATAGAACCAACTATATAGAAAATATTAATTAGTAGACTTACTACATTGCTTTGGGAACTATTTATCTAAGGTAGTTTGCTTCTTTCCAGTTATCCTAATCTCAAATTATATATCTCCAAATACCTTATGAGCTACAACGTGATTAGGATTTGAAAGGTCAAGGAGAGAAATACAAAAATGTAGAGCACTTAATTTATCTTTGTTAGACAAAGGTGGGTCCCCATTCATATCTTCTTGGACTTCCTCTTCTTAAAGTTCTACAAATTAATATCCCCCACTAACTAATAATTTTGTATGCCACCAAGGGCATTAAATTAGAGAGGTACAACTGTAGTCATTTTTCTTCCTAACAACAAAATCAACAGGTAAATGCCCAAATTTTAAAAGCCCCAAAATCAAAGCAAGATCTGTCATTTTGAACTCAAATCACTTTACCGGCCCCCAATTGAATACTCCAATCGACCAACCCTCATTGAGACAATTTCTGTAACTATAGAAGTTTTCATGCAGATTTTTTGTTCTCCATCCAAACGCAAAAACTACCCAAATTAAAGAGGGAATTTTTAAAAGATTTTAATTCTTTTGTGTGTGTGGGGGGGGGGGGGTATTTTGGGTTTAGATAGTGGGCATCAAACTTAGATGTTGAACATCTCACAGTGATGTTAAAATTTCTATTCCCCTCATCACCTTCAACCATTTTCTTCGGTATGGTTTGAATTATGAAAAGTTGAGGAAAATGAAGATGTAGAAATTGGAAGATGATTGTGTAGAAATTAGAAGATGAGAGAGAAATTATGAAAGGTTGTGAGCAGTTTAATGGAAGAGGAATGGGTATTTAAAGAAGAGAAGAAGAGAGTGGGGTGGTTAGGGATTCTGAAATGGTGCTTGATTGTAATGAGGACTGAAAACCCTAGTTTGATAACATTTAACTCTTCCCGCTCGATTATCCCATCGATTTAAGACCCAAACAGCTAGTGACATGTGGCGCTGACGTGGCTGTTGTTTAGTGCAACAGATATGTTTTTGAAATTTAAATTATAGAGGAAACAACATCTACTTGTGGAGGATGGTAGTTAATAAATTATATCCAACGGTTATATCTTGTTATCATGATCCAATGGTTATAAGACGTTGTCAGGTCATTATCTAAGGTGTCAGATCTATTGTAACTTATAAAAAGCTATGCTGTCAGGGGCGGCGCCTAGGCGGCGCCTAGCGCCGCCTAGGCGCTATTTTGGGAAGGGGTCGCTTCGCTGCAGGAAAATAGAGCCTAAAACGCTTCGATCAGCCTGGGCGCCGCCCAGGCGCAGCGCTCTGCTCAGGGCGGTCAACACAGAGGCGCTCAAGCGGCCCAAAAAAAAAACAACTTGATCGGAGGCTGCAGATCGGAATCCTTCTTCGGGATATCTTTATTATCAAAAGGAAGCAATGGTGCTCCTTGTTCCTGTTGCTCCCAATCCCCATTTATAAAAGAGCTCATTTTTAATTCTAAAGCTAAATTACCATCAGATTTCAACTCAGAAGCTGAAGATAATACAGACCCACATTCTTTTTTGACTTCATCAATCCGGTCATATGAGTATGTTATAGAAGGATCATCATCTACGATTATGGGTAGCATCTCGGAATTATGTGTGTAAAGTGTTGAGTATGAAGTTGTGGAACTAAATAACAACATGACCATCAAAGAGCAAACATGAAGAACTCCAAATGGTAACATACCCATATTATCTTGTAATCCAAAACTACTTTATTCCCCTTCTTGAATATTCTTATCTACAACCACCCAAAATTCTCTTTAATTAACAAATTCATACACCAAGATAACAAGCTTTACATGATACAAATAAGAAGAAATAAAGTAAATGGGTATGTATGGTTAAATGTTAGATTCAAGCTTAAAATAATGGGTATTGCTGTCAGGGGTCTGATCAGGGCGCCGCCTGGGCGGTCGAGGCGGTGAGGCAGAAACCGAGCGCCTGGCGCTTCGCTCCGCCCCTGACAGCATAGATAAAAAGTAATGATTATAGGCTAAAGGGTATAATAGGAAAGAAAAGAAGCTAAGTGAAAAAATAACAAAAAGTCAAAATAAATTTTATGTTTGTTTGGGAAGATTACCCTCAAATGTGCTTATTTGAGAAGAAACATCATAAAGTTGTGCTTATTCGAAAAATTACCCATGTCCAAATGCGGCTGCTGATAAGTTAGCTCATCAAGCGACCTTACAAGCACAATGCCTAGTTGAAGGACAGCCTATCAATATGCATTGCCCACAGTATCCAGAGGAATTACATAATATGATGTCTGTACATGGGTCTTTTTGGTGGTTAAAACCACCCCCCTTTTTGTCTGATGTATGATGTTCAAGGTATCGGTGTAAAAAAAAAAAAAAAAAACCTGTCCAAAAATCTCTTAACAAAATTTATCACAAAAAAAAATAAAAAAAAAAAATCTAAATCTCATTTTATTCTACTTTTCTTGGTATGAATTCCAAACCATATGAGTGAGTTGTTAATGAACTTAAACCAGTGCTTTTGGAATCAAGACATACTCAAAAACCCTGTGCAGACAAAGAAAAGTATGAGATGCTTTACCGCATTGAAGACCAAGAAGAAGTTGAGTAAAAGGACAGGCTTTCTTCTCAGAGAATTCAGATTATTCGGCCCAACCGAATATTCTCACGTCACTTCCGAAGTGAAACGGTGTCTCTTTTGTATGTAGGACCCACCTATCTTCACCGAGTCGGGACATACTGAGACTGACCATCTTGCTTACGTGTTTATAAATAAAACTTTAAAAGCTGGCCCGAATATTCCATGCCGATATTGCCGGGCGAATATTCCACCTCAGCAATAAAACTGTGCATGTCGTCTTCTTCACCGCTTTTCTCCTTTAAACTCAATAGCTATTGTAGTAAAAATCCCCTACACCAAACTGTAGCTTAATTAATCAACTTCACTTAATCTTACAGTGACAACTGGAAGCTTTATTTTCTTTTGCTTTTATTAAATTCTTTAAAATTATCTTTTATAAATAAAGCCTTGAAGATTGAAGATTGATTACAAATTTGCAAGAAGCAGATCTAATAATATTATAAGAATTGAACATGATGGAGTACAGGATGATGAAGAATAGTCATCAGTCGTTGTAGCTTGTGAAATATATTCTGTGTTTTGGTGCATGTTCATAAATCGGGAATCTAGGGGGTTTTTAGTTATCTTTTCTCTTCTCTTCTCTTCTCTTCTCTTCTCTTCTCTCTTTAATTATTATTATTATTTATTAAAATGGTCCTTAATGATTTCATCATTTTGTTACTTCTATCTATTCAATTCAATTCAGATTTCATTCATTCATTCTACCAGCTATTTTTTTTGTTCTCAAGTCTTAACCAACCTCTCTCTCTCTCTCTCAATTCTTCTGATATCATATCTATCACTCGCTAGTCACTAGTCACTACTCAAATAATCATCAATTTAAACAATTTTGGATCTAAAATTTGATACTTTGATTTCTTTCCTTCTTTGCCTTTTGATCTCAAAAGAAAAAGAAAAGTAGTGGACTTTGAAGAAGAATCTATTCATTCAGATTCTTCAAGACAACAAGAAGAAGAACAACAATCAACAACAACAAGAGAAGTTGCTTTTCATTAACAGAGCAATTCATTTTATATATATCTGCAGCCTGCATTAAGAAAGGAAAGTAATTGCAGTACTACTCAATACTCAATACTCAATTACTCATAGTAGTGCTGGTCACTTGGCTTCTGTATTGTATTGTATTGTATAAAATGGAGTTTGGAAACAGCAATTCATATGAAACTGCAGGTGGAGTTATTCTATCTAGAGA
The DNA here is from genome assembly GCA_023053565.1 of Aquilegia eximia. Classification (NCBI taxonomy): domain Eukaryota; kingdom Viridiplantae; phylum Streptophyta; class Magnoliopsida; order Ranunculales; family Ranunculaceae; genus Aquilegia; species Aquilegia eximia. Next base: position 266,637 of record JALIGU010000053.1, read on the forward strand.
TCCTAAACCTCGATTAAGATGGACGGCTGAGCTTCACGACCGTTTTGTTGCTGCTGTCACCAACCTTGGTGGACCTGATAGTAAGTCCATCTCTCACCATCTTCTTCTTCACCTTCTTCCTCTGCTCTCAACCTCTTAGGTTGTTCACTTATGATGCTGATCCAACACTGTTATTTGCCAAGTGGCACACTAGTACATCAACAAGGGAAGGGACTAGGGAGGCATGTTTGTTTGGCTAATTTTGGTGAAAATATTTTTTTCTTTGTTATTCCAATGTTGTTGTGTAATTCTTGATTTGTTCAAATGTTATTAAGATTATGCAGTTTTTTTTTTTTTTTTTTTTTTTATGATCGGAAAACTATGTATGTCACTATCATCAAACTACTGTATGTATAATATATATATCATGTGCTAACTAATTCTAATTCTTGTCAAGTTTTAATTAATTGATGGATTTTCATAAAACAAACCCAAACTGTAATCTTGACATTTTGGTTTTTCCATATCTAAATTCTGGCAATCGATTTCCGTAACTAGCTATCTTGTGTTAGTTCTTATGTAGCTCAGCTATCTTATTAATTGTCAAGGCTAAGAGAGCTATTTTCCTATAGCTCAGCACATTCAGATCCTATGCGCACTGTCTATTATTTACTAGTACTACTATATTGCCTAATGTTGTTATCATCTCTTCTATATTCCATTATTACAGAAGCAACACCCAAGTCAGTGCTGAGGGTGATGGGTCTCAAGGGCTTGACATTGTACCACTTGAAGAGCCATTTGCAGGTTTGCTTGTTTCTTCATGTTTCCCAATTTTGTTAATTCCAGTTTTGAAGGTGAATGGTGGGAATCTTGGTAGAGATGGCAAATTTGCGCCTCAGTAGTCAGTCGTGCTACTAATTTCAACATCTTCTGAGCACATAATACTGTATGTGGTAAGTCTTAATGATTTACTTGGTGTTATGCTGTAGAAGTATAGACTGGGGAAGCAGACTCAAAGGGATACTAAATTAGACCAAAGCCTTGACAGTGCCGGTGAGTGAGTGATTGGATTGCATTACATTATGTCATTGCATTTCATGTCGTATTTGAGTCGCTGTTCAATCAGCAGTTGGTTTTATTGTGCCAATAGCAGCATTTATAATAAGCAGGATTGCCTTGTTGGTTTCAGAAAGTTCGGAAGGACATAGCTATATGCAAAGTTCGGGAACAACTACAACTACACCAAAAGTGAACAATGAAGGGTAAGAGCTCGACAAACACTAACAATTAGTATTTGCATTTTGGTTCTCCTTTTGATCTTTACCCAGCTATTAACTAGTATTATTAATTTGGAAGTTTGGTACTGTACCATATGTTTGAAACTTTATTTAAAGCTAAGCAATGCTCATGCTGTACATAGCCTGTCTCCCATCAACACCGGCGACTTTTAGACGGGAAACATTGCTTTTATTTAGCTGGAGGTGTACGTACTTCAAATTTCCAAACTTTTTAAACCTACACTTTTGTCAATGTGATTACTAATCCCATTGCTAAAACTTGTTAAACCTACACTTCAGTCAATGTGATGTAATAGGACATTTTGTTGATTGATCATGATGGTTCAATATTTAGAAACTCTGAAATAATGTTCCATGGTGTTTCCTATAAACAGAGGTTTCCAGATTGCAGAGACTCTAAGGTATCAGATTGAAGTACAGAGAAGACTGCAGGAGCAATTAGAGGTAAAATCGCTGTTAAACTTATTATTCTTTTCAGAATTTGTAAATAATTATATAGCATTCTGCTTAAACATTACATTGGTGAGGTTCTCAGGTTCTAATTGTGGTAACGTTTCATGTAGGTCCAAAAGAAATTACAGATGAGAATAGAAGCTCAAGGAAAGTATCTGCAGACAATACTAGAGAAAGCGCAAAAAAGTCTTTCCTCTGATATAAACTGCCCTGAGAATCTAGAGGCTACAAGAGACCAAATCACTGACTTCAACTTAGCTCTTTCAGGCCTTATGGAGAATATGACACAAGTGAATGAAGAAGAGAGGAAAGGAGACGCAATAGGAAAGAACAGTACAGTACAGCATAAGAAGCCTCACAGTTCGGCGTTCCAGTTGTACCAAGGGGAGGAAGAGGAGAAGGAGAGAAAAGAAGTTAAGGTTAAGGTTGAGGGAGGTTCACTTCTGCTTGACCTAAATATGAATGGGAACTATGAGTTCATGGGAGGAAATGGAAATGGAAATGAATATGATACCAATATCCATACACATAGAAGACAGGGTTGGTTTTAAAACACAAAATGTATATTGTGCTGAGTACACCAACATAAGTATAGGAATTTTTCAGTTTTGGTTCTCTTTCGCGTTTATATTTGTAAAATGATATTTATAATCCACACTCCAAATTACTAAATTGCTAAATTTATAATACAAAAATGCTAAATTACCAATCAGTGAGTCCAAATTCTTTGAATCTATTGCGTGTTTTTTATTTTATGAAACCCCCAAACTACTATGAATATTGAGAATTTGAAGGTATTTTAATTTTTAAACAGAGAAATTTATAGTACAATAGCAAAGCCAAACAATAGAGACATGCAGTTGATCCTACTGTTGTTATATGACCCACAAAAAATGTGCAACTTTGATATCTATTATACTCTATTAAAGCAGAAAATACCCCTAAGAAAATATCTCTTCAATTAGGCTATCATGGGCATAATTAAACCCAATAAAAAAATTATAGGTATACCCAATCTCATGTATAATCAAGTCTAGCCCATACCCAGTTGAACCAAATCACAACATAAATAAGCCCAATAAAAAAAATTAAAAGTATACAGTATACCCAATCCCAAGTATAATCAAATCCAGCCCGTACCCCTAAGAATATTAACCAATGACCCGGCTTCCACGAAAATATAAAATAGTATATTTACATAATTAATATCCCAATTGAGATATTAATTCATCGATTAATTAATAAACTATTAATTTACATATTAATAGTATAATTTCATGTATATCTTTCTTTTTGGGGGGCTAACATGATGAAGCTGGACAATTGTTATATTCTAAAACCTGTTCCACGAAAAGAAGCACTAAAATCGATAATGATAATGGAATAATTTCTTCTTGCAATATAAAATACAACACCAACAACTCATCACACTACAAAAATTTAGAGACGAGGTTCAAACCAACATCAATTTTAAGAAAAAACAAGTAACAATTGACTTTTATTATAAAAAATATAAAATATATTTGTATATCGAAAAAATCTATTATACTCTATTAAAGCAGAAAATACCCCTAAGAAAATATCTCTTCAATTAGGCTATCAATTAGATTGAAATTGATAACCTAATTGAAGAGAATTTTGATTACGTTTGGGTATATTTGTAATTACACAAAAGTGGACCACCATCACAGATATAATCAAGCCCAATTAGACCAAATCATGGGCATAATTGAGCCCAATAAAAAAAATTAAAAGTATACCCAATCCCAAGTATAATCAAGTCCAGCCCAAACCCATTTGGACCAAATCACAAGCATAATTAAGCCTAGAGAAAAAAATTAAAAGTATACCCAATCCCAAGTATAATCAAGTCTAGCCCGTACCCCTAAGAAAATAGGGTAAAACGATAAATTAATAGCCTTGGGACAAAATACCCCTAAGCAAATATCTCGAAAAAGTGGGTATATCGAGATATTAATTCACCGAGAATGATAAATTAAACTATTAATGATATTAATAGCCTTGGGGCTGGAGAAGTATCGATGATGATAAATTAAATTAATAGCCTTGGGATTAGAGAAATTATTAATTAAATGAGATATTAATTCATCAATTAATTAATAAACTATTAATTTACATAATTAACAGTATATTTTCATTTATATCTTTCTTTTTGAGGGGCTAACATGATGAAGCTGAACAATCGTTCTATTTTAGAACCCGTTCCACGAAAAGAAGCACTAAAATCGATAATGATATTGGAATAATTTTTTCTTGCAATACAAAATACAACACTAGATCAACTCATCACACTACAAAAATTCAGAAATGAGGTTTAAACCAAAATCAATTTTGAGAAAAAAAAAAGCAACGATTGAATTTTATTATAAAAAAAATATAAAATATATTTGTATATCAAAAACATATTAATTTATATATTAGTTGGGCCTTCAAAGATTTTTTTAAAATGTATTATCTAATAAATTTAGCGAAATATTAATTTATCAACCTATATGCCCAAGTTGGGACCAGCCAAAAATATTATTTAAAGGAGATAATTAATTTATCGGGTATTATCTTATCGAGGTTTTACTGTATCTATTCAATTATGATGAAATTGATAACCTAATTGAAGAGAAAGTCATTCAATTTTGGGTATTTTTGTAACTACACAAAATAAATAAAAATGGGTCAATATGTAATTTCATATCTTAAATACAACCACTTTCATAAATAACCCTAACTCGAATTCTTTGTAGGCAAACCAAATTATCACCACTAGATCTATTACCAGTAATTGACTACCATTGATAAAATGCACTAACTCGAATTTCTTTCAATTCAACAATTTTAACTTCAATAAGTTTACCAGAAATCTTTTTTGAATAAGTAGCTAAATAATTATCTGGTGAAAATTGTGATTTACATGTATCTCCAAGATTTACATTGAAATCACCAGATGATATACTACGTTTGTACAACTTCTTCATCTCCCTCTTTACTCAAAGTTTATGTCTGCTTATATGTTTATATTTGATCCATGTATATTTGATGCTTGTTGAAGATCTCTTGACGACACAGAAATCAAAACTCACCAATATTTTAAGTCAAATGGGTAGGTATGCAAGTTTATTAATAAGATCATTAATAATATTAATATGATATCATTGTGGACACACATCAAACATGTTTGTGATGGCCATTTTCAAGTACATTTTCAACTTGACAAAAGTATATTTTGCAGGAATATGGAGAACCAGTAATCTATTTCCTTTCCTTGCACTTAGTAGACATTAACAAAAAGTAAATGAAAATACAAAATAGACTCCAGTAAAGATGATGATATAATCTTCAATACATTTCAATGGTGGGGATATGAAAGGGGACCCAAGTAGCAGTAAGACCTACTTACTGTAATTTCATGAAATTTGAGTTTCCCTTAATTTGTGATCTAATGTATGTAATGTGTTACAGATGGGACTATATCAAAAAAAGTCGCAAGATTCACACAGACATGGATCGTATGGCTGCCTTCCGAAAAGGCTTAATTACATGGGCCAAAAGGGATCTCTCTGTCACATTACAAGTAAGCGATCTTTATCAACATAATAGATTACTAAATATTTCGAATTTTCAGGATGTTAACTGTTACAAGCCAATTAAGAGACGCTCGACTGCTAATGGACTACTGTGAAAGATTGTTTCCCAAAGTGATGAAGTCTCAACAACCGAGCCAGACCAAATTCTAATTGAGACTTTGAGAATTGAGAGTGCTGCAAAATTCCACTCTCCTGGATATTTTCAACTGCTTTGGGTTTAATTTTCATGAATATATTATAATCATTCAATTTCAATACTCAAAGATTTATAATAATTCTAAATGAAATCATACCAGATCATAAACTTTTGAAACGGGCTAAATAAAATATTACAAGTTACAAACCAAAAGTAACATAAAACCCCCCAAAATAAAAATTCTAAAACAATCAGATTTGCCCATGCATTGCATGGGCCTAAGGACTAGTATTAATTTATATATTAGTTGGGCTTTCAAGGATTTTTCTAAAATGTATTATCTAATAAATTTCGCGAAATATTAATTTATCAACCTATTCCCAAGTTGGGACCAACCAAAAATACTTTACAGGAGATAATTAATTTATTGGGTATTAATTATCTTATCGAGGTTTTACTGTATCTCTTCAATTAAGCTAAAATTGATAACCTAATTGAAGAGAAATTCATTCAATTTTGGGTATTTTTGTAACTACACAACATAAATAAAAATGGGTCAATATATAATTTCACATCTTAAATACAACCACTTTCATAAATAACTTTAACTCGAATTCTTTATAGGCAGTAAACCAAATTATCACCACTAGATCTAATACCAGTAATTGAGTACCATTGATAAAATGCACTAACTCGAATTTCTTTCAATTCAACAATTTTAACTTCATTAAATTTACCAGTCATCTTTTTTGAATAAGTAGCTAAATAATTATCAAGTGGAATCGTGGAAATAGTAATTTACAAATATCTCCAAGATTTACATTGAAATCACCAGATGTTTGTACAACTTTTCCATCTTCCTCTTTACTCATAGTCTACGTCTGCTTATATGCTTATATTTGATCCATGTATATTTTATGCTTGCTGAAGATCTTTTGACGACACAAAAATCAAAACTCACCAATATTCTAAGTCAAATGGGCAGGTATGCAAGTTTATTAATAAGATCATTAATAATATTAATATAATATCATTGTGGACACACATCAAACATGTTTGTGATGGCCATTTTCATATTTTTAAGTACATTCACAACTTGACAAAAAGTATATTTTGCAGGAATATGGAGTACCAGTAATGTATTTCCTTTCCTTGCACTTAGGTGATAACACGATTTTCCTGTGGCAAACACGAATTTGCCTGTTTTTTTGCATTTGCAAGCATTTGATAACCCAATCGGGTATTACGGTAAATTTTACCTAAACACCCTCACTTGACTTCATTTTCCCGCATTAAAACGGACAAATTTTGCCTAGCCCCCTCCCCCTAGGCAAAATTTTCTTTGCCCCAACACCCTCATTTCTTTGCCACATATATAAGCAAAAATTAAAAAAAAAAAACCTACTTCAACCCTATTCTCTCTATAAACAACAATGGCGGCAACACAAGCGATTCCAATGGTGATTCCAATGGCGACGAAAGTATTCTTCATTCTTCTTCTTTCTTTTTCATTCTTCTTCGTTATACGTTCTTTGTTTTTCATCAATTTCAATCTTGTTCTTCGTTTTTCATCAATTACCGTTCTTCATCAACTACTCTTATTTGAACCCTAATTATTGTTCTTCGTTTTTCATCATTATTTGAAAAAGAAATTCAAAAATTTCGAACCCTAATTTTAAAAAATTTGGGGTTTTTAAATGGTCAAATTATCGAAATTGACAACAACGTTTACAAAAAATTTCAATTATGACAATGTATTTCAAATATAACACCAACGTTTGTTATCGTATCAATTTATGACAACTAAGTTTAGCTCTGACGCTTTATTTGTGACCTATTTGATGTGGGTGTTAAACTTGGTTGTCATGAATTAATATGATATGAAACGTTGGTGTTATATTTGAAATGCATTGTTATAATTGAAATTTTTTGCAAACGTTGTTGTCAATTTTGATAAGTTGGCCGTTTTTAAATATTATTGTTGGAATGTTTAATTCGGGTTGTTTGAATGTTAAATTTGATTGATTTGAAGCCAATTGTTTCTGATTTGTTAAAAATTTATAAAAATTTCAAAACCCTAACCCTAACGAATTGGTTTTTTTAATAAATATCGTTTTCATGTAAAATTGATGAACAATTTGTATTTTATTAGGTTGATTGAAGATCAATTGCTTCTAATTTGTTGAAAATTTTAAAAATGTTAAACCCTAACCCTAACAAATTGGGGTTTTTTAATATTTTTTTTTTCAAGTACAATTGATGAAATTGTTTTTCGTTTATGATTTAAACTGTGTGACTGCTATTATATATATATATATATATATATATATATATATATATATATATATATATATATATATATATACAATTGTGTTGAAATAGTTGGCTGCTGATGACTATGATATTGTTTTACATTTCAAGTTTGTTTACATTGCGAGATTATTTGTATGTTGACCCCCCTTAACGGGCCCAAGTCAATTACAAGTCAAAGCCCAAGATTATAATAAATAAGAGCCAAAACCCAATTCAATTAGTAATAAGGCTTAGGCTCGTTATTACATTCAATATCAATCATGGGCTTTATCAATATCAATCATGGGTTTTATCTATTTAAGTCAATTATATTCAATAAGGTTAATATGGTAATTCTATATCCTTGTAGAGATTTTCTTAACCTAATCCAACTACAACTCCAATATCTCTACAACTCCTAATCCAACTACAACTCCAATATATCTATAACTCCTAATTCAATAACAATTTCAATATCTTTACAACTCATGTTCCTAATAGGACATGGGGTACATTATCTTGTCATTATATGGTCCAAAAACATGGGACTACAAATACTACAATACATTAGGGATCGTTGGATCACATCTTAATCCCAATCAAACTCTACATTTGAACTACGTTATAAAAGGCTTGATTCCATCTCTCTTATGGATACGTAGGCAACTAAAAAGCAACTTAGTAGAGTTATTATAAATCACCAAAGCCCTATTCCTTCATCTTCATCTTCTCCAATACTTTAGATCTTAACATTATGGGTTTCTTCTTGATCTTACATCACATTGGTGTGAAATCCGGTTGAAACACTTTGGCGCCTACTGAGGTTTTCTTCCCCCCTACAAAAAACCTACTTTTCAAAAGGAATCAAGCTCTTTCTTCTCAATGGCAACAACTAGATCTCAACAAAACAAACAAGTAAGTAATGGTGGACGTCAAGAAGGTTCAAAACATGTGCAAGCTCGCTCTCAAGGTTTTAACCCTAGAGAGCATACCGTCACTTCCAAGCGGGTTCCATCTAATGGCGAAGAACACTCGGTTTTTTGTTCTTCTTCTCAACCATCAAAGTCCAAGGAGCCTACTCAACATGAAGAAGTCATGATTTCTGAAAACGAGTATCTACGCCGCAAACTCAAAAGGCTTCAAAATAGGAACAATAGTCTAAGGAGAAAGTTGAAACATGCGAATCACAATGGTATTGAATATTCGTTGACTCCATCTTCTTTAAGCGGTTTTGATAGGTTGGGAAACAATCTAAATCCGAGGAAAAGGACTCGACCTTCAACCATCCCGGAAGTCGAAGAGGACATTGAAGACGACATTCTATTACCATAACAAGAGCAATCCCCGGTTGACTTGGAGAAAGAAGATGAACGCCGAAACCCCAAGGGCCTTAGGGTTTATGTTACCGGTCAAGGCGAAATAAGAGACCAACATTACCATCGCACCAAAGGAGTCAAGACAACCCTGCTAGGAGGTTCTACTACTCACAAAGCTTCTAAAAGGTTTCGTGGAAGACCCCCAACTAGTGCACAAGACAAAGCCAACATACTCGCCACAAGAGCGCCCAGCGGCTATGGGTGTGACAGAACTCACCCAACGACCATGCCCAGCAGCTATGAGTGTGACAAAACTCACCCGAAGACCATGCCCAACAGCTATAAGCGTGATAAAATTGAACCGACGACCATGCCGAGCGGCTACGAGCGTAATAAAACTTACCCGAAGACCATGCCGAGCGGCTATGAGCGCGACAAAACTCACAAGAAGGCCATGCCCAGCGGCTATGAGCATGACAAGACTCACAACAAGACCTTGCCAAGTGGCAATAGGCATGACAAACCCCCCAACTACACCATCTCCAGCGGCAGTACACCCAACCGTCGTCCAAAGAGGCCTTTGTCCAGTGGCAGTGTGTCCTGCAGTCTCAAAAACATGACATGGTCCAAAGGATGTGCTCCGAACTACTCCAATAGAGACTTGATTCAAACACCCAATCATCACCACTCACGTCGGGAAACCTCCCCCGGACATAGGGAGACACACCACAACTTTCAAAGAGGGCGACAAAACACTCGTTCACCAACTCCTAGGCCTCCAAGATATCACCACCAAGACCGTGACCATGACACTTATACACATGGTAACGAAGGGATCGAGAATCTTACTGAAGAGAAATTGCAATGCATGATTGCTCAAGCAATTCAAGCGAAAGAAGCTAATGAGTATAGACTTGGGAACATTGCCCATCATACGGCCAAAACTTCCCCGTTTTCCATTCCAGATCCAACGAGCAGAGCATCACCCAGATTTCAAACAACCAAGTTTCAAGGAGTACAATGAGGTTGAGGGCAATCCTTGGCTTCATATCACCGATTTCAAAAATAAGATGGTACTCTTTAGCTATGATGATGCACTTATGTGCAAAATGTTCACTTCCACTTTTGGTCTTGATCCTCTTAGATGGTACTCCGACCTTCCAAGGATGTTGCCGTCTTGTTCAACATTAAGCAAGGAGATGGAGAGCTATTAAGTAAGTTTGTAGCTCGATTTAGACAAACACAAGCAGAGATACCCGATGTCTCCGATACACTTATCATATATACTTTCAAAGAAGCATTACTACACGATGACAGAGGGTTATACAATTCTATTGTGCTTGACACTCCATCCACAAGTATGAACTTTTCTCTAGAGCTCAAAAGTATATCCGTCTTGAGGATGACACAATCGCCAAGCAAAAGGGTGAAAGCAAATACAAAGAGAAGTATGAAGCAAAATCCTACTTCAAGCCCAAACCTAAGGGCGACAACAAGGGTGACATCTCCAAGAGTAACCAAGACAAGTCAAATAGAGATTCGGGTAAGCTAAGAGACAATCGAGATTCCAAGTTCAAGGAACTTGTCCTTACTCCTCTCAACATCTCCTACACGGAGTTGTACAAAATCCTTAAAGACAAGAATTTGTATGCAGCCCCCTATCCTCTTCCTCCAGACACTAAAGGCATTCGTGACAAAACTAAGTATTGTGACTTCCATCAAGATTATGGTCATATTACCGAAGATTGTAGATCACTTTAAGGAAGAACCAAACAATTAGTCCAGAAAGGTCTTCTCGACAAGTATAAACTCAAGAAGGGGACCGAACAAGCTTTGGCAGTAACTGCAGGACATGTCATTCATGCATCTCACGCTCGAGTAGATTCAATCTCCAAGACCCAGCGTAAGGCACAAGATCGAACCAAGTTGCAAGTGATACAAGAAATCTACATCGTCAATCAACTCAACTTCTTAGAAGGTATCCATACTGAGACTTATGAAGATGCACCATTGACTTTCACGGAAGTAGATTTTAGAGGAGTTTCTTGCCCTCACAATGATGCACTACTCATAACGGCTTTCTTGGGTATGTGGCGTGTTCAACGCATATTTGTTGATGACGGAGCCTCAGCAAGTCTTATCTTTTCGAATTGTTTTACCAAGATGAAGCTTTCTGAAGATCTGATAATTCCAGAAGAGAATCCGGTAGTGGGATTTGCTAATGATGCGAACCAAGCTATTGGTCGAGTTATTCTCCCGGTTAGTCTTATGAACAAAGTTCTCAACGTGGATTTCATCCTCATGAATTTTAAATTTTCTTATAATGTTATACTCGGTCGTGATTGGGTGCATGCCATGCAAGCAATCCCTTCAACCCTTTACCAATGCATCAAGTTTCCTCACCAAGGAAAGATTTGCAAAGTCCGGGGCGACCAAAAAGTAGCCCATGAGTGTCATGAAAAAGTCTTGGCCGATTACACTGATTCTGTAGTGAAAGGTAATCACATCTTTCAACTCAAGCAAACCGAAGAGAAATAGAAACCAACGTCGGGGGACTCGGAAGCCTTACCCAAACAACAATATGATCGTGGTCCCCCTACTCTTGACAAGCTGTTGGAAGTTCAGATTGGAAGTTGCCCGGAAGAAACAACTTTTATTTCAGCAGAGTTGACACAACAAGAACAAAAAGTCATGATTTCCCTACTTCGGAAGAACAAGATGGTTTTTGCATGGATGGTCTAGCATATGCCCGATATAGATCCATCTATTGTGTGCCATAAGCTTGACGTCGATCCTTAAGCAAAACCTATTCGTCAAAGACCAAGGCGTATGCCTCCAGAAAGAAAGCTCAAGGTGAATGAAGAGATCGATCGTCTCTTAAGTGTTAATTTCATAAGGCCTGTTACCCAACATGGGTTTCTAATATAGTCGCACTGCCTAAGAAAAACGGCAAAATTAGAGTTTGTATTGATTTTATAAATTTGAACAAAGCATGCCCAATTCACCCGTATCCATTGCCTCGTATATCTGAATTAGTAGATGTTACTTCGGGCTATCAACGTCTTTCTTTTTTGGATGCATTTTCTGGTTACAATCAAATTCCATTACATGTTGAAGATCAGGAACATACTGCATTTATTACCGACCAAGGTTTATATTGCTATCGTGTCATGCCTTTTGGTTTAAAAAATGCAAGGGCGACCTACCAAAAACTTGTGAACACCATATTTAGTGATATGTTAGGCCAATCTATGGAAACATACATTGATGACATGGTAGTTAAAACACGTGCTCATACAGACCATATTTATGATTTGCAAGCGGTTTTTGATAGGTTAGCCAAGTTCAACATGTGACTCAACCCAACAAAGTGTTCATTCAGTTTAGCTTCAGGCAAGTTCCTTGGTTATCTCATGACTAGAAGGGGAATAGAGGCTAATCCCGATCAAATAAGGGCGGTGCTAGGGATGCCTTCACCATCTTCCAAAAAAGAAATTCAACGCTTAACCGGTCGCTTGGCGGCCTTAAGTAGATTCATCTCCAGGTATTCTGATAAGTGTCAACCATTCTTTCAAATATTGAGAGGAGCACATACTTGGAATAGCGAATGCGAGACCGCATTCCAAGCCATAAAGCAATACTTGGTTCGGCCTCCAATCCTGACAAGCCCATCAACCTGGCAAACGATTGGAGTGTACTTAGCCACCTCTGAACATGCAGTCAGTGTCGTTTTGTTCATTGATGGTGAATCCGAAAAACCAATATTTTTTATAAGCAAGAAGTTTTCTTGGGGTGAACCTAACTACTCTAAGCTTGAAAAAGTTATTTTATCGCTTGTCCACGCTGCAAGACGATTAACACTTATTTTCAAAGACGACTAGTGAAGGTATATACTGAATACCCCATTCAAAAAATCCTCAGAAACGCTCAACAATCAAGCCGATTAGCTGAATGGGATAGTTATCTAAGTGCCTATAGTCTTTTCTATTGATGATACTATCCTCGCCGACCAACTCTATGAAGAAGAAAATCCATCGGCTTCTATCATACCTATCATCCCAGCCCCACTTGGGGGCAAGGAACGTCCTCCACATACTTGGACCATACTTACAGATGGTTCCCGAAACAAGTCAGGATCAGGAATTGGATGTTTATTTATCTCACCCGATGGTCAAAAGATTGAAAAATCAATCATTTTGGGGTTTAAAGCTTCTAACAATGAGGCCGAATATGAAGCTGTCCTATATGCATTACAAACTGCTATCCAATTGGGGGCGACAAAAGTTCAACTCTTCACAGATTCAAGACTTGTTGCTAGTCAATTTGGAGGATCGTTTGAAGCTAAGGATAATAGAATGTCTGCATATCTTGAACTCATTATAGGTTTAGCTCGTCAGTTTGAAAGCATTTCTATTACTCAAAGGCCTAGAAACGATATGCGTCATGCGGATGCCTTGGCATATCTTTCAGCTGCTATCGAATGCAATGAGCCGAGAACCATCATAGTAGACTTCAAAGAAGAAGCAAGCATCAACGTCAAGACTCTTTCCGAGGTATATATCAATGCATGTTTTTTCTATCGTCAAGCTTATGCTCAAGATTCTCTTCCTTCCATTATTGCACCAGTCTTTACTAGAAAACGGAGGCGCGAACTTGAGGAAGCCTCCTCAAATCAAGCCAATTCTGAACCCGGTTCTCTACAAGTACTTCCTCACGAAGATTCCACCGCTCCTCCCGTCTCCTCCATCTCACTTGATGATCATCCATCAGATTCTGAGCACGAAGCTGATAACTCTCCAGAGGTTCAAACCTTTGCGTTCGAACCCTTGAGTGGTAAATGTATGGACGACGACTGGAGAAATTCCTTTATGGACTATATCCAGGATGGTATTCTTCCAGAAGATTCTCATAAAGCCAAGAAAATCAAAAAAAACTCATGGAAGTTTCAAATCATCAAAGACTCGTCTGGTACAAAACACTTGTATAGAAAGTCCAATGGACTAAGTTCTTTATTGCGGTGTCTTACAAATTTACAAGGTCAAGCAATCCTCCATGAAATCCATGCTGGAATTTGTGGCAATCATTCGGCAGGACGTAGCTTGGCAAATAAAGCTGTCACTCAAGGTTATTGGTGGCCCGGTATGCAAAAAGAAGCTAAAAGGATTGCACAGACTTGTGTTCCTTGCCAAAAACACGATCACATGATTAATCTTCCGGCCACAGAGTTGCACCCGATTTTAAGTCCTTGGCCTTTTGCTAAGTAGGGATTGGACATTGTTGGTCCGCTTCCCAAGGCTCCAGGGAGTATTCGGTTCTTACTTGTGGCGACAAATTATTTCACCAAATGGGTTGAGGCCCAGCCACTCGTTCATGTCCAAGCGATAGACGTTCGTCGTTTCTTATGGGAGGATATTATGTGTCGTTTTGGTATACCATCTACTTTAGTGTCCGACAATGGTAAACAATTTGATGCGGAAGAAATCCATCAATTTTGCAATTCTATGCGAATTCGACACAACTTCTCTGCACCATACCATCCTCAAGGTAATGGGCAAGTCGAAGCTACCAATAAGTCTATACATGCCACTATGAAGCGGCGTTTGCAAAGTGGTAAGGGTAATTGGGTGAAAGAGTTGCTCGTGGTCTTATGGGCTTATCGAACTACCCCCAAACACTCGACTGGGCTTTCGCCTTTTCATTTCGCCTATGGCTCTGAAGCTATCCTACCTACCAAGATCATACACCCTACTACCCGCACAGAAGCTTTGGATCATGCTCTTAATGATGTGGCTTTGGCGCGTGATAATGTTTTAATCGATAAAACACGAGATCAAGCGGTAAAACATATTATTAAGTATCAAGAAGACATGAAAAGAAGGTATGATCGTCGTTTGAGAGCAAAACACTTCAAGCCTGGAGATTGGGTTCTTCGTCGGGTATCTCGTCTTCACGAGCAAGGGAAATTGGGTGAAAATTGGGAAGGCCCTTACATTATCGACCGCCTTGCCTCCAAAGGTGCATATTTCTTTCACACTTTGGAAGGTGACATTATCGAGAAACCATGGAATGCTTTCCATCTTAGGAAGTTTTATCGTTAAGTTTATGTAGTTAGGTTGTCTTTATTGCTTTTCAGTTTATTTCATTTTTATTAGTATTTTTATCTATATAGTTTCGGTTTGCCAATTATCACTTGGGGGCGTGTGTCAACTGTCAATTACATTACCCCTCGTGTCCATTCAATATTCAACATTTTACAATTACGATTCAATATCAATACTCAACATTTTACAATCAAGATTCAATATCAATATTCAACATTTTACACTCACGATTTAATATCACTATTTTCCACTACCACTATCAAAATTCCATATCAATAATCAATATATTAGCAATATTCATCACAATTATGGACATATTTGCAATATGGTCACTTTCAATTACTCAATATTCAAATTTCAAGAAAATAAACAACATTCAAGGTTCAATCTCAACAAAATATCATCAATATTTGATCTTTGAAATTCATTTCTTGTACTCCTTCTACATAGGTGGATGAGGTGGAGGTAGAGATCTCTCGGCCGTCGCTTTGGCTATTCGAGGTGCAAGCGGAAGTGGAACCTTTTTAAGGCCTTTGAGTCCTTGGGTTCGACATATGTTGTACAAAATGTCGTAATTCTTGGTAACTCTCCTTGCCTCTACCATTGCTCCATGTAAGGTTTTTTTAGTCTTACTTACCTTAAGCTCTGCTTTGTTTTTCTCTTCCTCCGCCCGGATTTGCAAAATCTTTACTTTGTCATATGTTTCCTTCCATTGATAACAACGTGTGCGCGTCATTGCACATTCGGCTTCGATTGTTTCCATATCCTTGTTCAACTTCCTTACTTCTTCCCTCAACGTTTCCCTATCTTTTATTGCTTTATCCTTCTCCGCTTGTGCCTTCTCGATCTTCGATTGCATCTTTTCCACTTCTTTCCAACCTTCAAATGTTTCCATTCTCATTTCATCCTTTTCCCCTTCAATTGTACATTCTCGACTTCAAGTGTCGCAACTCGGGCTCGAAGCTCATCCATCTCTTTCTCATGACTACCAACAATTTGGTCGACCAAACGGTCTACCTACAATCATTAAACTAGTTATAAGGCCCGTGCGATGCACGGATGTTATTAAATAATGTAACTTACGTCATTAGGTGTAGTTTATTGAAAATATTTTGTTAATGACTTAATGTATGTCATTGGTTGTATGATTTTATTATACCACCAATTTTATTTTATTTTTTCGTAAATATGGTTGATTACAATTTTTAAAATGGTTTATCATTAATTTTTATATATAATATCTAGCAATTATTGAATTTTTTATTATATTTTTACTTCAATGTGACAATAAACAATGGTATGATTAATCTTATGAATATTCAAACCATGAATTAGACTAATCATATGATTTGATTCATTTTTTGTTTGGTATTTAGGCTTAAGTTTTGAATATAAAATAAATTTAGCAAGAAAGAAATATATTAACTTGCAGTAGTAAAGTAACCTTTCACAACTAATGCACCCAAAAAATTTATTGAAAAGATGAAGTGGAAGCATATGATAAAATGTTGGATTACAAACTATACAGTGTTTATTGAAACTTATTATATATATATATATATAGTAAGTATCATGGTTTTTTTTTTTATTATTATTGGTAAGCGAGGTTAAGGAAAAACTTTTAATCAAACAATCAGTTGCTGACGTGGTTCGAACCCACAACATCATATCTCGACTTTGTGGGAGGCTACCTTTGATCCACATGCAAATCGACAAATTTATACTAAGAATATATTTGTTATAATAAATATTTCATTTAAACAAATCTATACTTAGTTTTAAGAGGCATGTAGTAAGCTACAATGAAAGTTTAAAGAGGCATCTAGTAAACTACAATGAAAGCCCACCTGCTGGCTAATCAAAAAAATTTGTTGGACTTCGATTTTTAGTTTTAGTTAAAAAAAAATGGTGGGACCTAAATATAATTATATGTTCTGTTTCTCCCAGTCCCTACTTTCACGACAAAATTAGGAAAAAAAATGTCAAAATTTATATTTAGGTGTAACCCCTAAATAATGCCTTTTGCAAAATAATAATAATAAAAGGGTTTGCAGCGCAGTATGTAGCGCACTTGTCCTCTAACTTTTTATAATTCTTGGATTTGAATTTGCATTGAAATAAAAAAAAAAAAAAAAAAAAAAAAAACATCATTGTCAAGTTATTGGGTTGCGCTTTTGTTATGTCTAGAATATACATTATTTCGAAAAACACTATTGAATTTATATCCTGGGCTAACTGTTGGCCGAAGGCCAGCTTTTCAAATATTCATGTTTGAGTATAATTGATAAATAAGATTAAAGTAATCCCGAAAATCATGGTATAATTAGGCAACATAACTATGTTATATGGTTATAAAGCCAATATAATTTTATTTCTCACCTGTACTCAAAGAAAAATGAAAAGGCACAATATTTTACTATTTCGGGCATATATTCACATAATCTATTACTCTATTGTAATGAAGGTTGTGTGTGCTTTTTTCCAACCACTATTTTGTAGAAGCAAGAGATGATAGATTAAATTTGATGTATGAGGAACGTCAGTGGAAGGAAGATGGTAAAGTACGAAATTATAATTTTTATATTTTTAAATTTTATTGCTAATAAGTGTATATATATATAACACCATATTTCCATTAAATTCATTGGGTAACTATTAATATATTTGTGCAAAAAGACAGATATGGCCATAGTGTTATTAAATGTAGCCATCTAGCTATTTAAGCCATATTAGATTTAAATTTACAATAATAACCCTTTCAATTTTAATTTTTGTTAAATTCTCTTCAATTGGAGCACCAAATTTTCTTTAATTTGGAAAGAGAAATTTTCCTTTGGGGTAAGTCCAACTTTAATAGAGAGTATAGATACATGACATTCATGTTATAAGAAAACGCAAACTAGTAAACATGTAAAAATGTCGCCTACATTTTTATAATTTTTTAAATCTTACCTGTGGGGCAATGTTTTGCATCAACGTCTTGAATGCGGATTCCGAAGTTTTTGTTGTGGTTTTCTTGGTCTCGGGTGTCGTGCCTTTCGTTCGGCATGGGACCCACCGGGTCGTCATCTTCGTCCGGCATGATGATGCTTAGACCGGCCCCTTGGCCAGCAGTTACACCGCCTTGGTAAGGCTCACCCGCCTCGCCTTGGCCGGAGGCCATGCACCCACTTGTCTCGTGGTTAGGCACTAATTCGCCACCAGCAGTCACCACCTCGTACACTTCCCCCAGCAGACCGTCCTATGCCTAGGTGAGCTCCCTGACCAGCAGCTGGGCAGCTGGCAACTCCCTTGCCTGCCAGCCCTATGCCCAGGCGAGTTCCCTGGCCAGCGGCTACCCCCTCAGCCTGCCTGTCCGACTCCTCCTCCCCAGCAACCAACCCCCCAGCAGCAGCAGCTAACTCTCCTCTCCTGCCTATTCCTCCCCTCCAGCGGCAACACAGCCATCCATCCCTGAGCCAAAGCCCCCAGCAGCCAGCTGCTCGCCCAAAGTCATCCCCTGGCCAGCGTCCAGCCTATTCCCTCCTCCAGCAGCAACCTCCTCACCCCCTAACATGTCTGACTCCTCCAGCCTGGTGCACACCTTCTCTCCAGTAGCTACCTCTCTCTCCCTTCCTACTTCCTCTCTAGCGGTTGTTCCACCCCCAGCAGCTGCAGTGCCAGCAACAACAACAATGTCTGCTGGTCGGTTACTTCGCATGGTTCCTTGGCCAGCAGCTATGCTGTTGCCAAGCCATTTCTCAAACGCAATTGGTTCCAAGCTTTTTGTCCTTGTCAGACCTGAGGTCCAGGCCGGGCTTTTGGCCAGCGGCTATACCCTCAAAACTCCCCTGGCCAGCGCCTAAGCCAGCAGCTGTGACCCCCCCCCCCCCCCCCCCCCCTTCACCACCTATCGTTTCCCTACTCTACTGCCTTACGTCTCCAAGCCCTTGCCTAGCGGCTATGGGCCTGGTGGTGCATTTTCCTCCCCCTGTATTGGCTCCTCTTGTCCCCAGACCAGCAGCAATGACCTTACCAGGTTGTACTGGCTGCTGGTCAGTTCCTCTACCAGCAGCAGTGGACCCCACAGTGGGACTACGAAGTGCCTCGGGACGTGCGTTTGTATCGTTATCGCGTCGAGGCACCCACTGTCCATACATACTCTCTTCTTCGAACTCGGACCCGTTTCCATGATCATCGTCATTCTCAACATCCGTTTCGTCGTCACTTGTCATCACGAATTTCCATCGTAGTCGAATTTTTTTTCGCATTTCTTGTTCTTCTCCTTCACTTTCCCTCTCTCCTTCACTCTTTTTTCTTTTTTCCGCTAGTATTCCCTCTACATTTTCTCGTACTCGTATGGGTACTTCTTCTTCGATTTCTTCTTCACTCCTTAACAAGCTTTTTGATTCTTTCAAACCGAAACGTTTCGTCCACAATTTTTTCATACCTTCGTATATCATAGACACGGATATCGCTCAACCTCCGAAAGTAGAAATCAATATTTGCTTCCGCCTCTTCACTCTCGCGTAGCGCCGGTACTTTATATACGTCACCTATAACATTCAACACCAATTTTTGTTATGATTATTTCAATTTTCATGTTGGTTATACAAAAATGCAAATCAACAAAAGAATTATACAAATATTTTTTAATTCATGACACGACTTACCTCTAGGCGTGTTCCTTACAACGAAATCCGTCTGATTCCATTCTCCGATTAGAATATATCTATGGCGTTGGCCCAGTTTCGTCGATGTTGGCATGCTAACGAAGCGCCTCATTTGATCTCGAAATTCCAACTTCATTCTATCCTCCATACCCACAATTCTAATCAATTGGACTACTTCACTAAACCCGAATCTCCTTCCGTATGCTTCTTCCAACTTCTTCACTCTCGCCATTAGTAACCAAAACACTAAAGGCATTTGAGCGGGTGAGGCATCGTAGTAAGCTAGTAGTTTCGCTACTTCTCGATCAAGCGGTACTTGAAAACCAACTTCTAGCATAGGATAGGTAACTTGAATCATGTTCGGGCCGAGTTTTACATTCCCCCCATCGTTCATTACTTCAAAACCTTGAAGTTTGAACTTCACCCTAATTCCGCTTTTGGTTAGTATTTGGGATTCCTTGCTATGACGGTATGCTCCTCGTTTCGCCCATCGATATTGTTTGGCCTCCTTGGCCGGTAACGGACCTCTTTTCCTTTGTATTTCTATCTCATTCTTACTCCTCTCCTCCTTCTCATTATTACTCTTTGTGTTCGATATCTTCTTGGGCATTTGTCTCTTTCTCAAAAACCTACATCAAACATCATCATGTTAGTCATCTAACATATATATTCCCTTTGTATAGCTACTTGAGCACAAATGTCAAAGTTTTTACTCCTATTCTCTTCATATTCTACTTTCTATCATCTCTTGGGAATTTCATTAAACACTTGTTAGGCAACTTCTAATGTAGCCTTTTTTATAGCTTTTTCATGCTTGTACATTACACATATTTCTTTACTTACCTATTACCAACATTTCCTTAGTTCAAAGTCATTACCCATACTCCCATCATCATGCATTTCTATTTCCCAACAAATTCGATCAACATTACCCACTCACATAGTTTTTCCATGTTTTCCTATAATAGTTATGTTTCACTTACCTTTGATTGAAGCTTTGTCTTCCTTTTCCACTTGGTAAGTTCACTTTGGTGTTATCGTCTTCTTTGTCTTCTCTTCTTCCTTTTCCTTCTTTCTCTTTGAATTCAACACTTCTCTCTCATAGCTTTGTGTTTACACTTCCTTCTTGTTTCTATTTCTTCTTTCCTTCAAATTACTTACACTAACGGGTTTTTTCTCTTACAAATAAACTTTGGGTCCATAAGTTTGTCTATTTCGGGCCCAACTAGTGTTTTATTTTGTTTGGGCTTATTTTGTTTGCTTTGTGTTTCCATTATCTCTCGTTTTCAAGCCCATTTTCTTTTCGGCCGGATTTTCATCACTCAAATTTTATTTCTTTCTACTCGGATATTTGGTCAAACCCATTTCCGTTCTCATTTCTTGAGTTTAATCAATTTTTCTATAAATTTCTATCGCCTGTATCTTCACTCAGTTGAATTCAATTTATTTTTCTATAAATTTCTATCGCCAGTATCTTGGCTCAGTCGAGTTCAATTAATTTTTCCATAACTCTCTATCGCCTGTTTCTTCGCTCAGCTCATGTTCAATTTATTTTCCTATAATTTCCTACCGCCTGTCTCTTCACTCAGATTGCGCTCATTTTTTCTTTTTTACCCATTTGGTTTCACCCATCGGCTAAAGAGGGCGATGTGTTGACCCCCCTTAACGGGCCCAAGCCCAAGTCAATTACAAGTCAAAGCCCAAGATTATAATCAATAAGAGCCTAAACTCAATTCAATTAGTAATAAGGCTTAGGCCCGTTACTACATTCAATATCAATCATGGGCTTTATCAATATCAATCATGGGTTTTATCTATTTAAGTCCATTATATTCAATAAGGTTAATATGGTAATTCTATATCTTTGTAGAGATTTCCTTAACCTAATCCAACTACAACTCCAATATCTCTACAACTCTTAATCCAATTACAACTCCAATATCTCCACAACTCCTAATTTAATAACAATTTCAATATCTTTACAACTCATGTTCCTAATAGGACATGAGGTACATTATCTTGTCATTATATGGTCCAAATATATGGGACTACAAATACTACAATACATTAGGGATCGTTGGATCACATCATAATCCCAATCAAACTCTACATTTGAACTACGTTATAAAAGGCTTGATTCCATCTCTCTTATGGATACGTAGGCAACTAAGAAGCAACTTAGTGAAGCTATTATTAATCGCCAAAACCCTATTCCCATATCTTCATCTTCTCCAATACCTTAGATCTTAACATTAGGGGTTTCTTCTTGATCTTACATCACATTGGTGTGAAATCCGATTGAAACAATTTACATGATGATTCGTCGACTATTTAGTTTTAATTATGAAACTTTTGGCTATTGAATTAGTTGTGTTGTATTGTGAGAGGACTCAAATGTGAGACTTTTGGCTACTCAACATAAATTGTTGATGATTTGTTGATAAATTTTTTTCATATGAATGCATATAAAATTGGATGTTTAAGGTTGTATTTAGGTTGATCTGATACACAAAGTTGTGTTTTTTTTTATTAATTTTGTTTAAAATGCACAATGTTGACTGTTTTGTTTAAAATGCATATTTGATTGAAATAACTGTTTGCATGAGTGAACTAGAATAATGTAATATCGTGATATTAAACTGTTTGAAATTATAATGATATTTGTTAAAAACTGTGAAGTTAAAAACTGTTGGTGTCATTTTATTTGATTGATATTAATACTGTGATGATGATTTGTTGATACTGATTTTTCTTTTGCAGACCAGTATCGTTTGCATCTTAGCTTAATAATAAAGGTATGATTTTGATTTGAGGTTTTGTTTTATTTGTTCTAAAAATTGTATGCAGTAGTGATGTATGAAATGTTTTGGCAGCATCGATTTCTCTTGTCCTTCGCTTTCGCTCATCCTTTGCTTTCACTCGTCATTCGCTCTTCAAGGTTGGTTATTTCTTTTACCTTGTGTTAGTTGAGATTAGAAAGCATGTTTAGTTGGGATTAGAAAGCATATTTTTGTCAGCAGTAGGTATCTATGTATGCAGTAGGTATCTATGTATACTTTTTCGTCAGCAGTGTTAGTTGGGATTCCAATGGCATGTTTTAAGTAATGTTTATGAATTGAGTTTAGATTGTTTTTATTATATAATAATGCTTTTAATATATAATGATGTTTAATTGTTTATAGATTTTTTTTTTAAATATAGATTGTTTTTATCATCTATAGATTGTTAATTGTTTACACATATAGTACATACTAGTATCCTGATTAGTTCGTACACATAGCGTAGGACTTTATATTAATTCCTACACATAGTGATTGTATTAGTTATTTCTATAATTATACACATAGTACAGACTAGTATCCTGATTAGTTGTGAGAATTATATTATAAGAAAAAAATTGATGTAATGATAACTCACAATGTTAACAAAATCTATAGTTAAAAATTGAAATCTGAAAGTATAGTTAAATAAAAATTAAAATCTGAAAGTATAGTTAAATAAATTGAAAGCTGATAAATATAAATTGAAAGTTGATAACTTATTATGTTGAAAACATCTAATTACCATTTTTCAGATAATGGGTAAGTATTCCTATTATGTTGTGCGTCGTGGGTTCTGTCCGGGTATCTACAAGACTTGAGAGGAGTGCAAGCCACAGACGGACGGCTTTAGCAACGCTGACTGGCGTGGTGCTTATACCATTGCTGAAGCATATGCCTTGCTTCAGCAACATCTTACAAATGGTTTCTGTCAATCTTCCCGCCTTATGTGTGATCCCAATCATCTTATGTCCCAGTCTTACATTCATGCGCCAGAACCGTCTGAACATTCTGGTCAATCTTACCAATCTGCCGCTCAATCTCAACCACCTCTCTCTCCACTAGTCAGTCATCGGCCCTTAAACAATGTTGTTGTGGTGGACGACTTTATGTTGTTGGTGAAGAAGTTGGTGTTGGTTATGTTGGTTATTGTCATTGCATTGCTAATTAAATTGTTATTTGTCCTGTGAGATTTATGTAATGAATTGAGTGAAATTGATGATGTAAATTATTAACCAGTTTATAATAATTTTTGATTTAAAAAGCACTCTTATGCATTGATACACTCTTACGCATTGATACACTACTAAAAATTAAAATTATTAACCAATTAAACTTACCACATGTTCTGTAGAATGCCTACCGAAGATGAATGTCTGGTTACAACTACTATTGTAATTATAGCTGTGGATTGGTTAATGCAATATATTGCAACAAGACGTGAACGTGTTCCTAGAGGTCCTAGGGCTCCTTATACCTATAATAGGGATTCGTCGCGTGAGAAAACCTTAGTCCGGTTCTACACTGATAACGACAACAATTGCCATGACCAATTGAGGATGAGGCGTTTTGCATTCCATCGGTTATGTGCTAGGTTGAAGACTATAGGTTTAACCGACTCTCGGTACGTGTCGGTTGAAGAACAAGTTGCAATGTTCTTGCTTATAGTTGGCCGACCACAATAATCGGTGTAGAAGAACACATCACGAGTTTAGGCGTTCTGGACAAACTGTGAGTCATTACTTCCACTTGGTCTTAAATGTTTGTCTACAGTTATACAGGCAAGTGGTTGTCAATGTTACCGCTGAGAACTCACCCCTCAATGAGGTCCTGGGGATGTATTTTGGCATCGGTATTTCAAGGTACGAAAAACTCTTTCGTATTTTATCATCTTTAGGTACAAAAAATTCTTTCGTATTTTATCTGACCAAGTAAATTGTTAATTAGGACGTTGTAGGCGCAATCGATGGTACCCACTTCCCCACCTTAGTGCCCCTCGATGATCAACTAAGGTATCATAATCGGAAAGGAGTGATATCTCAAAATGTTCTAGTTGGATGTACGTTCGACATGAGATTCACTTACGTTCTAGCTGGGTGGGAAGGGTCGGCGTATGATGGGCGGTTGTTGAGATGTACGGTTACTCGTCAAGGAAGGAGATTAACCTTGCCCACTGGTAATACATTGATCACATAATATATTCTTCATAAACTTTGTTCCCCCTCTCATATGGCTCGCACTCTATTCTTAGGTAAGTATTATCTTGCGGATGTTGGCTTTGCATTAAGTCCTGGCTTTCTCACACCTTATCGTGGGGTCCGATACCATCTCAAAGAACAAGGACATCGGGCTGTTGAAACTGATGAAGAGTTGTACAACTGTCGGCATTCCACGCTATGTAATGTTGTGGAGAGGATCATAGAGGTGTTGAAGAAACGATTCGTTTATCTGAGGAAAGCACCATTCCATAATGTGAAGACACACACAAAGATAATATTGGCGTGTTGTGCGATTCACAACTTTTTCAAAGATATTGATCCAGCTGATGTAGTGGAGTCTGATTTGGAGGAACCAGAAGAACCCGTTCCCCCCGAGGCAGATAATGGGCAAGGCGGTGGAATACTCATAGGTGTATCACGGTCTTGGAGTAAGTGGCGTGATGACTTGAAAAAAGGAAATGTGGTCTAATTATGTGAATTACAATGAGTTGGAATAGTGTTGAGGGTTCTTGGATGGGTTTAGGGTTGTGAGTTTGGTAGTGTTATACTTGAGTATTTGATAAGTTGTTTGGAATAATTTGTTTAGGTTGTAATAAGTTGGAATAATTTGTGCTTTGGACTATTTGATAGTGTTATGAACGAGATAATATTTGGATGTTTGATTTGGACTATTTGATAAGTTGTTTGGAATAATACGCTTGTGTATGGTTCATATCTGTGTATAACTGTGAGTGTGGGATGATTAGGTACAACTATGTCAAGCGGAGAGTTTAAGAAGCCTAGAAAGACCAAGAAGGGCAATGGTAACGATTCACCGGACCCTTACTTCCCATCTGACAAGCCAGTTAAGTGTCATATAAGGTGGACCAAAAAAATGGAAGAGGTGATGTTGAACACTTTGTATAAAGAAGTGTTGAGAAACGGTAAGAGAGCTGACAATGGTTTAAGAACCGAATCATTGAAAGCAGCTGGTGTCAATTCAGCCCTCCATATGAATGTTAGTTCTGAATATGTACGGACTCGCCTTAAGACACTTAGGAAGGACTACAAGATTGTAAAGGAACTTCTGGATTTGTCTGGTTTGGGATTTACCTTTGACACTGAAAACAATATTGTTATTGCTGCCGATGAGGATGTTTGGGAACGTTACTTTCTGGTAAGGCACATTATTTTGATGAGTTTGGTAATTGTTGGGTCGTAAGGTTGAATGTAAGTTGATTTACATAAGGGTGTTTTATAGGCTCATCCTGAATCACGTAATGTTCGTGGCAAACATTTTCTATACTTTGAACAATTGAGCCTCATCATCGGTAACGACACTGCGACTGGTGAAGGAGCATGCGCAGGTGATGAAGTTGATGATGAACAAGTTGAGAGATCACCTTATGTTTATTAAATTCTTTGTGTTCAATAATCGGGGGCTGATTCGTACACTGAATGTATACAATCGCAGATGGATTGGGGGTTAATTCGTACTTTTACATGGATGATGATGTTGGTGTTGGAACTTACGAAACAAGTGCAACAAATAATGAGAGCTCAAGCAACTACAATGATTCTGCCCCTCGCATGCACACAATTCCACCCCCAGTGCAACCTGTTCAGTCCAAGCGCAAGAAGTCCCGTTTGGGACCCCAAGAACAACCAAGCAACTCTGAGTATGCAAAGAGCATTATGGATGTCGTTAGGACCTTGGCAGTGGCATTTGCTGGTCCGAACATCGATGAACTGTGTGATGCACTCAAGGTTGTAAGCAATGGGGACAGAGTCTTGTATCTGAAGGGTCTCGACTGTTTAGGTATTGAAGACAAGCAAGCGAAGATATTTCTTGGGATGGACGCTGATCTGAGGGCTGATTGGTTAGTTGATAAGATTAACTATGTTAAGCCTTTCAATGGGGATGAGTGGGCTGGGGAGTAGTTGTTTTCAGTTGTCTTGATGTGGTTAACGTGTTGGGTTGTTTTCATGGAACATAACATGTGTTGTTTTAGTTAACTGGTTAACTTGGGATATCTGAATGGCTTCATTTGGTTTAATAACTTTCTATCATAAATGGTTTAGTCGTGATTTTTTCTGTCATACTTTTGTTTGTGTTGTCGAGTTGTGTCATGTTCAGAATATATCTTGTGTAATGTAAACTGACTGTGATGAATTATTTCAGTCAGTGGGAATGGTGTGAATTATTCACACCCCAAAAAATCCTCGTTTAGGACGTCGTTTGTTTGCGTGGACTCCATATATGGACTACATGATGTGCACTGCTATGCTAGAAGACGATACACCAGGTCCACTTATGGTTCATCTTAGGTCAGGAATGGTAAAGGTTTCTGATGTTTTAAATCAGCACATTAGGCTGGATTTGTGTGCTGAAAACATCTGGGCTCGTTTGCGCAATTTGAAACGTTTGGCTAAACTGATCGCTGAGCTGTGTAAAGGGCATCCAGGATTTCATTGGGACAATGAAAGAAGTATGGTGATTGCAACGGACGATGACTGGATTGCCCTTGAGGAAGATATACCCGAGTGTTACACACACATTAGAAACATGTATGTTCCAGCGTACCTGGTGTACTTGGAACTGTCAACAAAGTATCGTTTGTAGGCAAAGAGTGTTTGTGTGAGGTTTAACAGTGTTTTATAAAAACTGTATGTAGGTGGTACTTGTCTTCATTTGACTCCTATGAGTAGGTGGTACTTGTCTTCATTTGACTCATATGACACATTGGTGTTGTGGATTTATTGGTTTTTGTCCATATAATATTTTGGTAATATTATAATTTATCTGATACTGTGTTAGGACTAGAATCAAGCTCAGATAATGGTGTGGTGGACTCCTAAGGAAGAGGAGAACTTGTGTTTTGTGTGGGTATCGATACACACTTGTCATCCGGTTAATGATGCCGGTACAAGTTATTGGGCACATATTTCGGATCGTTTTCACGAGATGGAGGGAGTTGTTGAAAGAAATGAACAATGCCACTTAGCTAGTCGGTTTCAAGACATTTGGGAGTGCACAAAACTTTTGGTTAGTTTAATAGACTTCATCCGTCCAAAGCGAACTATTATCACTGACGAAGATGAAAGGATCCGAGAAGCGTGCAAGTTATACAAAATTAACCAATATGGGCGGTTTGAATTCCTCCCTTGTTTGCCAATAATCGAACCATTCATACATTGTGACAACCTTGGGTGCAATGGTTTGATGAAAATGCAGAAGGGAATGGGGAACAATGACAAGCAGTGGGTATGTTTTGCAAAATGTGTTAATCAAACATGCCCAGGAATTAGATTCTTGTATCCATTCCATGTAGCGTCACCATCCAGAGGAGATCTTGAGATGATTTGTGCGAAATGTCTTCAAAACCCTTTTCATGGTGATTGCGCAAATTATTGGAAGCACATTTCTTTACCACCTGATGATGGTGCTTATTGTTTGCATTGCTTAGGCAACCCATGTATGTGGGATTGTGCCAATTATTGTGATTGTTGTAGTCGTGACTAAACATTTATGTTATGTGTAAGACACAACTAAAATGGTATTGTAATTTTTATTTCTTTCACATAATTGTTAAAAGTATGAACAGCGACAATCCCCCACATTGGTCAACCTATATGGATATCAATTTGTGCACCATATTGCTATCCGATAGAACAGGTAGAATTCGTCGACCCGATGGCCGATTTATAACCAATGAACTCATTGAGGTTACGAAAACTATACGAACCGGAACGACAACTTCTAATGTCACAAAATTTGATGTTAAGGCGCGAATAAAGACAATAAAAAAAATTACAATGGACATAAATATTTTGTGCAATCTTCCGGGGTTTGAGTGGTGTCCAATGTCCTGCAAAATTAGAGCCACCGATTTTAGTTGGGCTTCACTACCTTCAAGACTCTGTGTTTTTTAGTCAAAGTATAAGCACAAAAACTTCTTTGTCTATCCAGTGTCCAAACACCTCTTTAAAGAGAGTTTTATGGTTTAATTTTGTAACTTTTGTCTTGATATGTATCGTGTAATGGTCGTAAAGTGTTTTGTATTCATTATCTTCCAAAGAGATCTTTATGGTTTAATTTTACAACTTTTGTCTTGATATGTATCATGTGTAATGATCGTAAAGTGGTTTGTATTCATTATCTTGTGTATGGAACATATTGTATAACTTACGCCGTTGCAGATTAACATGCCACAAATTTGGGCTTATATTTTGTGATGGAACATTGTTAGTCTAATTGGAACAAATTATTGCTTTCGATTTGTAAAATTGTGTACATATACATCTAATAAATTTGTAGACTTATGGGTACTGCAATATGTGTTACAAAGAACAATGGCAGACAAATTGAAGCCAATTGAACCGGATAATCCATTCTGGGTCAAGCAGTGTAGCAGGGGCCATGTGACCAATTGTTGTGTCATGGTAAGCAAAATCTTGGGCTTATATAAATGTATGGACTTATATAAAATGGTGGGCTTTGGGCTGTTAGTTAGGCCTCACAGTAATGGGCTAGTAATGGGTTGATATATGGCCAGAACTGTTTGATATACATTGGTTGATATATATGCTACATGGCCAGAACTGTTTGATATACATGGGTTGATATATGGCCAAAACTGTGATATATATGCAGAAAACTCTTGTGGCCAGTTGTGAACCATTACTGGTACACGTGCAGAAAACTCTTGTGGCTAGAACTGGTTGATATATATGGCCAGTTATTTTTGATATATGACCAAAACTGTTCATTTATGTTGCAAAAAATTCCTGCTGCCTACAAATCTTTGTTCGCCTAATGCAATCTCCTCTTGTTTCGCCTACCTGATAAGCAATCCTTCAGGGTGGATGTGAGTGATGATGGCAATGGTTCATTTTACTTTCGTTACAACGGTTGGAAGTGTTTTCTTGATGTTGTTGAACTGAAGGTTGGAAACTACATTTCATTTGAATGTCGCAGCCTTTGTCGCACCTACAGAATGGGGAAAGTTGGAATTCAAATTATACACAAAGATAACAACCAACCTGACAAGCTCTGGAATGGACAGGTACCGGCTACAAGGACTTGGCCTAGTGGGTTTAACAGAGAGGAATCAGGTCCAGCAAGAGATCAGGCTGAACCAGAGGAAGAGGAAGGTTGTGATACCCTAGCTTCACCTTATATTGTGTCTTAGTTTGGCTGTGCATGATCTAGACTTATTATGGGTGTTAGTTATGAAACTTGTTTATGTTAACTTATGCAAACATGTAACTGTGGACATAATTATTATCTATCTATTATGTGTGTTATTATATTATGAAAACAGTGGCGGCCCTGAGGGCATGCCCAAGAAGCTCTTGATTGGGGCCAACCTGACAATTTTTCTTATGTGTTTAAAAGTAGGGGTGTTAAACAAGCCGAACGAGCTAAGCTTTGGTATGTTCAAGCTCGGTACGTTTAAAAACGAGTTGAACTTGAGTCGAACCAAAATTTTGTACGCTATATTCAAGCTCGGCTTGTTTAGCTATATGAATGAGCTCGAGTTGATAAACGAGTCGAGACCGAGCCCAGCTCGAGCTACTCGATTAAATTACACATAAAAAATAATATTTAGTCGAACAAGCCGAGCTTTGGTATGTTCAAGCTCGGGTTTAGGGTGATATGCAGTCATTGTACAAATGTTCATAGAAAAAATATGTTTTGTTAAAATTGAAATAGACAAAAAAAATGCAACAATTTGGTGGATTATCAGCCCAAATAAGTCCAAACTTGTTTTTTGGATCCAGCCCAATGGACCTTCAACTTTCCTACTTAACCCTACTAGGTTTTGCCAAAATCGAAAGTTTTATCAAAACCAATGTAGCCGGCAAATATGAGTTACCAGGTTTGCCAAAGTGTTTTCAAATGCGTTCTAACCGTCAAATTACGGTTTGTCTGCTTTTTGCAAAATTATTATCTAACGTTGGCAAAGTAATTTTAACGGATAAACCATTTGCCAGGAACCGGCAAATCTGACATTTGCCGCATGTTTGCCCGGTTTGCCACAAAAACTACCAAAGCGGGAATTTGTTATCAAACACAGCCTTAGTAGACATTGACAAAAAGTAAATGAAAATAGAAAATAGACTCCAGTAAAAATGATGATATATATCTTCAATATATTTCAATGGTGGGGATATGAAAGGGGACTCAAGTAGCAGCAAAACTTACTTACTGCAATTTCATAAAATTTGAGTTTCCTTTAATTTGTGATATAATGTATGTAAATGTGTTCAATATGGGACTGTATCAAAGAAGGTTGCAAGATTCACACAGACATGGATCATATGGTTGTCTTCCAGGAAAATTTAACTACATGGGTCAAAGGGGATCTCTCCGTCACATTACAAGTAAGTCATCTTTTTTAGCAATTCGAAAATTCAAAATATTTAGCAAATTCGAAATACTAGAATTTCCGAATTTTGAATACAAGCCAATTAAGAGACGCTCGACTGCTAAGTGCTAATGGACTACTGTACAAAGATTGTTTCCTAAAGTGATGAAACCTGAACAACCGAACCAGACCAAATTTTAAGTGAGACTTTAAGAGTGATGCAGAATCCCACTCTCTTGGATATCTTCAACTGTTTTGGGTTTAATTTCCATGTATATATACCAATCATTCAATTAAAAAAAACCATCTAAAAACAATCAGATCCGGGCCTAAAGTACTAGTCGTCTAGTCCTGTGTATGTGTTGATGAAACTGGCGTGTGCTTGGCATTCTCCTCACCACTAAAAGGTTATCTGGTAAGTGCCACCATCCAAATTCCAACCATTCTAGAAATCTACTCTTCTTCTACCAAATGCAAGTTTTTTCAATCTTGTGACAGAAAACAAGGATGTCATCAGTTGCTGTGGTTGCAGGTGCTTCATCTTCTACCATCTCTATAACCAATCATCACTCCCTTACTACCACTAAGTCACTTGCACCACAAAACCAGGTAAATCAACACAACTGTACTAATGTACATCTTTTGGTCTTGAAGCATTAATGTAAAACACTAGCTAATTTCTCTTTTCATTTTTCTTTTGTGTATAACCTTATAGGTACAAAAAACCAGCTTCCAAGGTCTTACACTTCAAGATGCCAATAGGGGTTTTTCAAGATCTTTGGTAATTGATCTAAAAAGGAATGGTTTTAAAATTGGAGGAAGAAATAGAAATGGAGGTCTTGAGATTATTGCAAGAACTGCTGCCAAGAACATTGAGGTTGAAGTTGATAAGCCTTTAGGCCTCACTCTGGGACAGAAATCAGGTGGTGGTGTTATTATCACTGTGAGTTCCTCCTTTTCTTTCTTTGTTTTATTTATTGCATAAGATTCTTCCAATGGCTCAAGTACCTGTATTGGATATGTATGAAGTTTGATGCTCCATGAATTCTACTTTCTAGGTATGAATTTTCTCCATTAGTTCTTCAGTTTGATGCAGGGCAAGTAGTTTGTTTCATTGTTTGCATGGTCCTAGATGGTTCTAAATCACAAGCTATTGAACTACATGTCCAAAACCAATTTATGGTAGGATTTTGAAACAATGTTACTTAGAATTAGAAATGTCTGATATTGAAGATTGAAGAAGGAATCAAACATGCATATCTAAACTTGTGGTGAAAGAAACGTAAACCCCCACTCGTGATGATCTCCTAGTACAACCACCAGTAGCTTGACCAGCTAGCCTGCTGAACACGTAGCAATCTTTCATGGATTTTCAGAGGGATGAAATGAAGTCCATATTAACTAAAAAAAACCATAATACCCTGCCTTTCACTCTTTTGCAGCACATAAAATAGCGATAGAAATCCTCTGCTAAGCAGGATCTTGTAAACTTTACGTCAGCTTAAGTACAAACTACCTCAGCAACGATCGCACTGGAATATTAAGATTAACATAATGGTTGCTTAATATGACAGGGAGTAGAGAATGGTGGAAATGCAGCAAAAGCAGGGCTTAAAGCAGGGGATCAAGTGATATACACCAGCAGCTTTTTTGGGGATGAACTTTGGCCAGCAGATAAACTGGGATTTACCAAAACTGCTATCCAAGCAAAGCCCGATTCTGTTTACTTTGTAATAAGCAGGTCCTTCGATCTTCCTCTCTTCTCGTATTAAAGTTAGTGACATGGCTTAAGAATAAGAATGCAGCATTAGGTTAAGTATAATCCTAACCAGAGATTTTCTTCTAAACTAGAAACAAGAAATAGCGGCCACTTCAACCAGAAAACAAAATGGACATAGAGAAGCTTTGTTTTCGCTGACTTTGTTTAATCTTACAATGCAGAGGTGCTGAGGTTGATGTAAAACGTTTACCTAAGCGTCCAGCTCCTC
Organism: Aquilegia eximia; assembly: GCA_023053565.1. Lineage (NCBI taxonomy): Eukaryota > Viridiplantae > Streptophyta > Magnoliopsida > Ranunculales > Ranunculaceae > Aquilegia > Aquilegia eximia. The sequence continues at coordinate 299,842 of JALIGU010000053.1, forward strand.
CTCGCTTTGGTCGAAAGTTGACTGACTCACAAAAGGCAAGCTATGATCTATACTGTCTCTTTTGTTCTGTATGCGCTCTTGTATAGAGATTATATATTTGTAATGTGATGCACCATATTGCAGGCAAGAGCTACTCACATATGCATTGATTGTGGATTCATTTACACCTTATCCAAACCTTTTGAAGAACAGGCAAGCCAAACCCTCTTTTAATTCCCTCTTGTGGGCGTGTTAACGCAGCAGTTACCTTCTAAAACGTTTTCGTATTTTGCAGCCTGATTCTTACACATGTCCACAATGTAACGCGCCAAAGAAGCGGTTTACAGGATATGATGTGAACACTGGAAAGCCAATAGGTGGGGGATTGCCTCCTTTTGGAGTAATTATTGGACTGGTTGCAGGAATAGCTGGAGTTGGAGCTTTGCTCGTCTATGGCCTTCAATAAAATCATTGATGAATTTCCCAAAATATTCAGAGACCATCAGTTTTATCAATTTTATTCACATCATACTCAAATCTTCTTCGATACAAAAATAGTAATTGTTCAAAGTTGTCAGAGTTGTTCATGTTAGTGACAAATATACCCTGCAGCAGCTCAAACCCTCAAACACACCCCCAACACGATGGAAAATAATCTGCAATAATCCAAGCATATTTATTGAAATCGAATTTTGAATTCCTGGATAAATTAGTCCCAGCTGTGATTTCAGCTTTACTTGTTTTCATTGTTATAAACCTTACTCCACAAGACGAAAACACAGCAAATTGTACAGCATAACAGCACTAACAGTAGCTACAGCAAAAATTGAGCAAAGGATTACATGGGATTTGTTAACAGAAGTATAGGTTAGACAATTATCTAAGGGAAAGGATTCCCAGTTGAGGCCTTCTTTCTTTTTTTCTCTTCTCATGCCAAGAATAACAAAAAATTGTATAATCTAAGTAACCGATGATGTTCCACACTCGAATATCTAAAAATCATACTTTGTTCTCCCACTCATTAAGATAAGGCACAACATATTGGAAATGCCAGCTGAGGCAGATGAGTTATAGAAGTTCCAAGACTCCAGCATCAATCGTTTCCTCGATCCCTTGAAATGGACAACCTGTATCACACAAGATATACTGAAGTCAGAACAACCATTATTACGAGGACTTAACCAGAAGAGTTCTAAAACAAAGTGAAGTCTAATCTGATGACTCAAATGTTGTATATCTATTGTGAATAGCTATTACATTGGCAACCTTCCATGAGTAATATCATGGAATCCACCTACCAAGGATTTATAGAAAAGAAGAAACAAAGATTTCTTCCCAACTGTTTGGATAAACTCAATAGCATAAAGTCATAAAGACTTACCTTAACATCTAAAGGCATGCCGTGAAATTGCCCTGCACCCTCAGGCGGTGTCCAATTGTAAACTGCGCATGGTAGAAACAGCACTGATGTTCCCCCAATGTCATATAAAAAACTATTTGGTCCGGCAAATCCTTTAGCATCAAATGAAAGATGGGATTTCACCAGCCATGCCAGTGCCAACTGGTCTCCTAACATTCGGGAAGCTTTCATGTACTTGGAACTATATACTTTTAACACTTCTTGTAGAAAAACTTTTGCCCTGCAATCAAAATTTCAGTCTGGGATGTGCTGTTTAAAGAAAGATGAAGCAACTTATACAATGAGCCCACCTCAGAATTCCATCGGGGGTCCCTCGCACAGCAATAAATCCTGAATTCAGAGGCTGATCTTTGTTGTTCCTGAAAGTGACAGCAAGATCAAATTTCGGATAGTTGTAGAATATCTGTCCTAGATCAGCAACTACAGCAATATCTGAATCTGTAAAGATATAGTGATGAATCTGTTCATGCCTCCGAGAAAGCTCTATAAGCCTTGCGTCTAGGAATGCCTGCATAAAGAAAATCAACAGTAGGGATATAGACTTGAAACATGGATTTCTCCAACGATATCTTTCATCTCTTGCTCAACATTAATTTTTTTTTCATTGCCATTGTGATAAGATACAGTATCCCTATAGACAAGTTCTAGAATTTTTCTATAGAATTTAATGGCAATATAATAAATCCAATAAATAGACTTAGTTGATTAATATATTTTAAAACTGAAATTCATCAAGCATGTATATTTTTAAACAAAAGTGGATCATTCTTCACATGGTAAACGCAACACAAATCACATGATAACAAATTGAATCTGTAAATACAAGCATGATTGATTACCTCAAGAAAATAGACACTTTTAAAAAACAGGTAAACTTCCCGAAGATCGACAAAATAAGTCATAACATAATTTCATTATTCATGCATCCTCTCCAAATAAAAAAATTCCAAGTATTTACAAAAATAAACATGGAATAATACGCATAGAGAGAGCTATGAGCAAAAGAGTGAAAAGCAGACATTGTACATCAGAAAGCAGAAAGTAATCAAACTAACGAGAAAATCAGTAGACTTGAAGCATGTAGCAGGATAGCTAATAATCTCAGTTGCAATATTACTATTACTTAATGATTGATGCAGTGAAAACTCTTACAATGTAAGACTTGATTCTTTGAAGCATCAACTTGTCTCGTGAATATTCACCTTTAATTGGGACGACAGTCACCCTATTTTTGTTTATTGAAAATTCAGAAAATTCAGAAGCTGGATCTGTGAGAATTATAATATTGCTCAGGGGCATTGATACCTGCATAAATTACAAAGTCAACATAGAAATTCCAAGTTAGATGTGGCAGGAAAAGTTTAGTATTTTGATCTATTTTTATTTACCGAAAAAATTATACTTAAGAGAAAATTTGTGTTTCGTCACCACTTTTTTGGGGTAAATTTGCTCAGCGTCACCACTTCATTTTTTACTTGCATTTCGTCACCATTCCGTGTCAGCTTCGTCAATTCTAACGGTCAACTCAACTTTCACCTGGTCAAACTGTTATCACACAACAAAAACTTAGGTATTTTTTTCTCTCTTTTCTCTTCATTGTTGTTGTTCTTCGATTTCTTAATTTATTGAAGCTCGATCTCAGTCAACGTATATTTGAATCAGTCAACTAAAGGTTGACTTGGTCAACTAACGAGGCTGAGACGGAATGGTGACTAATCACAAATAAAAAATAAAGTGAGGACGTTGTGCAAATATACCCCCAAAAAGTGGTGACGTACTTAATCTATACAAATTATAGCTACTTTCACAATTAGCCTAAAAGGATTACTTCATGATAGATGTTGAATAAAGAACAAGAGTCTAAGCTGCAGTACATGCATACTCTTAGACACAAACCATTCTATTCCCTTCTAGTATATGACCAAAATTTGCATTGATGATCAATGCAAAATACGCCAAAGTTATTTGCTGATTTTTCAGAATTACGATATATCCAGGCATCTGCGCAGCAATTTATGTCATATCATAAACCTAAACGTTACAAAAAATCAATTGCACAACATGTTGTGTCTCATGACAAATTCTTTTGTTGGCAAGTTAACACATACCTTCATAATTGTAACATAGGGTAGTGCTTAAAATACAAGAACCTGATACCTTTCGGGGAATTATTAATCGATACCTTTCATATTTCACTATGTTCTTTCTGATGAAAGACAATGGAGTAAGAATAGAGCATTACACAGCAAATACGATTGACATAGAACTACACTGAGCAGATTCTTTTGCATCACAAAGGACACCTTTTACTTTTCTTCCAATAGTTGAAAATACAAATTAGAGGTAATGTAATCCTTGGCTTGGATACAAATTTTAGTATCTTGCCAGAACAGGAATATATACCAAAACCCTTGTTGATGTTATAAGGATGCTACTAAATGAAATTGCTTTTCTTTTAAAAGATGATCATTAGCATCGACATGGATTTGATTGAGGGGGATGTTAGTTTCTCTATAGTTCAACGAAGTATGTAGGAGAGCATAACAATAACTAAGCGTAATGTTCAATTTAATTTTTTTATTTTTACTTTTCCAAAACAATAACTAAGCATAATATCATCTCATTAAGTTGCAGTTACAGTTTTAACTTGACACTTTCTTAATAAAATATATGGAACCTTTTAGTTAAATTACCTGGATGAAGTTAATAAAGGCATTCAATACAGCCATTGACCTTTCTGTCTTGCTATATGAGGTGTTTCCAACAGTCACCATCTCAGTTGATCGATCATTCGCACGTGCAGAGACAGAAGTATTGTAGACGGTAAAGACAGTTACCATAGAAACGGTGTCCTTATAATCAGGGGTGTGAGACATATTTGGAAGATGGGTCTTATTTAGGGCTTTCAGACCTGCATCAATGCAAATAACACAACAGATGTTAAATATTTAATCTTATGGCATTAATTATTAATAAGTGGGAATCATGGAGGAGCTAGCAAAAATCAACAAATGAAAAATAGGGTGGAGTTAGCAAACAGGGAATTTACATAACCGTGAAAATAGAACAACAAATAAAGAACACTGTAGAACAAAACGTATTTCTTGCTTTTCTTATCACTTCATGTTTGATATACAGTAAATGGACATAAGGGGGCTCATTATTCATAGATATCGCAGTAAGGAGAGAGAATATAAATATGAACTACATGAGATGATAAAATATCCCCAGCAATAAGCACAAACCTGAACATGTTACATGAGTTGTTTTCTAAAACAATAAGACGAGATAATAAAGCTAGGCTAAAAGAGTTGTAAGTTCCAACCAAAAAAAAAAGAGTTGTAAGTTGCAACCAGTGTCATTCTGGCTATCCCCAATAATTTCCCAACCAAAATTTGAAATCAGCTTGGACTATTGTCGGAAAGACCAAACCAGACAGAGTTCAATGCAATTACAAGGAGAATTCAGCATATACGTGGGATATTCCTGTCCCCACAAATGGCCAGATATGTCTATCCCTACCCTTTCTCCTGAAATGTCTTCTCTACCTATATTTCCATTCACTATATCCAATTAACCCAAAAGCATAAGACCACTGAAAAGTTTATCCTATCAATCGAAAGTCAACTTTGTATTTGGACTAAGTTGTGGGAACTGGGAAGAGTTGAGGAGAAACTATTTTGAACATTTTGTATTTCAGGGACACCCTGTTTTGTATTAATTTGGGGATGGCGTGATGCATGTATTTTAACTTGTGGTAATTTGTTGGATTCCTTAATAATAGGTCACAAATCTTAACATGTTACATGAGTTTTTACCTAAAACAATAAGACAAGAAGAAAACGTTAACAATCAGAAAAAAATAAAAAAAAAAAAATCCCATGTGTTCCTAAGGTTACAAAGATTTATTTTTAGGTCTTCTTTTTAGAGAAGCTCATGAGCTGTGAAGCAGCAAGTTATTTTCGCCTTTTCCGTCTTTCTAGCTTACTTCTTTATATTTCTTGCCAGTTTTAGTCATCTATTTATTGTGACCTAGTGCATTATTGTTAATCCCAAAATTGCTGTGAAGAGGAAAGGAGAAAGACAGAGAAAATACCTTGACATTGCAATCGGTCATGCAGACCTTGACCAGCAGCAGGCCCAAGAACTAGATGATCAAATTTGTTGCTATGTTTTTTGGGCAACTTCTCAATATTTGATATTTGGTGTAAATCCAAAACTGAAGAATGCAAGAGAGGGATTTAAATGGGATCTAGTTAAGAACATCAAAAGATAACATATTAACAACATTTCAGCATTTTTTTTTCTTTACCTGAGAACAAGTACGGAAGGAAGAAAATGATGGGGAGACAAATGACAAGTCGGCGCCAACCATTGCAGCTTTTCATGATTCTTTTTGAAAAATCTCTGCCTTACATATCATCGCCAAGACAGAAGTTTAAAAGCTTGACAGTTGAAGCAAGACTTGATCAAGCTATGAATTATCTGATTTTGTCTTATGCTTCACCTTGGCTGCATAAAACATTTATCCCCACACTTTCTATAAATGTATGATTGAAAAAATAACCAAGTAGAGCATTACTCACAATCAAAAGCATGCATCCACTAGAAACATAATAAAGCATATTTTATCCCCCAAAACAATTTCCCCAGTTAAAAAAACATAACTTTCTGTGCTCTTAAAAGTAGAACCTTGGTACAAACTCCTATAACAGTAAATTTAGCAATTCTATGAGGAAACGATTTCACCACAAGCATGACAACAGAACCCCCCTCAAAGCCATGTAACTAACCAATTCTTGATCTGCACTCCATTGCTTTACACCAAGAACAAATTTGCACACTGGATGTAGTCCTTCCACTTCTTGTGCTGAGGATTTCCCAGTCACATTTCATTAATAAATTCAAACCGACAGTATTGCTTGGAACTTTGGAAGACAAGGATCCCAAACTTGAAGGACACATGAAGGGCCACAATCTTACAACGTGCTCGCAAATATTACGTTTCAGGAAGGGTCCTAAGGAATTGAAATAAACCCCACTATTAACAAGGCCACCCTATTTTTTAAAGAAATCGTCATAAAAAACACTGCGAATAAGAAATATAGTGAAAATTGTGTTTGTAAATCAGGTGTCATAAACATGACAATGTGTTTCTTACTTTGCATAGAACTAATCATCTATAGGTACTGCTTCCTTTTGTTTAATAAATAAGATAATACACAAAACACAATCAGAAACATAGACTAACTAAACTTCTAACCCAATAATGTAATAACAAAACATTAGACATACAAACTTCTCAAGAAAATAGGCTATAAGTACCATTCGTATGAAGATGAAATCAGGAAGAGTGGGTGCAATAAGGGAGAAAGCAAAAGTGCAAAACAAGTCACAACACGTCCCATACTTAACCTTGTTCACATAAAGAGTATAGAACGAATTCAGAGTACAAATTTAAATACTGAGTAACTTAGCTCAAAAGAAAAGGCAATCATGATTTAGTGGGTGTGTCATTGTCATCAGAATGTAGCTCCCACCAAGGCCTTGCATCTTTCAAAAGATCATGACCTTCATCAAACATGATATCATCGATGTCACCATCCTCAATTTCAAATTCAGAATCGTCCAAATTCTGCTTGGCTTTCTCCAACTCTGGTCTGTATGTCCACTCAAGTCCTTTCAAAACATCACGATCCTTCCAACGTCCCAACACAGAGACTGCCTCCTTTTTAGCTTTCCCCAACATAATTTCCTTCCATGAAAATGAAGCATCAGCGCATCTCTTGAGAGCTCCATCATTGTTATCCCCCACAACAACTGTTTTGAGACACCTAAGTCTAGCTTCCTTGAGAACATTGGAGAAATCAGAATTGTTGGTTACGAGTACCAAACACTCAGCCTGTTTCTTATCCATCAATTCAATCATCCGATTTCTCAAAGCAGTGTCTGCCGCTTGAGGCTTGTCTGACACAAGATTGACCCAAAATCCTGCTCTTTTAAGCTCATCCGCTAGCCCATAACCTACCTTCGGAAGCAATACGTTTCTGGCAGCATTTTTATACTTCTCCATCTTCATTGAGAACTTCGCCACCAGTTGGACCCTTCGCTTCCCTCTCGATGACTCCAGTTGATTCAAACGTTTCATCTGTTCATGCTCGTGTAACTTAAAATGATTCATAAGCTTCTCATTTGTCCAAAATTTCCTCCCACAAACTCGACAAACATTGGGATTAGCTGATTTAATTACCCCTTTATTCTCAAACTGAATCACTTTCTTCCTCTCTTTCCTTTGGTCTCTAACTACAGGTTGAACATGTCGAAAAGCATGGTGATTTGCATATGCAAGCATATATCGAACAAAGCCAAAAGAAAATGCTGCCTTCTTCAATCTAATAGCAGCATTAAACGGTGGAATTGATTTAGGTGGTTTGTTATCTAAATCCCAGAATAGAGCTACATTTCCAGCAGTTTTGGGCAAGGAATTTGAGAGCAAGTTGGAACCCGAATGACAAAATCTAACCAACGCAAGAAATGGGTATTGAGAAACTGATCTCCTAAATGGTTTTGCAGAAAATCCAGTCATGGCCAGCAGCAAGATTAATACTAAGAAACTCGAACGAAAATACTACAATAAGAAAAACAGCAGTGTTGGAACCTTAATTGTATAAACTGCCGATTGATTGGTACCAAAATAGTGTTTCAATTCATTCAATCCAAAGATAAAACCATGGCCTTATTTATGATTGATCTATTAATTATCCAGAAAAAAAAAAATCAACAAAAGTAGTTGGAATTAGGTCATAAAATTGAAAGAATAAACATATAAAAGCAAGTCCAATTTAAAGTTGAAATAGAATGAACTTACGTGGGCTGTCAAGTCATTTGATCTCTTCTGTAAATCCAATCTGAGCGAACATACAACATACAAACAAAGGACCTGATGTCAGATTGGATTAGATTAGTTCATCAAGGTGACATACAAGATCAAAGAAGCAGTGAGCTGTTGAGTAGAGAAGAAGAAGAAGAAGAAAAAGCAGCAGCAGCAGAGAGAGAGAGAAGAGTATACTAGTATCGATCTTGGTCTTGGACCCTAGTTATTATTAAAAGAGATTTTTGGACATACCCTCCCCCCGGAAACTGAGATACCCCATTTCAAGATGTGGTGTTATCTTAGCCGTCCATCATAAAACTCACCACCTACTGCTGTAAAGCTCTTCTGTCTTGAAATTTTGAAATTATAGTACAAAAAGTCGATAAATAGAAATCTATCGTATCCTTAGATATCCGATATATCCGGATATATCGAAATATATCCACGATATATTACAAAATATTTATTTAAAATTAGTTATATTTTTAGAACAGATTTGCAGATTTTATTATAAATTAACGGAATTATTTCCCTAAAAACTCTCATTCACCCCTTCCTTATTGATTTCATTTGACAGATCTTCCTTTACCAAAAAAAAACTTTGACAGATCTTCTTCTTTATTAAACTTTTTGAAAGATCTCTTTCCTTATTAAACAAAATAATTTCATAAAATTATCTACGAAATCAATGGCTCTCTAAATGTCTTTTACAGAAGACAAATTATCCAAATCAATGGCTATCATAACCTTACATCGTTCGACTCTTCGAGATCTGGGCTCTTCTTCTTCTTCTCCGAAAAGTAAGATGGATGATACTTGCAGATCTGGTTCTTCCTTAGTTCCTTCTTCGTATTAAGATTCCAATGGAGTAGCTTTAGTAGGAAAATCTATAAGAGTTTGAATTTCGCAAAGAAAGAGAGAAAAAAATTCAAGATTCTTAACATCTGTACGTCGATATTTTTGATATTTTTATTCAATCGGGATATATCACGATATATCTTAAAATATCGCTGGATTTATTACAGATACTTTAAAGCCAAAAATTTCGAATTATATCGTATCGTTTATTTCAAAATCGATATATATCGGGATATATCACGATATTTTGTACTAGGTCTCAAATTTCGACTTTCAAATAGGGGTATGTCCAAAAATCTAAAAATCTCTTAATTGTGCCTACTAGAAAGCAGGCCCATTTCAAATCTATACCCCAAACACAGTCTGTCTGGATAAGACAAAGAAAGGTCTGGATCGTCTAGAGATTTGTTGATGAGGGGAGATTTGTGGGTGAGATTAAATTGAAGGTTGGGTCCAAATTTAAGTTGTGTTAAATGGTCTGGATCGTCTTAAGATCTGTAAGATCTGTGGGTAGATCTGTGGGTGAGATTAAATCGATAGTTGGGTTCAAACTTAAGTTGTGTTCAATGGCCTGGATCGTCTTGAGATCTGTAAGATCTGAGGCAGAGATTAAATCAAAGGTTGGGTCCAAACTTAAGTTTTTGAGATTTTGGCACTTACCCCCCCAAATGAAAGTCGAAATTTGCGTTACCCCCCAATTTAAAAAATATAGCAGTTCCCCCCCCCCCCCCCCCCAAATGGACGAAAAAAAAAAAAAACAGAGTTACGAAAATCAATTTTTGATTTTTTTTTATATAAAATATTTTTATAATACCAAAACTACCCCTATTTTCTGATAAGGATGACACATGTCCGAATAACCCAAAAAGACCAAAATACCCTTTTCCCTCCTAAACCATTTTTTCCACCAAATATCCTACCTACTTAATACGTGGCTTAATCCTAGCCTCACATCTTAAAATTAATCTAACGATCTATAATGGTTACATTTGAATAGATGAAAACCAAGAGTCTTTAAGGAAAAAAACAAATTTTTCACAAAACAAACAGAGTTTAGTTTTCTCTCAAAACAAAGCTTCCTTTAAATGATTTATTCAGCATATATAACTACTACAAAATAGAAAGAACCCAAAAACTCAAATTGTGGTCCATACTGCAACCAACCAAACCATGGATTCAAACACAATATGATTTATACAACAAGATTAATATCGAAATTCAAACACAATCAAACACGGCGTGATTTAATTGTAAAGAGTATATTAAATTAGGTAAAAATATTGTTGATTTATGATTAAATATTAAAAGCCCCAAATTACAAACCCTAACCATTTTTTTTTTTCAAAAAATCGATAAATTAAACAAGATTTAAAATAATGGGTATGTTTGATTTACCATTATTGAACTCCAATTAAGTAGAATCCAACCAAAGCTTCAAGTTTTGTGGTTCAAACAACGACGATCGACGCTTCAAGCCTTCAACTATCAACCTTCTTCAACTCTCTACATCATCAATTTCACATCATTGTGTTTGTTTTCAACTCAAACTCTCTAACAAAGCTCTCTTCTTCTTCCTTCTCTCTTTGTTTGATTTGAGAGAAAACTAAACTCTGTTTGTTTTGTGAAAATTTGGTTTTTTTTCTTAAGGACTCTTGGTCTTCATCCATGCAGATGTAACCATTATAGATCGTTAGATTAATTTTAAGATGTGGGGCTAGGATTAAGCCACGTATTAAGTAGGTGGGATATTTGGTGGGAAAAATGGTTTAGAGGGAAAAGGGTATTTTGGTCTTTTTGGGTTATTCGGACACATGTCATCCTTATCAGAAAACAGGGGTAGTTTTGGTATTATAAAACTATTTTATATAAAAAAAAATCAAAAATTGATTTTCGTAACTCAGTTTCTTTTTTTCGTCCATTTGGGGGGGGAAACGCAAATTTCGACTTTCATTTGGGAGGTAAGTGCCAAAATCTCTAAGTTTTTTTAGATGATTAGGACTGTCTAGAGATCTCTAGATCTAGATCTAAGGTTGAAAAAAAAAAACGAATATTGATTTTCTCAACCATAACCATAAAAATAATTAAACTAGAGAGCCGGTATCCAAGCCCCACAGTTTGGTAACTAAGCCCCAATCAGTAAACCCACCCCACCTAGATTTTGTAATTTGGTAAACATGCCTCGATAGTAAATACACCCCAATATGAGAAACTGAAATTTTAATTAATCATCTCTTCATCTATTCAAATTGTTTCCTTTATGATTTTTCATTGCTAAAACTTATGATTGGAATCATTTATACATTGAAACAACTTAGAATCGACATATTAAACAACTTAATTATAGTATGTATAATGAAACAAAATTTTGAGTTTTTTGAAAGAACAACAACTTAAAATCGCTTATACTTTGATTTTGATTGTTTGATGAGTAACTATTAAAAATAAAACTTCAATTTTGAAAGATCGTTTGAATTTTATTAAAATTTATGTGTTGGAAGTTTTGCAAGTTTTCGATATTGAAGTGGGTATTATCCATGGTTTCCAACAAAATTTATTCTCTAAAATCTCTTTCAAAGAAACCAATTCGTATTAGTCTTCTACTAAAAGACGTATATTGTTAATGAATAACAAATATACATAAATGAAGTTGAGAAAAATGAAAGAAGAAGAAGAATATTTTATATGGGGTGCATTTACTAATATATTTTAGGATATATTAAGTATTATTAGATTTGTTAACTAATTCATAGGGTTTGGATACCGACTCTCTTAAACTACTCTAAGAACTCTTTCCAAATCCATCCTCTACAAAAAACCATCGAAAGTGAACTTTCCACATCAAGTTTTCATCGAAGCATTAACACTTTCGAAGAGACATCAAATTCATCACATCAAGTTTTTGGAAGAACTTGCGAAGAGACATCAGATTCATCAAATGTATTCACCAAATCCTTTCAATGTTTAATTTGGTTGTTTGTTCTATCAAATTAATCTGAGTTACCCTGTGATTTAGTTTTAATTTAATTGGCCTAAGATTTACATAAAAAAGGGGCATGCAACCATGTATCTAATTTAACAATCAGAGATTTTACTTTTGTCTGAAGTTCGCATTTTTACTACTACTTCTACTAAAAAAATTGAGACGTACATATTTGACTACTTTACCAGACTCAAGTCCAGCTATGTTATCCTAATTAACTTAAGAGATACATTAGCTTAATTGGTCCCTTTACCGATATCTTACACAAAAATAATTGAGAGGGCTCTATTATTCAAACATGCTCCAAAATCATACCACCACAATCAAATCTAATTGCATAGTATAATTGAGGTCGGCACTCATAGAGAGATACATGATTTTTGCAAAACACATTTAATAATACTGTTGTCAAGCTTTATTAATTCAATGTGAACTTACATCTGCAAACCGTATATGATCAATGGGATGGTTGAAAATAATATTGCTGCCACCCTGCCAGTCTTTATTAATATCTCTATTATTGTTGCCATATCAGTCTTTATCAATGGATGGTTGAAGAGATACTAATATATCTCAATGTTAATCACACATTTCCCATACTGTCAAATTGATTTTTTATTTTTATTTTTTCGCTAAAAGTTTTAAGTCTCCTAGTTCCCAACATAATTGGTTTAATGTTTTAAACTCTTACACACTACACTCATTTGAACATGCAGAACCCCCGAGTTTTTTGTGTTTCACAATTTAATTTACGATGGATCTAATTACGTATTGATCCGTTAGTAAGGGTTTCTTCATCACCTGAATGGACATGATCTAAAAATGCTTCCTTATAGGATAGTCCATTAACAGTTGGTATCTCTATCTAGAATCAATAGTTTATATATAGATGTCATTTGTTATACTAAATTTAATCTTCATTGACTAGTTGTTTGATTGTAAAATGAGTTAGTTGGGACTTCAATTATTCTACACTGGCTACAAAGTGTAATTCTCTTAAAACAAGCACGGTTTTAATAATATAGATTAATTGTGCAACTATAGTTTGTTCTTTATTAGTGTTTCCACTCTAATTAATATTACTTTCTTTTTTACCGTGTTTCCTCCCTAATATTCTTTAACTTTTCTTTATCATGACAGACAATGAAATCTACAACAAACAATTCAAATAAACGTGTTTTGGAAAAGCTTCCAAACTCTGAAATCTTTGAAAATGTACGCCCAAATAAATGTCTGAAAACACAATGTGATAGGAGTCAAAGAGAACCAACAAAACAAAAAAACTTATTAGAATTTCTGAACAGTTGGCTCCAAATAAACGTCAACAAGCCCAACGTGAGGAGATCAATAAAATCAAAAAGACCCTAAAACAAATATAGAATCAAAGATACCAAAAAATAAGGAAGTTTCTGGAGAGTTGACACCAAATAAACGCAAAATAGCATAACGTGAAAAGAGGACAAGAGAAAAGGAGCGAGCATTAAAGAATACAAACAATGAACGATTAAGGTTTGTCTTCATAATATTTATCTCCTATTTCTTAGTTTACTTTCATAGACATATTCAGGTAAATGCATTACACATTTTGTGTAGAAAAATAAAATCTAATGTAAATAATAATCTTGATACATTATGTCCAGTTGTTTCAAAATAGTAATAAGAACAATAACAATAGCAGTACACTCGGCATGAAAGCTCTATCCTGTCAATATTCTGACAAGACACCTAAACAAAATTACTATCATGATTCCTGAACACCACTCCTATTCCTGGACAAAATTGACACTACTATACCCAGACTTGCGTATTTTGGTTCAATAGCTTTTAAAAATGTAGGCATACTACATCAGTTTAAGGAGACAACTCCGCTGACTGCTATTATCTTTACTTATGCATGTTTGCATGCTATATAGAGTTATAATATGGACATGTACAATAACGTAGAAATGTAGTTCAACATAGTCAGATTATACACAGTAAGGTGTTTGTATTTTGGTGAATTCAAAAGATGATAACTCAGTGTGTTGGCTAAGTGCCATAACTGAAAATGTATCAATATATGCCCAATATCACATTCACATAATGAAAAGTTGCACAATAATCAATGATAAGCTCTACTCCACTTTATAGAGTACAATATGTACAAACTAGCATGTTTTTATAAGTTGTATTGGGATTTTCTTGATTCTAAATGCATTCTGTAATTACCCGATAGGGTTTGTTAGTACCTAATTCTCTCTATCTTTCTTGCTTTCTTAATTTTTTGTATTATAAATATTTGGTATAATGAATTGATATATCAATTTTCTGTAAATTTATCAGTGAAAGTGTTAGATCAAGTAATTATCAAGAAGGTCAACGTAAATGATGAGAAAAAAGAATTATCTGAAAGGAATGCACGAAACAATGAAGTAACACAAAATAAAGAAGTTGAGCCAAAGTAAGTCCATATCATACGGTTATTACCTGGGTTTGTTTCATTGTTATATTGTTACAAAGTAAGGAATGGATTATTATATTGTTCCAATTTTTCCCACATTTTTTAACAATGTTTTTAACAAGTTGAAAAAGTATTGTCGAAAAAATAGTAAACAAATTAACCGACTAGATTATTTCTACACAATGGATGGTGTGAACAGCAGAATATCAATTGCAGATAAAGGAAAAAACCCTATGGTTGAACATGAAATTATTGTATTTTTGTACGGTTCATCGTCAACGGGAGATCCCAATGGTGAAAATAAATAATCAAGAAACCATGGCCTACCAAATAAGTTATTACATATTGATATGGTTATTTCACGTTTATATAAAAACTGCTGATAAAAAGTTACTTATTTTGAGGCTGATATATTAGTTTTAGCATATTGTTATGGGATAGTAAATGTATGAATTTTTTCTGACTACAGTTCCCAAGAAAGCTTCGCATATTCTTCAACTAATATTTTTCCAACCATTGATTCTCATTATGATGTTATATTCATGGATGAACTTGAGATTCCATTAGAAAATTAGGTTGTATATATTCCAAAAGAGCGTCATTTTCTTGGGAGCATGGATGTAAAGTGCCCACATTGTGATACACATCTCTGGCTTAACGATAAATTGGTCAAATCAAAAGTGGACAATGTTTTGTTTGGTATGTGTTGTCTACAAGGAAAAATTAAGTTGCCACTACTGAAACCATTACCTAATGCATTGAAATCATTGTAACTATTTTTATAAAGGAAGAGGCTCTATATAATCTCAATAAAAAGTTTAAAACCTGATCAACATCCTTAATTACATAGTTAGGTTTATAAAAAAAATAAAAAATAAAATAAATGATGAATCTATCCCTTTACAATTACAGATCTCTGTATGCTTACTCTTGAAACCAGACCCGCAAACCATATCTCCTGCTATCTAGCTTACACTGCCTACACGCTTCAGCTACGGAATAACTAGCCTTTTTCCCTTGCAGTTGTCCCACTTTGATCTATTTCATCCATCTGTAATGTAATTATTCTAGTCCCATTGAGAAATCAACAATACTGCAGTCCCTCTTCATGCCAGTCTCTTCTTTGGCCACTTCCATCCAAGCCCACAGATGAAAGTTAATACACTTTATAAGGTTGGCTTCTGTTGATTGTCTCCACTTTGAACATCATGGTGTTTCTTAATAACTTTGAACAGTATAAATTTCGGTTGAAACTAGCGTGGCGAAGCCACGGGTACAACTAGTTATATATAAGATGATACCTGATAAGATAATATTCTGATAAGATGATACCTGATAAGATAATATACAATCGCGATACGGTGGGGAGTGGGGACCGACGTTAAATACCTTTTCTGTTCGTGAAACAAGCAGGCTCTTAACACTACAATCTTTTATACCCATTTTAGAGTTGATTTTGTTTTGTATTGGGGCATAAAAAAATTAGTATTAGGTTGTTGCTGCACTGCACTCGGACATGGGGTTTATAATTAACAAAAAAATTAATCCATAAAAATAGAAATGATTAGGCAGTGTTGAAATGCATGCTTTGTACATTTTGGCACATTCCGAGGACAATAGAATGAATGTTTATATTATTTTAAGCATTTACATAACCTTCTGCTATATAAGTCGACACTAGCAGTAGCAGAAATGTTGGATGTAGTCATTCATGGTTTGTCGCAAAAACAAGTATAATATATACTGTATACTTGAGGAATTACATGAATTTATCATGCCCGAGCTGAATCATTTTCCTCATTCAGAAGACTTCATGTCTAACAACTGAACCCAACTAATGTGGTAGTTTGAGAACAAAATTTAGCTGAAATTTATCTTCTAACAAACATAAGGGTAATTGGTAAAAGACTATGCTTTGACCACATCAACAGTGGTTTGACCACTTACAAGTGAAAAATAGTGGGCAACGACTAATTATGTTCAAAAGTATGAGCAATAGCTAATTGGCTTTAGAAAAGGGTGGCCAAATACTAAATACATTATTCGGGATGGTAACATGTTTGATATAAATACGCTACAGAACCTCAATGATACATTTTTCTTGTCTTCGCAGCTCACAGAGCATTGCAGGCGCTGCAGAGTCTTGGGAACTCTTCTTATCTGCATGTTTATCTCCAGTGAGTTCAATAACACCAAAGTTTGGTATGTGCGGTGTTATCTTTGACACAAAAATGTTGAATGCAACTTTGCTTTCGGAACCAATGTCAAACTAAATCGGTGATCTATCCGAAACCATGATTTCCTTGTTAGTTCAAAATAAAATTTAAAATTAAGAAAATATTTATCTATGAAGACTGGAGGTAAAAGTGATTTGGGTGTGCATGTCAGCAGGCCACAAGGGATTCAGAAAAAAGAAAAGAAAAAAAAAAGAGCATACATTCAATAATTTAATGAAGAACTTGATTGTATCAACCTTGACTACTGCCCTGTTGAATGGAAGGTATTCATTGGCCAATGCATTTTTTTACAGAGTTTGATAAAGATGACCTAGGCCTCCTTTTATCTTGTTAACAGTGACCACCACTGCAGATAACAATAGGATAAAAAGTTAGAGATAAAGTAAGCAAATTTAAGTATTCCACATAATCTGTTCCTAACGTAAATCTCAGTGTAGCATGTTCTGTACTATTTTTCGAAGCAAGAGCAGCCAATATAAACATCAGCATATATATTCTACATGTAATCCATACCTGGTGCAGTGATTTCACCAGAATATATGCTGAGCAAGTGCAGGATTTGCAGTCGATGTTCTAAGATACTAATTTCCTAGTACAGTTTTCGAATTTTCATATGTTTCTAAGTAATCACACAAAGGCATCCATTGCTATAAAATAGAATCAGATCCAATTTTAAAATACCTCAAGGTTTGTCCTAGATGTGCACAAGGTTTTTTTCATGGTAGATATAAACTTTGAAGATCCATGTAGTTGTAGATATGCACAAGGCCTTTTCCATTGTAATGCTTTGAGACAATGGTCTCAGAAACTGGCTGCAAAAAGTAAGAATGTTCAATATCAAGATAGTAATACATCTCAACAGAACCACACTCAAAATATTGTCCTTACAAATTCAGGTATACGGATGGATGTAAATACTCCAAATATGATATATGTCAAATCAAAGGAATTGATCTGTCGAATTTCCTTGCTCTCCTTCTGTCAAGTGAAAGAAAGAAAATCAACAAAAATGCAAATTCAAAAAAAGAAAACTGTAGGGCAACTGAATACTAAGTTACAAGGCTAATATCAACGTACCTAAATCGACAAAAGAGTAAGAACAGGAGACTTTGACTTTAATCATTATTTGATCACACCATATATCATAAATGCAAGAACCTCTTAATTGTCATCCTTGTTCGGACATGTTTGAAGTTGACATGATACATAAACATTCTTCCTCTTCAAGTCGATGTTTTAGACCTGCACACTTTCCAATTTTTGTAGTCTCTCAAACCTAAACATTGGACTAAATGCCATGTCACACAACTTTCTAGTTCTCGATAAATCCACAAAAGTCAATTCGAGGCTCTCGTTGTCACCAATATCAACTACAACGATTATGTTAGTGCCCTGTCGAAATGGTAAACCACAATAATTGTTAAAGTCGACCATGATGGCAAGTGGTATATCAATTGGTGATCCACATCCAGGTGCGTAGACAATATCCACAATAGTACCCATAGCACCATTGACCAATCCATAATGTGTGGAGAGATTTGCCCGAAGCATGACACAAGCACCAACTGATAAGTAAAGTACATTCTCAAGGCCTTTTGCATCATCAAGCAAAGCATTTTCAACTACAGTTTTGCAATTATTTTGGGAAAGTACACGTGCAATTGGTTTTCCAAGTTCAATCAATCGCTTACAATTGTAGTCGTGGGCAGCTTGTTTTGTCGGGAATAAACGAAGAGTATATTTGAAGGTGTTCAAATCTTCAAGAGTAAGCAACGATAAATCACGAGTATGGAACAAATGCCAGTATTCAATGGTAGAAGTTCCATCACTAAGTTTTCTCAACGTTTCTCTGAATGATGCTTTAGCAATTCTAGCTTGTCCAAAAATCTGCGATAATCGAAAACATCTCATAAAACCAGTATAAGCTATTCTACCATATTGTTGCATATTGGTATACCATTCTTAGCATACAAAGGACTATCAAATATAGGAGGCAATTGACGCATATCACCAACAAGCACAACAGAGACACCACCAAAAGATTCGTTATTTACAAATATATCATGACAACGAAGGTTAATGTTAACGAACATCGTTCGCCTTAACATGTTATATATATATCAATAATAATGAGCCTCGTATCCTTGATATCTTCTTGCATTCGTCAGCATTGATCACCAGTTATATGCTTATAAGGCTGGAATGGTTTCCGTTCAGCATTAATAACAAGTTCATGATGGATGGTAACACCTCCAATATTAAATGCAGCTACCCCTGTTGGTGTTGGAAAAACAAAGAAGAAAAATGAATAATAAACAAGGCAATGGAAACAAATTGCTTCTACTCTTTTCTATTGATTGATGAAAACTCTCAATACAAATATGAACTGACTCTAACTTGTTTATAATAGAAAAACCACATGGAACGTGACCGAAACTTAAGCAACTAAATCAACATAAACATGACTCGGTAAGACTACCACTTCTCCTAAATAATAGCTAGCACACTCCTGACTTGGTAAAATACTAACACACTAACATAGACTCTGTCAACAACTCAATACTAACACTTAGACTAATGACCTAGACTTACATTAACTTTTATCACTCTCCCTTCATGTAAAACTGGTAACATTGAGTAAGGATCAAAACTTCGCGAACTTAGGATATGAGAGTGCCTTGGTAAATCCATCTGCAACTTGATCATTTGTAGAACAATCTTCACCACGATCGAACCTTCTGCAACTGCGTCTCGAATGAAATGATGACGAAGATCAATGTGCTTTGTTCTTCCATGGAAAACCGGATTCTTCTTCATTGAGATAGTAGCTTTGTTGTCACAATAAACCTATGTTGCTTCTGCTTGAACTTGGTGCAAGTTCTCCAAAACTCTTCGCATCCAAATGGCTTGACATGCTGCTGCAGATGCTGCCATATACTCAGCTTCAGATGATGATAATGCTACCGTTGCTTGATTCTTTGAGAGCCATGATATAGCTCCTGAACCCAGGCTGAAAACAAATCCACTTGTACTTTTGCGGTCATCTATGAAACCTGCCCAATCACTGTCAGTAAATCCGACTAAGCTAAAATTTTTCTGAACTGACTTATACCATATCCCATAGTTGATCGTTGCCCGAATATACCGAAGAATGCGCTTGGCAGCTCCAACATGATGCACGGAAGGATTGTGCATAAACCTTGACACCAAACTGACAGAGAACATTATATCCGCACGTGAGTGAGTAAGAAACATTAGCCCACCAACCATGCTTCTAAAAAACCTCTCATCGGCCTGTGGTGTTCCATCATTCAATGACAACTTCTCATTCGTGTTCATGGGAGTCCAAGAGGTCTTGCAATTCAGTATATTGAACCTCTTGTGCAAGTCCAACGCATACTTTTCCTGAGTTATAAAGATTCCAACATCTGATTGATGAACTTGAAGACCAAGAAAATAATGGAGAAGACCCAAATCGGACATATCAAACTCCTTCATCATGTTTTCCTTAAATTCCTTCACAAGAGTGTTAGAAGATGCAATGTATATAATATCATCAACATATACACATACAATAAGAATATCACCAGTACCTTTTATCTTCACATACAATGTAGGCTCATTATCACTTCGATGAAACCCATCCTTACGAAGATAAGAATCAAGGTGGTTATACCAGGCTCTTGGTGCTTGCTTGAGCCCATAAAGCGCCTTCTTTAACTTATAGACTTTCTCCTCTTGCCCTTCAAGAATGAACCCTTGTGTCTGCTCAACATAAACATCCTCTTGCAAAGAACCATTCAGGAATGCAGAATTAATATCAAACTGAAACACTGGCCAATTATTTTGAGGAGCTAATCCCAAAATAATTCGGACAGTTTCATACCTCGCAATTGGTGAGAAGGTATCTTCATAGTCAATACCATGTCTTTGCACATACCCCTTTGCGACGAGCCTTGCTTTCAGTTTTTGAACACTTCCATCAGCATTATACTTCACCTTATAGATCCATTTGACACGAATCGCAGCCTTTGTTGGTGGAAAATCGACGAGCTCCCATGTATTGTTCCTTTCAATTGTAGCCATCTCTACTTCCATGGAGCGTATCCACTCTTCATTACCCTTTGCTTCTTCATAACTAAAAGGTTCCGCAACCATAAGAGCATAAGTACATGTCTCATATATATCTTGCAGAGATCTGTACTTACGTGGTGGTGTATTGGTGTCAAGAGTAGGGTCATTGATGTTGCTTCCCTCACTACTTTGACGCCGTAAAGTATTCTTCTTAACAGAACTTTGCAATGGAGAAGGCTGAGGTGATACAATTGGATGTGCAATCTGTTCTGGTTCAGTTGTATCGTCAACAAAAGGAACATGCTGATTTGGTATTGCTTCCCAACGCCAAAAAACGTTTTCATCAAATACCACATCTCGACGAATAATTAGCTTCTTAGTTTCTGGATTATACAACCAATAACCTTTGGTTTCATCACTATACCTATACCCAACAAATATACATTTCCCACTCTTCTTATCAAGCTTGGAACGAGCACTAGAATCAAGCAAAGAGTAAGCTATACTACCAAAAACCTTTAAACAACTAACATTGGGTTTTCGGTTCCACCAAGCTTCAAATGGAATCATGTTTCGCACCGCTTTCGTTGGGGATATGTTGAGAATATACACTGAGGTAGCTACCGCTTCTTCCCAGAATTCATTAGGAAGTCGTTTCTCAGTTAACATGCTTCTCATCATTTCTACTACTGCCCGATTCTTCCTTTCGGCAACCCCATTCTGTTCAGGGGTTTTTCTCACTGTCAGTTGTCTATGGATGCCATTTCTCTTAGAAAAATAGACAAACTTATCAGATAAGAACTCTCCACCTCGGTCGGTTCGAAGAACTTTGAGGGTACAACCGCTTTTTTTCTCTGCAAAGACTTTAAATTCCTGGAACTTCTAAAATGCTTTTGATTTGTAAGAGAGAAAGAACACCCAACTCATACAAGTATAATCATCAGTAAAAAGTAAAAAATAGCTGCTCTTACTGAAAGATAAAGTTCTTGTAGGACCACATATATCAGCGTGAACGATTTCAAGACGCATTGTGGCTCTCAAAGCCTTTCCCACTGGAAATGGTAGACGGTGTTGCTTTCCATAAACACACCCTTCACAAACATGATCAAGACAAGCAATAGAAGGCAAACCAAACACCATATTTTTCTGACTTAACAACTTCAGCCCATTCATATTTAAATGCTCATATCGTAAATGCCACAACGTAGAATCATCATTAATATGAGCAACGAAAGCGCAATCATTGATACATCATATATCAAGAGGAAACATCTATTTTTCGTCATAAAAATCTTAATAGGAGGCATATTAGATTTCTTCTTCCTAATTTCACACATATCATCATCAAACAAAATTGAATATCCTCTTTGAACCAACTGACCGACACTAAGCAAATTATGAGCCAAACCAGGAATATAGTAAACATTGTGAAGCAATCGTTCCATACCTGATTTAGCCATAACCGCTAGACTACCCTTGCCTTCAATTTGCACTACCTTGTCATTTCCAAGCCGAACTTGAGACTTCACTGATTCATCAATAGTGCAGAAAAGACTCTTTTCTTCTATCATATGATTACTACATCCGCTATCGAGAAGCCATATATCAGACTTACTTTCTTTCAATTCTAAACACATAAGAAAACATTACCTTGTTCGTGGTTATCTTAAATGAACTTGGCTTGTTGTTGTGCCATTGGACAATTTACTGCAATATGTCCTTTCTTATGACAAGAGTAACATTCTCTGTCTTGATAATTCTGCCTTTTGTTGCTTTTCCAACGATCGCTTCGCCATTCTGATTCCATCTACCTGAACTAGATCTGCCGCATCCTCTACCACGACCACGATAACCGCCTCTTCCACGGCCTCGTCCTACGAATCCATTTTTTGAAACATGTTCAACCTTGGACTGAAATGCATGCTCAACATTCTTCTCTGTGGACCTGTTCAACATTCTTTCTTCATTGGCCATAAGAGAACCCATTAATTCACTCACAGAATAATTATTTAAATCCTTAAACTCCTCAATAGCAGTAACTACATGATCCCATTTTTATGGAAGACTCCTCAAGATCTTTTCAACAACTTTCTTATCAGAAATTTTTTCCCCAAAAGATTTCATTTGATTGACAATGATAGAAACTCAAGAAATAAAATCTTGCACAGATTCATTACCTTTCATAAGGAGAGTTCCAAATTCCCTATGAAAAGTTTGGAGCTTCACCATTATTACCTTGCTATCTCCATGGAACTCTTGCTTCAAAGTAACCCATCCTTCCTTCGATTTAGTAGCCATTGCAAGGCGGGGAAAGATCGAATCTGTCACAGCTTGTTGTATCACAAGCAGAGCCTCCGCATCCTTCTTGCGAAGCTCCTTCATATCAGTTGTTGTCTCTGCATAACCATTTCCAACAATCTCCCATAGATCTTGTGAGATAAATAAGGTTTTCATCTTAATGCCCCAAAATTCATAGTTTTCCCCATTAAAAATAGGAATCAAAGAGTGAGATTGTGAGACATTAAGAGAATTCATACCATTGGACATGATTGGTGCAGTCATACCTCTCCTTGAAAATCTGCTACAACAATTAACCTTCTAATGTTTGTTTAAATGCCCAACTCAAACCGAACTTGGCTTTGATACCAAAACTGTTGGAAAAACAGAGAAGAAAACTGAATAATAAACAAGGCAATGGAAACAAATTGCTACTAC
Organism: Aquilegia eximia; assembly: GCA_023053565.1. NCBI lineage: Eukaryota > Viridiplantae > Streptophyta > Magnoliopsida > Ranunculales > Ranunculaceae > Aquilegia > Aquilegia eximia. Next base: position 323,419 of record JALIGU010000053.1, read on the forward strand.
TCTTCTCTATTGATTGATGAAAACTCTCAATACAAATATGAACCGACTCTAACTTATTTATAATAGAAAAACCACATCGAACGTGACCGAAACTTAGAGTAAATATGACTCAATAAGATTGCCACTTCTCCTAAATAATAGCTAGCACAGTCCTGACTTGGTAAAACACTAACACACTAACATAGACTCTGTCAACAACTCAATACTAACACTTAGAGTAATGACCCAGACTTACATTAACTTTTATCAGTTGGAACCATTATGCGAACAATTTTCTTTTTTCCAAACATTGTATTGGTTGAATTGACAATGGAATTTATAAGAGTGGATTTTCCTATCCCTGCTCCCCCACAAACAATCAACCGAATTGGATTTTTGTCTTGAAGTTATTTGATAACCAAATTATAAGCCATTTATTGTTCAATTGATGAGTTATCAAGCGGGACAACATGATCATTTTTCATCACTTCAAATCCAAACTCTTAGGCACAACACAGATGATTGTGAATAAATTTCCTTTTAATATCAATGTGAGGATATCGTTCAAAACCTCCTGCGCAATTGTGAAATATCAAAGTCTTTCATTCCTAATTCCACATTATCTCTGGATACAAACATTGGCCCCATTGATGCTGCCATCATCCATTCTTCACAATGTAAAAATTCTATCCCATCATTTGTCTCTGTGTCTTCCTCAAAATCTTCTTCAATAGGTTCAGGTAGATTATTAAGTTGGTTTTCTACAAACCCCATCCTAGTATATCATATCGCTCAGTCCAAGAATTAAATTGGCCTTTTGCTTCTTCGACGCTATGGTAATGGTGATAAAGTAGAACCTGCTGACGATAAAATGATTCCCATCTTTCGCTATTTCGAGATATATCACCATCGAGTTTAGGAACAACTCTTATGATTAAATCGACACGATAATTATGCCAAGAGTTACCACTAAAGTAATGTTTTCTTGCCATATTATAGAGGGTCATATCTGCGTACTTAGAAAGCCTTTGCAAATATCTAATGACAAATCCTAAATTTGTGCTAACAACTTCATTATCATTGTCACCTCGACTTCGACAAACAGTGGTCGAGAACATATATTTTCACTAACATTCAAAAGAATAATCTTCTTTGATGAATGTGTCAAAGGATACCCCATTAACAAGTGGTATACTTCTTGTGCTGAAATGTCTCTTTCTGAAACACTTTTTATAAAGGGTGATTTAGTATATGGAGCCACTTTTAATTGATAATTAGATAAAGGATTTTTTTTGTTTCTTTATTAGGGTTCGGAGACACTTTGTCGAACCGGGAGTAATAAAACCAAGCTGAACCGAATTTCTTTTTAAAAAGGCTGAAATACCCTCACACGTGAGAAACACGTGCATAACTAAACAACCTTGATTTTTCAAATAAAATTAGCTTACCACGTGTCAAATATCTAAAGATTGATAAAAGAGTCGTTGAGATATAGTTGTTACACATCTTCTTAACTACTTCACTATTATAAAGCCACCATCATAGTTTGCCTTTTCTTCATAAACAACCTGCAAAAACAAAGCTTTTACAACAACAATAGGTGGTTGCACTTTCGTGGTAAGTTCAGTTCCTAGTTTTGTAGTCCTTCAATGGCGGAAACTGGCTCCAAACTCTAATAATACTATTAACAGAAGGGACCAAATACTAACTTCCATTTTTTTCTCACTAATGAATACCCTGTTTCTAAATGCATTTTTTTTTTTTAAGAAAAAAGTACATTCCAAAAGTAACAATTGCAAAATATCTCATATTGTGTGAAGAAAAACATCGAGCATAACATTACATGTCCAAAATCCAAAAAAGTGTTTTTCACTCAACAAAATCCACTGCATAAGTGCAGGTCCAAAATCCATAAAAAAAAAAAAAAAAAATGTGTTTTCACACAACAAAATCCACTCCATAAGTGCAGACATCAAAATATGGATATAATAAGTTCAACTTAGTTTATAATTACCAATAAACAAGTCTGAGCAATCCTTACTGGGTGGAGGACTGTCCAAGGCTAAACCTTGACTTACAAAGTCCTCCTCCTCTTATTCTCACTCCTCTTCCTTCAACAGTTTCTCTTGCACCATTGCCTCTGCCAGTTGACCCTATAACAGCTTCTGGAACATTCCCTCTACCTGAACCATTGCCTCTGCCAGTCCCTTTACCCTTTCCTTTTCCTTTTCCCCCTCTGACAGTTGATGCACTAGGTTGTGAACTATGTTGTTGCAGACTGCCTTGCACATACGATTCAGTCCTAGCTTTTTTAGCTGTAAAATACATTAAGATGGCAAAATTAGGCAACAATTAACGACATTAGGAAAAACACTCAATTAATACACATTTAAACAAAACATCACCTTCCCTCTTCTTTGATGTTTTTGGATTATTCCTTTACGGACAAGTCCTTCTATTGTGACCTTCAACACCACATCCTTTACACTTTCTCTTTGTTTTGCCAGGTTCATCCTCATCCCTAATCCTTAGTTTTCTAGGTCTACCTGGAGCAGGCTTATAAGCTGGAGGAAGAACTAAGGCCTCATGCTGCAGTATAAACAGTTTAAATTAAAATTAAAACAAGTCTTTGAGAACCTAATGCCACACAACAATTCTACTTTAATAAACTTACACTTCCCCAATCCTCAAGATTGTCAATTGGGTAGATATAACCAGCATAAGCAGCTTTATAGGCATACACTAAGAAGTATGGACTACAGAACCTACAATATCATATAACAAGTTAAAAGTTAATATATAAATGTAACCATTTGAATCAATTAAAAAAACAAACTTAGTTTTTACTTACTTTGCATAATCCTCCCTCCTTTCTCTAAGAACAGCCACTGCATGCACACACGGGACTCCAGACATTTGCCATTCTATGCAAGTGCATTCATGCTTCTTTAAGTCCACATTAAATTTCTTGTCATGTCTATTTACTGCACAGAAGATATCTGCTGAAACCCCTTGAATTGTGAATTTGAAGTACTTCTTTTCCAGCTTCTTGATCAGGTGATCAACTCTAGGAACTAATGTACCATTTGGTAATTCTGCAGCAACTCTTCTTCTGTCATACATTTGCTTCAGCATCATCATGTTAAACTTGTCTATAAATTGCACAAGTGGTATATCCCTTAGTTTTAATATCCACTTGTTGAAGGATTCGCTAAAATTATTGTTGTTGTATTCACATTTACTAGTGTTGTCAAAATGAGCTCTTGCCCAACTCAAGACTGGCTCTTTTTCTAACCATTCTTTTGCTTCCTTATCATCCTTCTCCAGCAATATCATGATCCTATCAAACTCAGATTCTTTAAATGCTTTAGCTGCAGTCCAACTCAGAGTTTCCAAATGTTCACCCCTATGCCCTGCATTCTTAAAATTCCTTGACATATGCCTAAAACAAAATCTATTATAGGCATTAGGAAACACCCAATGAACAGCTTGGACAATACCTTTCTGCCTATCCAACATGAATGTTAGTTGTCTCTTAGTTTTCTTCAAATCTTTCTCCAGCAATGTCAAAAATTGAAACCAATTTTCCTTAGTCTCACCTTGAGTGATGTAAACTGCTAATGGAAATAATCCATTATTTCCATCAATACCACAAGAACTAAGACAATCACCTCCATATTTTCCTTTCAAATGAGCACCATCAAGCCCCACTGACGTAGCGGAAGCGATTAAAAATCAAACCTTGAGTAACCCAAGGGGAGGTTTGCCTTGAAACAAGGAGGAATTATTATAAAACTAAAGAAAACTAAATTGTAGAGATAAATCTTAATTCTATTGATTGAATAATTGAATTGGTTCTACAAAGCATGACTCTTTATATAGACTAAAGACTTAGACCAACTAACACTAGGACTTCCTAAACAAAGAAATCAAAATACAAATCCTACTTTGAATTGTATTACTAATATCAACTTAATAGTAAACCAACTAATTTTAGAACTCCTAGACTTGAAAATAGAAATTATTAAATAAAATAATAAAATAAAAGAAATAAATTTCTGATGATGATGTCATCATTGTTGGTGATGACGTCAGCACTGTTCTGCATCAGTCCCCTCTTCTTTAAAAGAACTCGTCCTCGAGTTAGAAGTATCATCAGCATGAAAGGGATAGAGATCTTTGACATTGAAGGTCTTGGAAATATGCATGTCACTCGGAAGATCGACGATATAAGCATTGTCATTGATCTTGCGAAGAATCTTTATGGGACCAATCTTCTTCATTTTCAACTTGTTGTAAGTACCCACTGGGAATCTCTCCTTACGCAAATGCACCATCACTAAGTCTCCAACTTCGAATGTTTGAGAACGACGATGTTTGTCAGCATCTTGCTTGTAATGAGTATTAGAATTCTCAATATTCTTCTTGACTGTGTCGTGAAGCTGAGTCATATTATCAACCATTGAATCTGCATCAAAATTCATACCTGGAACCTTAGGCAAAGAGACAAGGTCAAGGGTATGATTGGGAACTTTAGCATAGACAATTTGAAAAGGAGAATATCCCGTAGTACGACTCTTTGAGATATTGTAAGCAAAGTCGGCTTGAGGCAAAACAAGATCCCATTGTTTTGGTTTGTCACCAGAGAGACAACGAATCAAATTTCCCAATGTTCGATTCACAACTTCAGTTTGACCATCAGTTTGTGGGTGAGAAGTACTACTAAATTTCAAGGAAGTGCCAAGTCTCATCCACAAAGTCTTCCAGAAGTAACTTAAAAATTTGGTGTCACGGTCTGAAGTAATAGATTTTGGAACTCCATGTAAACGAACAATTTCCTTGAAGAATAAAGTAGCAATATTGGAAGCATCCGATGTCTTCTTGCAAGGAACAAAATAAGCCATCTTAGAGAACCTATTGACAACAACCATAACCGAATCAACACCTCTTTGAGTCCGAGGGAGACCCAAGATAAAATCCATTAGAAACATCAACCCATGGTGCATCAGGAACCGGTAATGGTGTGTACAAACCAGTATTTTGAGATTGACCTTTTGCGGTTTGACAAATATAACACCGCTGAATGAGATTACCAACATCTTTTTTTAGGGATAGCCAATAATACCTTTCTTTAATCAAAGCAATAGTCTTGTCACGACCCATGTGACCTGCGAGACCCCCAGCATGCATTTCACGAATGATATGTTCTCTAAGGGAGCCTTGAGGAATGCACAAGTGATTTTCCATGAAAAGAAAACCATCCTGAATAAGGAAATCATCTGTACCAGATTGATTTTGAGAGCATTTAATCCACATTTCTGAAAAATCAGGATCATCATCATATAAATCCTTCAAATAATCAAACCCAACAATATCGGTGTTGACTGTAACGAGCAAAGAAGCTCTTCGACTGAGGGCATCAGCTACTTTGTTTTGTTGACCTGATTTGTGCTTAATAACAAAAGTGTATTTATCAATTGTGTCTTTCCATCTGTCGTGCATTCGATTTGTCTTGGAACTGCTTTGAAGGAATTGCAAAGCTTGGTGATCGGTGTAGAGAATAAATTCTCGATGAATCAGATAATGATGCCAATGACGCAATGTTTGAACCAATGCAAAGAGTTCCAATTGATAAGTAGACCATTTCTTTCGAGCATCACTAAGTTTCTCACTAAAAAATGCCAGAGGCTTACCTTCTTGAAAAAGAACAGCGCCAATACCCATGATGGAAGCATCACAATCTACTTCAAAAATCTTGAAAAAATTAGGTAGAGCGAGAACCGGGGCTGTAGAAAGCTTGTCTTTAAGCAAGTTAAAACTTTTGTCCGCTTCTTCAGTCCATTCAAATTTAGTACCTCGCATACAATGTGTCAATGGAGCTGAAATAGAGCTGAAGTTCTTGACAAAACGTCGGTAGAAAGTAGCCAAACCATGGAAAAAACGAACATCATGAATTGTACGAGGTGTAGGCCATTCTCGTATTGCTTTCACCTTGTCTTCATCAACATGTATACCTGAAGCACTTACAATGTAGCCAAGAAAAAGAATGCGGTCTGTCATGAAATCACACTTTTTGATGTTGATGAGAAGCGAATTATCATGGAGAACCTTGAAGACTTCCCAAAGATGACACATGTGTTGTTGCTCATTCTGACTATAAATCAATATGTCATCAAAATATACGACAACAAACTTCCCAATGAGAGGCTGCAACACTTTAGTCATCAAACGCATAAATGTACATGGGGCATTTGACAAACCAAAAGGCATTTCCATCCATTCATAAAGACCATCCTTTGTCTTGAAAGCAGTTTTCCATTCATCTCCTGGCCGTATGCGGATTTGATGATAACCACTTTTTAAATCAATCTTAGAGAACACTTTAGAACCAATAAGCATATCAAACATATCATCCAAACGAGGAATAGGAAACCTGTAACGAATGGTAATTTGGTTGATTGCACGACTATCAACACACATACGCCAAGAACCATCTTTCTTTGGCACAAGCAAAGCAGGAACTGCACAAGGACTCATACTAGGGCGAATGAGACCTTTCTCTAGTAAATCATTAACTTGACGGCGAAGCTCTTCATGTTCTTTAGGTGCCATACGATAGTGGGGAAGATTGGGAAGACTTGCACCAGGCATCAAATCAATTTGATGTTGACTATCACGCATTGGAGGCAATGATGAAGGTAGATCGGTGGGTATGATAGTTTTGAATTCATCCAATAAAGGTTGGACAACCATGGGAATTTTTAATTCTTCTCTCTTATTTTCCTTAAGTACAAGAGCATAGATTGTGTCAGTCTTTTTGAAATCCTCTTCATGGTCCTTAGAAATCAAACAAGTTCGCTCTTCGACTTTAGAAACTTCATGAAGAGGTTTCGGACGCATAGAACCCAAAGTATCTTTTTCACAATCTTTCTTAAAGGTAAATGTATTGGCATAACAATCATACATAGCACGACGATCCCATTGCCAAGGTCGACCAAGTAACAAATGGCTAGCATCCATATCAAGAACATCACAAAGAACCTCATCATGATACTTACCCAGAGAAAATGGAACACGACATTGAGTAGTCACCATGAGTGAGTGCCCATCCTTAACCCAACCAACGGAATAAGGCTTAGGATGTGGAGTCACGGGTAGATCCAACCTAGTCACCATATAGGTGGAAACATAATTATCATGGGAACCACCATCAATAATCAAATTAACAGCCTTATCCTTAACTTGACAACGAGTCTGAAAGATCCTTTTCCGTTCAGAATTCACCGGTTGAGAAGGAGCATAGAGAAGCCTTCGAATAACACCCAAGAATGGAGCATCCACTTCATATTGAATCTCATTACTAGGTTCACAGCTATCATAATAATCTTCATCATAGTCATCATCGCAATCATTTTCATCATGATCAATAAAGTTAACTCTAGACTTGTCTCGTTTCGGACATTCATGTTGTTTATGTCCAGGTTGGCCGCAACGGTAACAATTTGGCATGGTAGGGTAAGCATATGGATTGGTTTTGCTTGGTTGGGTGGTTTGTGAAGTTTTGGTAGGTGGAGGTTGATCATTGTTGGAAGCAAGTGTGGATTGATTGTTTGTAGTAGTGTTGGGTGAAGAGTTAGTGTTTGGAGAATTTCGATTGTTGCGGTGTGCAGTAGATGATGGTGAAGGGTTGTAGTTGTTGCGACGATTTGGATAAGATTGAGAAGAAGATGGAGAAGAGTATGACTTACTAGAATTCGAGTGAAAACCATTATGTTGCTCAATGTTGAGTGCGATTTGAATTGCATCGGCCAAGGCAGGAATTGAGTGAAAAATCTTCTCCACGATATTCCTATTCAAACCATTACGAAAACGAGTAACTAATTGATCTTCACTTTCCACGATGTTATTTCGAGATACCAAGCAATGAAACTCAGCAGCATAGGCATCAACACTACGAGATCCCTGGCGACACGATAACAGTTGGTTGTATAAAATTTGCTCATAATCCTTAGGCAAGAAACGTTCCATAATCGAAGTTTTCATACGTGCCCAAGAAACAATATCCCGCTTATTATTCTTTCGACGATGAACCTTGAGTTGTTCCCACCAAGCAGAAGCACCTTGTTTGAGTTTATATGCCACAAGCTTAACTTGTGCATGTTCAGGAGTATCCATGTACTCAAAGAAATTCTCAACTTCATGAATCCAATCAAGAGTCTCCTCAATATGCATATTACCAGTAAAAGTAGGGAGATCAATTTTCATACGAAGCTGGTCAGATTGAGTACGAAAATTATTGTTGTAGTGTTGTTGAGGTTGAGGTTGAGGTTGAGGGCATGCTTGTTGATAGTAATTTTCAGCATCATCATCACTATCATGATCAACAAGATAAGAATTTGGTGCTCGAGGGGCGCGACGGTGATAAATTTGTTGTAACGATTAATAGGAAGATTGGGGGGTGGTTGAAAATTTTGTGTAGTGGGTGGGACATTGTTGGTTGAATGTAGAAGTTCGTAGCGAGATTGAGATGGAGAAGCAGTAGTCGTATAAGTGGTGCGAACTTGTGGAGTATTGGAGAGTTGAGATGGTTGGAAGTTATTATAGGGTTGTTTGTATGGGTAGGGATGTGAAAATAGGTTTTGTGGTGTTTGGGGGCAACCATGAATAGGGAGAGATGTGAAGTCAATATTGGAACCTTGTGGTAAAGTTGTGGTGGTGGTGGAAAATTGGGGTGGTTGAGATATATTGGTCATAGTAGAGGGTGGGAGGGTGGGAGCATCAACATTAGGTTGCTTACCTTCCAACTTATCAAATCGAAAAGTAAGTTTATCGATTGAAGCGGTGAGACGATTAATAGCCGGATTGAATTCAACCTTCGTCACATAATCTCCAAGATTACCGACTTGGGAGCGGGGTGAAGAATCTCCGTCATTAACCATTGTAAGATTGAAACGAAGCTCTTGATACCAATTGACGTAGCGGAAGAGATTAAAAATCAAACCTTGAGTAACCCAAGGGGAGGTTTGCCTTGAAACAAGGAGGAATTATTATAAAACTAAAGAAAACTAAATTGTAGAGATAAATCTTAATTCTATTGATTGAATAATTGAATTGGTTCTACAAAGCATGACTCTTTATATAGACTAAAGACTTAGACCAACTAACACTAGGACTTTCTAAACAAAGAAATCAAAATACAAATCCTACTTTGAATTGTATTACTAATATCAACTTAATAGTAAACCAACTAATTTTAGAACTCCTAGACTTGAAAATAGAAATTACTAAATAAAATAATAAAATAAAAATAAAATAAAAGAAATAAATTTCTGACGATGATGTCATCATTGTTGGTGATGACGTCAGCAATGACGTCAGCACTGTTCTGCATCACCCACAATGGGTCTGCAGCCATTGTTCCATCCATCCAAGCATGTTCTAAATGCAATAAATAGACCTACAAATTTATTATCACCATCAACATAATACCTGCAAATTGAGTCTGGATTGCCCTTTAATACTTGCTTGCAAATCTCTGGTACCAACCTGTAGCCTTCTTCAAATGAACCATTCAACTTCTCAAAAACTTTGCATCTAGCAGACCATGCTGTCCAATATTAAATCTGTGCTCCATGCTCTCTAATGACCCAATTGATGATGTCCCTTGGAGTGAAGTTTGGGTGATCTCTCAAACATTGTTCAAGACTCTCTACAGCCCAAGGAGCTTTTGCATGCTTGTTTCTATTATCCTCAAGTGACTTACAAGTGTGTTCATCTCTGAATTTCTTCAACACCACAATATGTTTGTCCTTAATCCTTCTAGCTGCAACCATCCATTTGCAGTCTAAGTCTTGACATTTGAACCTCAACCTTTTTGTATCATTGTGTATCTTTCTGTAAGCAAAATGTCTACCTATAGCTAAGCTACAGAAATACATCCTCGCTTTTTTCATATTAGGCCATGACATTCCCTCACACAAGCTTGGTAAATTCTTCATCACATCTGACTCATGAACTTTCTCGTTATCCTCATCTTCAAACACATTGGAGCAAGCCCTCACAAACTGCATGTCTTGATCATTTTCTTCCTCTTTTTCATCTTCTAAATCACTGTCCTCCTCACTTGAGCTATCATTACCAAACTCATTTGGACTGTATTCTGATTCATCTTCTGAATTCTTGTCTATGTCCCCCACTTCATCATTTACTGTAATGCCAAACCTTTCATCTGGAACATAGTCATCGACATCATCTTCTGATTCTTCATTCACATTACCATATACATCACCACCAACACAACCATTCACAACATGTAATTCATTTTCAGCCATAACATTCATAGGATCATTCAACTTAACATTGTTGTTGTCAGCAATCTCATTCATTACATGTCCACTTCTGGATTCCCCTGTACCACCTTCAGCATCTGCATACCATGAGTCAACTTCTGGATCAGCATACCATGTCTCCAAGTCAACTTGTGAGGAGGCATATTCCTTCTCCACTTGACTGCCTTGATCCTCTTGATCATCACTTAAGTTTAAGGCATTAGGTGGCATGTCAAAAGTTCTTTTTCGTCTTGGTGATCTTCTTATTCTAGGAGAGACAACTATATTTTTATCCTTACGTGTATCTGGAAGATTGAAAATCACTCTTTTGGCTTTCGATGCAATAGTTGCACTAGGACCAATAAGGACATTAGGATTAGTAAGAGGAATATGAGCATTGGGAGTAGTGGGAATTGTAGCTTGAGAAAACCTTGGTGACTTTCTGACAAGTCTTGGTGAGATTAATTCAGGAGGGAGTGGGATGGGAGTTGATGGACTACTAATGTGAGGATTGAATCTAGGTGACTTTCTCACAGGGGATACAACATTAGAAACAGTTTGTGTAACATCTAAGGATCCTGCAGAAACACTTGGGGAAACAACCATAACACTAACAAAGATATGAAATTTCTTGTCTTTGGTTGGTTTAATTTTTCCCCACATCTCCATAAGTTCATCATCAGCCGTAATTCTCCATTTGTCACTCTTAAATACATAAGATATGTCAATGTCATCATCTTTCATTTGCTCAGCATATCTACCTAACAATTTCTTCACATCTTTCATCAAATCAATGAAGCACCAATCATCTTCCTCAACAGATATTTTACTTATGGATCCCCCATTGTAATCTGTCATCTTCACTTTACCTCTTTGAAGTGTTCCCCACCACATACCATGATAATGAATTACAAAGTCTCTCCAACCTAAGAGTCGTGTCGACATTGCACTGAAAATCACCAACAACACAACTTATTTCAAAACAGAGTACATATATTGTTCTGAACACAACAATACATACAGAAAATATATTGAAATACATATTGATTTCTATCAATACATCAATACATGTGTATTTTTATCAAATACACCAAATACAAAGTATCATTAAACAAAAATGAACATAAGCCTTAAAACAGTCTTGAAATAGCAATATCCTTAAATTACACATCTACCAAATATAGAAATCTATTTTGTAAACATTATCACAAATTCTTACTCCTACTATAACCGCTCAATTCTACACTCAAAAAATTGAAAAACAAAATGTCATTTTGAAAAGAAAAAAAATATTTAAAAAAAAACATCTTTACAACATGTAGCTACAGTTTAAAAGAAATAATGAATGAAAAAGTTGAGATTTAGTTTCGAAACACAGTTTCAAGAAAAAAAAAACAATTTTTTGAAATAAAAAACAAAAATTTAATTTATATCAACAAACCCTAAAAAAAAATCATTTTTGCCCATTAAAAATCTGTAATTTAAAATTTCAAATACATACCTGTTTTCAGATTTGAATTATGAAGCTATTGTCCAACTTCTCTAACGAAAATCCACCTTTCAACACCAACTTCAATATTTCACCTTCCAAATTAAAAGATCATCACAATAAATAAACGATTTTGTTGAAAAAATATGCTTTGATGATGAACAATTGATGCTTTTGGCTAAATTGTTCTAGGGTTTAAGTGAGAGAACACGAGAGGTTTTTGTTTGTGTGAAAAAAAAAGTTTGTGTGAAAACAAAATCTCTCTGGTCGACCTTAATAGGTAACTTAGGGTTTCCCGCTAAAACAATATCAAGATTAGTGTAGATCATTAATCCAATGGTCCTAAATTCACCGTCAAATCTAACCATACACAAAGTGACACGTGTAAATATTTTCCCGCTAATGTCTCGAGATATGTGACCAGATTTAGATATAGGATTAGATTTCATTTTGCTAACAATACCATTCTTTGAGTGACACGTGTCTAAGTGTTTGTTTTTAGAAAAAAAATCACGTGCCAAACACGCACGAGGGTATTCTAGCCATTTTAAAAAATATTGATCGGTTTAACTCCCGGTTTGACAAAGTGTCTCCGAACCCTAATAAAGAAACAAAAAAGATCCTTTATCTAATTATCAATTAAAAGTGGCTCCAAATACTAAATCACCCTTTTATAAATAACCGTTTGATAGCCGATCTTATGTTTTGACACGGGCGACGAAAATCTATTACTATTCCTCGCAAAGTATTTGTGAAATTTTTTTATGCAACTTCTGCTTTAGCTGCATATTTGGCTATGTTATTTACCACACTTTGAATCGAAAGAACAGGAGACCAGTTGATGTTGGCCCGCCACGTTTGAAGAACTTTGCGATTATGGGAACCCAACAACGAATCATTCCGACGACCCATAAACCGAAACATTTTACCATGTGGCGGTTCTTCAATTATTTGTGACATTTCAAGTACATCAAACGGAAATCTGAACTGACATACCATTTTCTTTGTGGTTTTATGTAAATGTAAACAATAGTTTCCACATTTAGTGTGTCGTATTACCCAATTGACCAATGAGGCATAATCATCGTCATCTTGATCTAAATCAACATCAATTGGCAAGATACGAGGACAAGGATGTGTAGGCGTAGACATTTATATCTGGATTTTCAATGCATACAAGACGGTCAAAATATTCAATGACTTTACTTTTTGCATAATCATCTGTTGCAATATGAGAAATATCAGGGCTATCTTTACGTCAAAGGAACCCATGGACATGCCCACTTCCTCGGTTTTACCACTCAAAACGGTACCAATGGCCAACCACAACGAAGTCATCTTTTAAGAATGTTTTGAAGAAGAAAAGTTCTACTCTTGTTTGAAGAAACCATGCAACAATGGTTGGATTGTCATTAAATAATTTTGTGTGCATCCTTGCTTATTCAATAATAGCCAAGTTATAAAGGTCAATCGATGAATCCAAAAGACTAACTAATTATGGTCATTGCATATCAGCTGCACTAAGAGTAAAGAATAGTGTGGGAGCACCTGAAAAATATGCAAAAAAATACACATGACGATAATGTGGTTATCAACATTTTTTTTAAAAGTAAAAAAACAAAAGAAAAAAGATTGATATGTTTTACCAAGTTCCAAAAAGATAAAAAAAAAAAAAAAAAAAAAAAAGGTAAAGTAAAATATAAAAATGAAGACACACTTAATTGTTTTACTATAGCCGTCAATTCCTTAAGTCGTGTATACCAACATGCGCGAGTCCCTCGAATTGACTTCGCGTAATAAGATATATGGTTTGCAATTTGTCTATCACCAGAAGAAAGCATGTTTTGAATATCTTGTATAGACAACTCACCATCTTGAGGATTCTTCCTCACATAAACATCAGCCAAAACAAGGACACGCCATCTCGATAAAGAGTTCTAAGCAAAATAACGAAACCGTGAATCTTTAGCATAACGCCCATCATGAAACTTCATTCAATATTTGAAATATTCTGCAGGCTTAATCTGTCTTGGCCGAGATTGTCTTAAATCAGCGTTTCCAGAAAATAAGGTTGGAAACACCATTGCAATGTATCCTGGAGTGAAAAATTTGTCAATAACTTTCTTTGTGAAAGGCAAACGAGCAAAATTTTTATTTGCATCAGCTACTTGCAATACTCTTTCTATACATGTTTGTTGATTAGGTTGGGGCGTAATCGTAACATTCCCAATAGCCCGAAACTCATCAATATATACATCTTGTTCTTGTATGTCTGGTGGTCCTTCCTCTTCATGTTTTAGGACTGCGCGTGAATTTTTAATAAAATTACAGTCATTCATTAAATATACTAATGTAAATTGATATTAATTATCTTGATAAACATATTACCATAATTATCAGTAGCATAAGGGATATCTTCAAGTATCCCATCTATCGGTAGCTCCGACAAACATCCATCATCAATCTGTATGTCATGGTAATATCTATTCTTCTCTTATAAACATCAACCCTTTTCCTCAGACGCACAAATTTCGACCTTTAAAAATTTGTTCACTTTCTTACCATAATACCCTTTAAATAGGGTTAAATTTGAACTTTCAAGTTTCTATTCTCATGACACTTCGTCTCTTCGGACATAGACACCGTTTTGAAACAACCATCGACTCTCCTTCCTCAGAAACCAACTTTCTTACTAACAACTGATTTCATTTGAAACGCAGATATGATTAATTGCAGATTAAAAGGTACATGATTAAACCCTTTTAACAAATTTGATCCTTCTTCTCTTGATTAATCGACTTCTTCTCTTGAAGTTCTGAACTCTGTTTGTGACTATGAGTGGAAAAGAAAATTGAGGTTCAAACGTAGATTAAAGGGTACATCTTCACATTTTAAAGGCAACTTACTTTCATTTGGATTTATTTTTCCCTCTCAATTGTTAGTTCAGACTTCAATATTTTTCCCTTTCAATTGTTAGTTCAGACTTCAAAGTTGCTACTCTATATGATATAATTGGTAGGTCTCCAGTCTCCCCACCATTATTTTCGGTCGATCGATTGATATGGAACGTACTTTAATTCCAAGTTTCACCCCCTCAAATCCTTATTTTCAAGTTCACAGATGCTATAATGGGTACTTGGGCAGTTTTTGCCAAATTCCTTCTTTTATTGTGAAAAAACATAAATCATCGCACATATCATCTCTTGATGATAAGTTGTTTTTGGTTCTACTGTACTTCTTCTCTTCTTAAAATGGATCTCATTATTGCCTCACAATACCAGTTTTTTTTTTTTTTTTTTTATCACATCATTTTGTGTAAGGACTGCCATTTCTTCTCCTTGCATTATTAACCAACACAACCAAATACAAAGAGAAGTAATTACTTTACTCATTACTGCATTCTAAGCATAGATTGTAGAACACTATTTAATCAACTTGCTGCTGGCTCACCCAAATCTTAGTTTGTTAGTTATTATTTTGAAAGATGATTGAATAGAACTGAAAGACTACATAATTCTTCTAGCCATTATTTTGAAAGTTCATGTTCCGCAAATTCATTAATTTCCAGTATGTAATCAAGTTTTTCACTATTGTGTTTTCTTATGTTCTTTTCTTTTATTGCAGATTTGAGTGATTGATTGCACAATATGGTCTGATTTCATAACCTACAAAACTGTCCAGAGAAAAAAAAATACACCTAATTGAAACTAAACAATTATTTGGTTCAACTTCGTTGTAAGGATCTAACGCTTGCGTTGTCGCCACCACCCCATCTAAGTAGTGAGTTGTATTCCATTAACCTGCCACAATCGTCTCAATCTCTTGCGATTTACTTCTTATTGTCCACTACTATAATCTTCGTAATGTCTTTCAAAATTTAAGGTTATATTTTGAAATTATGATTACTTTTCCAACTTGCGGTGAGCCGGGCTTGAAATTTGCGCTAAGCATATTGTTATGTTCTTAATGTGAAGGTGTTGTTTGGGACTTTTCGAAAACCTAGGATAATACTATTCCGAAAGTTTATTCCTTCAGTTAAGAAGTTGAAAACATATTAGATTGCCTCATAGTTTCAATTTTTGATTCCAAAATCTGTTTAAACATCAAATCGATGATAAACCAATTGCAAAATCAATTGCAGAGATTCTCATGAGGTGGTACTATCATAAACCAGAGTCTGAATTATTCTAATGAGGTGATGCTCATTTATCAACATGTTCAGTGTAGTTTATATATCTTTATTTAGACAAATTTTTTTTTTTTTTTTTTTTTGTGTGCTTCATTGGTTTGAAAAAGTATATATGACATTAGACCTGTTTGGAAAAATATGGAATTGACACTAAAAATGATGGTCTTTTAAGTGTTAGTGTTATATGTCATACAAAATAGAAATGAAATCAATATCTATTATTCACATGCACACATTTTGATTTTTGGCAGGTGCAAGGTTCATTAGGAAATTTGATTGATGCAAAACTTTGTTAGAAGCAATTTAAAGGACGAACTCTTCTACTGTAAACATCTTTTCAAGAGTCGCGTAGATGAAATTTAAGGTGAGTAATGTGTCCTTAATCCTTATTACTGTTATTTGACTTATTTCTAATGTTTTCATTTGTATTGTTCCACATGTTGTAAACACCATACAATAGACTTCTCATTGTCATACATTTCAAGAGTCATTGGCATTTAGATAGTTCTTGATAGGCACCCACTAAATGTCACTTCATAAGTTTTCAATCTCACAACTCGAAATGCACTCAGACTTGGATCTTTACATTAATCCAACTATCTTTACTGTTTCGGCATTGAATTTAGTTGTTTATGAACCAGGATTCTCATTACGATGAATTGTTCAACTAATTAAAATTATGTGGGATGCCTATGCATGTGTGTGTAGTTTTTTTTTTTGAAACTCCCATTTTATGTTCTTCTATATTGTTTAAGTCTTGTGAAAGGAATGGGACAAAAGGGGAAAAGTAAAATGGGTGTTTGATGGTTTCTTGCACAACATTATGGACGATAGGTATTAGATATCTGCATCCTCAATGGTATTCACCTCAACTCGGTTATAAGAAGACTTCTACCGAGTACATGTACTTAAAATGAATTAAGTTTCGCTATTTCCTGAGTGGCTTTTCTAATCTATATACAGGTTGCCAAGTCTGTGTCTCAATATGGATTAGTCATATGTTGTATTTATTATGTGTTCATTCACTCTTCCGCAAGATAGCATGTAACTCTTTCAATAGAAATGAAAAAAAAAACGCTACAAGGAAGCCATGTTTCTCAAGGTTAATGTCTCAATAGAAATAAAGTGATGATAAATGAAGAACCTCATTTCTCCACATCTCTGCGGCCTTCGTCTAATTACAAAAATAGGTCAGTTAGCTCCATCCTTTATATTTCAAACTTTCATCCTTCTACCATATTCTCGAAGGTGTTGGTTTTATTGCTAATTGAAATGGGTGCAATGGAATTCGATGTTAATCATAATAAACTCTATGAAAATTAACCAATAATACAAGAGTTTGATAGGTGTTTTATTCCTTTCCAAGTCATAGTCAAACTTTGATGCAAAAAAAGAGATGGAAAAACACAATGAAGTTGAAAAGAACGATTTGACAATTTTATTTCATTCTTTGGTATGTCTAACTTGAATCAAGGAACTTTAAGTGGGTTTTGCGTCAAACTTCTTAATCAACAGGTTGATTGTAGTAATCAAGAAAGCTTTTTATTCACATGCTTCTTTTCATTATTTGATTGTGGTTTGCCAATTGGATTTTTCCTCCATTTGGGTTTTCACAACTCCCATCGGAGCAACAACTATAAATAAGTGAATAACATATAGTGTGACTTCCTGATCATAGTAACAGAGAGAATCACAATCTTGAAAATCCATATAGGCCTTAGCTCTGAAATAAGAAGTGAAGCAGATATGTATTCAAAATTTGAAATCAATTCAAAACTTCATAAAGAAATTCTTTTGAGAATAATGACAGTTTAATCAACGTGGTGACTTTGTTTTTATCTGCTTAAACAAAACTTCTATAACCTCATGTTCAATGTCTTAGCTCTTAAGAACAGTAATGATTTGTCTAGATGCCACATTTTTATATACTTGGGATGTGTGAATATTTAAATAAGCGACATGTATTTCGATCTGAGATCAAACATTTTTATTTTACTTGGATAGCTTCGAGCATGGGGTAGAGGTGATGATCACTATAAATTTATCTTATATCTTTGGATTTTATGATTAAAACCCCAATTTCATCTCGCTTGAACTCAAGAAAACTTTCATGTAGCAAAGTGCAGTGAACATTGTGAGTGGGTACAAGGTTAAACCAATTGTTAAGCCTCACACTTAATTTGAAATTATTTGCTTCTACAGGAATGCGAATAGTGATGCACTAAGTTATTGAGTTGTGTTTTGATTGTGGCAGAACGTTGTTCAAAACCCCGATAAAGTTCTGCTCACAACCAATAAGCAACCATTTTGACTATTGTGTAAAGGTAATATGTTCAAATCCAATTACCCTCGATTTTAAGGGTTCTTATATTGTGATTGTTTTGAGCTTTGTTTGGTATGATTTTTCTTTAGTAGTACACGCTGCCACAATAATTTGACAATCAGTTTTACTATTGTTTCAAGGCAATATATAAAAATCATGTTACCTGCAAGGTTCTTATATTGTGATCGTCTTGAGCTTTTCTTGATATGTTTTTTCTTTAGTTATCCGGATCTTACATATAATCCCTCCAAGATAATTGCAGTTCAGATCTAGCTCTGAGCAAATTGACAAGAATTTGGATCTGACTGAATAATTATTTACTCGGTAGAAACACAATGGAATAAACCAGTAGGTACTTTCATTAGTCATCCGATCATATTAATTTCTTATAGATAAAATGAGCCAGACCAGATTATGAACCTCCAAATTACCATTATGGTTAGGGTGGTTTGAGTGTATTTCACTCTTCATGCAGTTAACTATTTACTCTTCGTGCAGTTAACATGGAAGTATCGTAGTAAAAGAGGGAAATTGGAGAGGGGGGAGAAGATGGAGATATATAGGAGGAAGATGTAGGGATTATTTTTGTTCCATTATGTTTAGAGAAGTAGTTGGAGATGTTAATTTTCTTCCATTGAGTTTCTACCGAGTAAAATCTTAATATTTTCTTTTGATTTGATTCATTACGTATGTTTTCATTTTTCAATGACTGGTGGTCAGTGTCAAATACTGCCATTTGTAATATTTTCACTGATTAATGGTGAATGTTTCCTAGCAATTTGTAATACTACTCACATTTTAAGATTTTTGAGATGAATATTGCACAGTGCACACACACTGAACTGTATGTCTAAATGCATTAATTATTGTGAATGAAAATCAGCTAAATGTAATCTAGAATGTCCATCAATGGATAGGAAAATATATTGTGCAAACCCTGCATGATTGCCTCTAATCTTTGCCTATGTATGTTAGGCCACCACTCATTGTTAGTCAATACAAACAGATGTTACGCAAAACAGATGTTTATTTTCAGATTAACCCATGCATAACACGGGGCCCGCTACTAGTATGTGATTAATTTTCAACCAAATCAATGATTGATGTACAAACTCACGACGAACCCGAAACGTGTTGCTTGTGTGGGGTCCAATTCTTTTGACAATCAATATTACAGATAAATCAGTAAGCTTAACTGGCAAAACAGTGGCTATGAGTTCACATCTTGTTCAAAGTTGATCACATTACCACTATACTTGTATTGCTCCTTTTACACAATAAACAGACATCATTGGATGGATTCGAGCAGCAAGAATTTGCTCAAGACTAGACATGTGTGACAATTCAATAGGGGTGACTCCAGGATCCATGAAATTGGTAGTAAAGAACATGCGCGGATTTAGAGCACGTCGTTTTTCTAGATAAACAAGTTGTGCAAATCCCTCCAGATAATTTTATGTCAGGATAAGTAGTTTTACATTCCGGGCATAGGTGAAAAAATCGTTTCTGCCGACCGGATATTCGCGATATATTCCGTTTTTTTGGAGATCGGCACGGTACGGCATACGGTATATAAACGGATTTTAAAACACCCCATGCCGGTCGGCATTTATCGGATATTCGCGGCATAATTCGGCATAATTCGGCAAAAACCGATATTTATCGAAATTTATGAAATTTTCGATTATAAAATTAACACATTTATTTTTAATCCCCCCGAACTAGAATTTTCGATGAGATTATCAAAAAAAGGTCCAAAAGGCACTAGACGTTTGGAAACTTTCGCGACGAACTTGATAGCCCTCCAAGAGCAATATATCAGAAAGAAACGAAAAAAAAGCACGCCCATGCCAAAGTGAAGTTCTCTCTCACTTTTGGCAAACCAGTATACTGTTTGTATCCAAGGTTTGTTTTTGTGTAATGAATAATTGGTATCGAATTGGTTTTTCATACATAATTACTGTACTGAGTTCGTCCCCACACGCATGCGACTCGAAGCTCATCGGTTTGACAAGGGGCGTCTATCATTCTGGGGTTAACATGTCTTTTATTTTGATTATTAAAATAAAACTATGGGTTGAGTTGTAATGAGGTTGTTTGTATTTAGTTCTTGTATTGTAAACATATAAAAGTTCTATGAATATGCGCCCGATATTTACGATTTTTTCACCTATGAGTAAAACTATCTTGTGTAATAGTTCCGTCTTAGCTTCCTTGTATGATTTGTCGTGTGTTTAATTTGTAATGTATGTTTTTCTTTTAATTATAAGTTTATATATCGAAATCAGAAAAAAAACACGGAAAGTGCAGAAAACCTCCCAATTTGCCGAATTTTTCGCGAATATTCGCGAATATCCACGAAAAATTTCGGTTTTTTTGAATTTGCCAAACCTCAAAAATCCGACACGAGAGGTCGGATATCCGCGGAATAATCCGGTTTTTGGCAGATCGGATATCCGCCCCTAAACGATTTTTTCACCTATGATTCCGGGCAACTTACCCATACAAGTTCTTGACAAGATTTTCGAAACTTTTGAGCATTGGTTAGTATCGTGGAGCAAAATGCATTTTCAAGTTGCACATGGGTCACATACCAATATCTCCAATATTGCCCCCACTACGAGCAATTCTTCGACAGACTGCATCTTATGACCGTTCAATTTCTCGTTGCTTAAGGGTTTGTTTTGAACGTGAAATTCAACGACGAACAGCAGAATTAATTCCTATGGTTGCAACCCTTTGCTCATTTGTTAGTGAACCTCGTGTGATTTTTTGTTTGGCACTCTTTTTAATGGTTTTAACAACCCTCTTCGTATGTTCAAAGACTTCTACTTCACGCATAAGTGAAGCTCTTCTCTCCTCAACATTTATAAAAAGAACCTTGTGTGTGGCGAGGATTACGAGATGCAAGTAATTGATTAAATAGTAAACACCTTTTTGGTTCATTTACAGTCAACTCAGTACGGGAAGGAAAGTTTGTTTGTGATGCATGTGTATTCTCGTGTCGAGCACTTCTTGTGACGGTTTTGGCAAGTCTCTTCATATGTTCAAAACTTCTACTTCACACATAAGTGAAACTCTCCTCTCCTCAACATTTATAGAAAGAGACCCTTGTGTGCGACGAGGATTACGATATGCAAGCACGATAGAATTTGTTTATTACTTTCTGGTTAATTCATTTGAATGTGTGTTTCAGATTTCAATTGAAAGTAGTAATTTAGTAAAACTCTATTTTCAAGTTGCGGTTGAGATTGAAATTTGAAATTGGGTAAGATTGATTGATCATGGATGGTAAGAAAGATGGAGCTTTGGGAAAATTGTATATGCTGCAATTGCATCGAGTGATAAAGAGAGTGAATTGAAATCCATCAAAACTGCACAAAAATTAATGGGTGAATTTGAGATTGCCCACTGGTTTTAATTGCCAATTTGTGATTGCCCACTGGTTTCAATAAAATTTAAGATTGCCCACTACTTTCAACTTTCAGGTGGTCAAACCACCATTGACCCGATCATGTTTTGAATATTCCAAGAATACCCTCCTTAAGCCACGTTGGAGAGAGAATTGAACAGTACTTGTGATTAATTGTGACTGTACGATATTAGTTCGATCTAACCGTTAGATCTAGACTCATTTATAGACAAAACTCTTTTTGTTAGAAAACAAAGTTTAGGTTTCCTACTTACCCTACTTCATTCATCTTCTTCAACCCATCATTTCTTCTGCAAATCTATGTGAAAAAAATCAACTAGATGAAAGAACCTATGAAAAAGCTCTCTAAAGGTTGGAGTAGGAGGAAATGGAAAGCTAGAATGAATTAATCTGCCGATGTCAATTGTGGAGAGTTAGAACTTAGAACATTAGATGAAAACAAGAACCTAGGCTAAAGAACATTTAACTTCATCTTTGGTGGCCACCTTCAAATATTGTGTATAGATTTTAGGATTTAAGGTTCAAATTTGGGGAAGACAAAGTCTAATAGTCAAATGATTGTGTCCCTTAGATTTTTCTCGATTCAACCATATTTAATCTTAAAACAATCAGATCTTAAACTTGTTGAATGATTACATGTCATTGACCTGCCAGCGTGGTATCTAACTGCCAGTTAATTAAAGAAACAAAAGGGCAATTTAATAAAAACACAAGGCTTGACTGGGTCAATGGTGGTTTGACCACCTGAAAGTTGAAAGTAGTGGGCAATCTTAAATTTTGTTGAAACCAGTGGGCAATCGCAAATTGGCAATTAAAATCAGTGGGCAATCTCAAATTCGGCCAAAATTAATTATAAGGCTGATGTTGATGATATGATCTACTTGTTGCTTGTGCAAAATTAGATTTGCGAGAATTCTTGAAATTGTGATTATAAAGCCTGGGAAGAGAGAAATAAGAATTAAGCGAAGGAAAATTTGAGAAGATTAAGAGTTTGGGTTTTTGGCCATTAGATTGAATGAATTTTTTTTTCTTTTCTTCTACTGATGAATGTTCGGATTGGATCGGTTTTTTCTTTGGATTTATCGGAACCGATCCAAAAGTAGAATGGATATCCAAAAACCATTTCAAATGATCCAATATTCCAAATGGATATCCAAAGCAAAAAAAAATAATGGATTGGATCAGTTTGGATCACAGATCGGTTTGACACTCTCGATAATCTCTTCATCATTTGCCATTTCTGAAGTTGTGTCATTTTCGTCTAGGTACTTCATATAGTTAGTTATGTAAATTAAAAGTTTATTAATTAATTCATATCTTGCTTCATTAATAATTTTCTTTGGCCCCAAGGCTATTAATTTATCGAGATTTTACTGTATATAGTTCTTGTTACGTGGGGCAGGAAACAGATCCGATGCGGAGCGGATATGTAGTGTTCCATATTCATATTCGAAAATGTTTTAGTATATTTATTTCTGTATCTGAGTCAAACTGAATTATTCATATCATATTCGTATTCGATTATCCAGATTCAGATTCGATAATCCATTTTTAATTCTGATCGGATTTTGTATTTTTAATTAACTCCGTTAGATCCATTTGAGAATAATAAATACACTAAATTATCAATGATATAGTAAAGTTTTCCAATAAATACAAGTCCGTAAATCATCTTAAATATCAAATGACCATATTAGCCCTGTAAAAATGGTATATTACTTTTATCAAAATATCAATCTGAATATATCCGAATTTTATCTGCATCGTATCTGTAACCGAGCCGGTCAAAATATCATAACCATATCCGTATATATCTAAATTCAAATGCTAATGATTTTTTTGTATTATATCCGCTCTATTTGGATTTTGGTCGGTTGTATAATTGGATATATCCAACCCGATTTCCTGCCCTAACGTTACTGGAACCACAGAAAGTTCCATACGTCAAGATAAACCTTTGGGACCATAGAAAGTTCCTCATACAGTGTCAGTGGCATGAATGTAACTTGAAACTTACTTAAGAGGCAAAGTAGTCATTACACAAAAAATAAAATAAAAAAATATAACGGATGACAGCATGACCAGCAGTCAGCACTCAGCGGTCAGCAGTGCTTCTTTTCTTTTCTTTTTGTTTCGGACAAAAATCGAATATTCCAACTTTATCCTTATCGTCTCACAACAAACGAAAAACATAACGCCGTTGAATAAATAATGTAATAAAATGAAAATTCCGTTAGATATCAAACGGTGATGTTAACTGTAGTACGGTTGTGTTAACGGGAAAAAGTGGAAAAGTTGTACGTTTGATACGGAGTAGGTAAGGATTAGAGATATAGAGATGAAGAAAAAGAGATAGAGAAAAAGAAAGGGTATTGAATAGCACGTTTTAGCTAGCCTTGTAGGAAAGAGAAAGAGAAAGAGAGAGAGAGACAACACACAATCAGAATGGACGTTTTGACTATAAAAAGGGATAGATAGATAGAAAGAAAGAGAGCTAGAGAGTGTGAGAGAAACTAACACAACATCACCATTTCTATTGTCTTTGATCTTCATTTTCTTTCTACTTAAAAGTTTAGAAATACATACAAAGAGTTGTTATTAGTATATATATGGCAGCAGCTGCTAATTCAAAGATTTCAAGTGTTGGTAAGCGATTCTTGACCACTCAGATCTCAAGAGCCGCCAGAGCACCAGCTGATTCAACTCCTGGTGCTACTGTTACTGCTTTCATCAGGTTATATATAAGAGAATTATTTATTTTGTGTGTAAAATAAAAATTTTATGACAATCTTTATCTTACTAACTTTCTCTTTGCTTTCCCTAGCTAGTAGTGAAATTTGAGAAATTAATCTGATTTAATTTATTAATTTATTGGAAGCTAAAGGTAGATTGTTTTTGAGCTAGCTAGTTGCATGTTTTGTAGTTAAGTCAAAACTCTAAAGTATTGTTTGCTTGTTTGGAATCTTTTTTTTCCGATCCCCATGGTAATTAAATCTGCCAAAAGAGAATCAATATTATTATTGTTTTCTAGTCAAATGGTGGAGTAAGTATTGTTTTGATTTGATTTTGCTGTTAATGTAAATCTGCAAATAAAAAACCTATCTCAAATTTGTCTGTTGTTTTAAGTTAGTTATTACCTCCAATCCCAACAAACAATTTTGTCGATCCATCGGTCTGCAGTCTCACATATATAATGATCGATCATCATATTTGTGAAAATGTGATTGTCAACCTTGTTTTCAGGCCGATGGACATTGATTGACCTACTGGTGGAATGAATATTTTTTGGTTTTCAATCACATATCAGTTGCCATTCACTTTCCTTTCTTGTTACACTAATTCACCAAACCAAACTTTTAATTATTCTTTCACCTGCAACATCTTTATGTTTCTTTTTCTTTTTTGGTAAGGGTTGGTTGGTAGGTTGGTTGATTATACCCTTTGGCCCACTCTTTGATTGTCAACATTTATATTTTCCAACCAAATCCAGCCAAAGATTTACATTTGGATATTTACCAACCAAATAAGCTTATACATATTTCCTTTTTACTAGAACTAAATCCAGCTTGAATATTTAAATTATTAATAATTGTGTTAATTAAGCTTTAGTTTAATTCTGTATCTTGCTTTCACCTGGGAGATGGGTACAAATTTAAGTTTTTGGGTAGGTAGTTGATTGAATTCATTTTCCACATTGTTCCATTGTGTAATCGTCATCTACAGTTCTGCACCTTTGTCCCTCCTCGAATTTTGTATGATTGTGTCGTTTATCTACATTTGACATTTTTAATCACTACTGTGCAACTAATTTCTTTCTTACTGAAGTTTTGGTTATAATGTTGTGCAGGAGAGGTGTCCACACTTCAGTTTACGACAAGAACATTGATGAACAGGTTCGTCCAACTGTAGTCCCGGATGATGTGATCGAATCTCCATCAGATAAGTATTGGTCCCCTCATCCACACACTGGAGTGTTTGGACCAACGGCTCAACACACTGAAGGTGGAGAACGCCGCACCCTACCCTCGAATGATGGGAGCAATACAGTGTTGGAGCAGCAGGCATGGTTCCGTCCACTTGAAAATGTCGAGAAACCCCATGAGGAGATGGACAAGCCAGCAGTTTAACTGGCCAGTATTACAAATATTACTAGAAGTCATTTTAGTTTACAATAATGTAATTTTGTTCTATTGCATGTGGGATGTCATCTTGATCAACATGACAATATCTATCTACATCTGATTGACAGAGCAAACACTTTTATGTTGCTCAGTAAGTTGTTCAGATGTTTACCTTAATTCCTTGGTGTTTTTTGCGGACTGAAGACCATATGAACATTGTTAATTTTGTGTTATATATGGATATTGTCAACATTGTTGACAATATGATATATATGGATATCTGGTGCTGTCACAGTAGGGTGTTTCATCAAATCTTGAATAGCTTAATGCCTTTGTACGTTTAATTATTTTATAATGATCAAGGTCTGCTTCTAGTTGATGGTAGTATCTCATTCTACTTATAATAGTAAAAATGTTTAGTTTAGATCATTAGTGTAATGAATTGGGGAGGCAGGCATTGAAATAAGGAAACAGATTGTTTCCTTAGATCATTAGTGTAATAAATTGAAGATTGTTGAAAGTTACTTGCTGAAATAAGTGGATCATCATGCTTCATGCTTGGTTTTCTAATTTATTTATATTTTTCTGGTCTGAAAGCAAACTTTTGTTAAAGATAACAGGAATCTGAATACATTTGGTTATGGTTCTATTTCTATCTGTGAGATCACCAGCTAGCCCAGTTGGTTTTTGTTTTTTATGATATCTGGGGTAGAATCTCCTGGATGTGGTTTTATATAACTTTGAAATTTTATAGAATACATAAGCTACTAAGTTGAAGTTCTTGACAACACACATGCATGAAACCGAACTTTGGTAATACATCAGCTACAAGTTGGCCGGACTCTAAAAAATAGTTGAAGGAGTAATTGGATTGTGTAGGCCAATGACCCAATGTGATACTTGTTGTGAATTAAAAGTGTGTTAATTTTTTATTTTGTTTTTATTTTATGGGCAAGCCTGTTTTAATGAGATCAGTAACTCAAAGATGCATTGTCTGGGGTCGAACCCCACACCTCTGGTATCATCGCCCAGAGGTATTACCAACTGGGTTCAGTTGGCATCTGCAAAAGAGTTATTGAGCAGAGCCGGTAGCTGCAGGATAGCATGCATGCTCTTTGAAAATGAATTTCCCAGACATTACAACAATGACCATTTGTCCCTAGCTAAATCTAATCCTCACCATCCTTTGCGCATTGACACAACTCAAGTCACACCACCACACAATAGTATTGGCTATTTTATCTTTTCTTTTCTTTTTTTAAAAAAAAAAGACAGAGATTGGAATCAGACAAATAAGTGGTCCGGTTTTATCTGCTCTCTCGGAATCCATTCTGTTTAAAGGAAAATAACAATAAAAATGTAAGTTCATTTAATGGTGGAAGGTGACATTGCGCTGTGGGCAAACTTTCTTACTATATAAGCCAACATTTTACCATACTTTCACATGCAGAGCCACCTATATCAATACAAGGATTCGTGCATGGCCAGATGGTGAAAAGCTGGGGATCATCAGATACAAAATTGATCAATAGAAGAACAAAAAAAAAAAAAAAAATACATGCAGAATTACTTGCGTTAATATGTCTAGAAGGAATGGTGCAGAAATGTCAGAAGATGAGGTGAGATGTGAAGGGATCAGTCTGATTGAGTTTGTTTTGTTTTTGAGTGAAGAATTGGGACCAGTTAAAACCCCATAGAGACGTTTTATCAATCCCTTTCTAATATGTTAGTTGTTGGGGAATGAAGTTACTGTATCATCATCACCAGGACCACCACCAATGCCTCTAGAAGATTGGGTGATCAATGACTCTGACCTCCACCAGTAAATGCAACCAGAACTTTCACCCTGCCAATTTCTAAGAAGCACTGCAGTGAGTGGACAAAATGTTCATTTTGGTCGTTTTTGCAGTTTGGTCACAACACTTTTTTTCTGTCAGTTTGGTCATGAAAGTTATATTCCGTTATCAGTTTAGTCAACAGAGTTGCTCTTAATGACGACTGAACATGTGACTGAAGTGATAACGAAATATAAGTTTTATGACCAAACTGACAAAAAATAACTTTTATGACCAAACTGCAAAAATGTGTAAAGTACAATGAACAAAATGAACATTTTATCGCAGTGAGTGCAGCCTGCATAGGGGTTTTTTCACAAACAAGTAAGGAGTTTTATTGAATATAGGAAAAAAATGTTACAGCAGCTAGGTTTTGTTCACAAACAAATTTATAGTAGAACCTACCAGGACACAAATTCTTGGTCAATATGTAGTCCAAAACTCAAAATAGACGCCTTTACTGCCGAATCTGCTCTTATATTTGTTTCCCTTTAGATGTTAGATAATTTTCATTAACAGAACTTAGCAACTGCTCTTCTCCATCAAGAAAATAATGCCAAGGCAATGAACATTAATTGAACCATTGCACTAGCCCCATAGTCTGCTGCAAACCACACAAACTGCCAGCCTGTTCCCCTGCAACCTTAGCTGTTGTCACAAATGCCTGACTCTGCTTCAAAGTTAGTCACAACACAAAGCCGACCCTTTTGCAAGCAGACCCAAACAATCCAAGTAGAATCCCTGCAACCATGCCCAGTCCACCATTGCCAGGCTTGCCTAGAGAGCACTCATCAGTATTAACACATTACGATCAGGAGGGATCCGAGATATTCTTGATCGGTGTTGATATCGGCCTCCCACTGACTTTGTCACCTCTTAATCACATTGAGTCCATCTATAGAATTTCAAGGGGCTGTTATTAAAATGTCAATAAAATGTCGAGTGCGTTTATAAGGTGTCTTGTTTCTCCTGTGTACTTCGTCTTGGTCAGTTGGATCGGTATGTAGTTCCTGGCTTCTAGTAGGATTCTTGAAGCAACTTGCTGTTCACTCCTTGATCTTTTGTTTAGCATTATGATGCTCCTCTCTTTCAAATATATGCAAGTGTAGAGCACATATAGGTATTGACAACCTCAACAAATTGACTTCTTTTGAAACAAAGCTTTAATATGTTCCATATTTAAGTCTTGAAACTTCTCACACATGACCGCACCTTTCATTAGTAAGAACAATCAAAGAAAAGATGGATAGAGTTTTCTCTACAGCCACTACACAAGACTACATTCTGAATGGTTCAAAATTCTCCTCCTTATGATCTTGGGTTGGCAAACACCCAGTAAATAAATTTTTCAGCTGGTGAAAGATCCAATTTGCCCAATACTAGAAGCTTCCAAGGAGGGTGGTGCTTGCTTCAGGGTTCCATGGGGTGTCTACTGTATTGAATAGCCCACTAGATGATTTGGGTCCAGATGATCTATCTTTCTAGTGTTCAAAATCATTTTTTTGCAGTTACCTAAATGCACTCCACTAGCATACTAACTCTATCATTCATTGTGCATCTATTAGTTGTCTTGCTTCTGAATTCCCCAACAAGGGAGTTTTGGTACACCAAAAGTCGTGCCAGCCATATCGACAGAAAAGCCGACAGAAAAGCCGCCCTGAACCAATAATTTTGAGTCTAAGATATCAATTCATCAACAAATTAAAACAAATGAGGTGCAATGTATAAATAATTTTAGTTCCAAATAATTGGATATATAAACAACAAGTCAACAAGGCATAACTGAATTGATGGCAAACCCAACGCAATTTCTACCAAATATTGAGATTTGGGGCTTGCATGACTCATAAACAAGAGTTGAGAATATAGAAAAGTTGAAACCTAAAAATAGTTTCTTCGGCTTACACTCTTATACTATGTTCATTGGCTGGGATTTCCTTGGGATAGAGCTTACTCCTCTGGAGTTGACCTTAATTCTGTGTACCCTAATAAGTTGGTGATACACAGCTCTGCTTCCAGCATCTGAGGATAGAACATGGCGCACTGAACCAGACAGATTAGATTCTAATTGGATCAGACTTTACAACAAAACCAAACTACACCAAGTAAACCAGGCCATACAATTCTAGGTTATAATTGAGAATGGGCCTCAAGAATCCCTACGCTTGGTCAGGTCTCTGCAGGAACCCATCTAGGGAACTCAAATGTGAATGGGGTGGTGGGGACTTGCATTTGAACTCAAGGACCAGTTAGAGTTCTATGTAGTACCCCTACACTATGTAGGGATACTACACTCTCCACTTAACCAGAGACCACATTTTTGCACCCCACTTCTTCAAACACAAAATCACATACATAATAACGAAAACTGTTTTATATTTAAAGGAAAAAAGAAAGTTGCATTTATGTTTCCTTCTGTAAATGGATTTTCATATAACGCTTATTCTGCAAAATTTTACTTTTTAAAGACACAGAGAATGTGGAAACTAGATATTTTACACCCAACCAAAAAACGTGGTTAGACATGAAAAAGGGCAAGAAAGGGAGCGAGATGGATATAGGTGGAGAACCCAGATATGTTCCACCCAACCGACTTCATGATTCTAAACCAAGATATTGATCGAATCCAATGTGATCCAGCTAAATCATTTTTGGATGAGCTGGCATTTGGCTCAAACAAAAGTGAGCAAAAAGCTTTTCTTCCTACTTTCATTCACCTGAATCTTATAGTGACACACTGACCCCAGCTGACAAATTGTCGTGAAGCGCTACAACAACATGATTAGTCACCAATAATCTGGACAATTGTTTGAACCATCATTCCTTTCATAGAGCTACGACCAACCTCGTCATGGGCAGTTATAGGCGTAAGAGTCACCACATAGGAGGTGGACAGTTGGTAGCCAATAACCATTAGATTGCCTTGTCCCCCTTTCTCAGAAACCAATGACACCATGGGCAAATATTCCATTGCATACTAGAGTCAAGTCAGAAGTGACAGCCCATGACCACTGTGCTATTCCCTTGCATCCACAAGCACAGCTTATACTTACAAATGACAATTGAGGAGGTTCAGTTCATATTGGAATAATTGAATGTACCACCTCAGCTGTTAGTTGGACGTTCTTATAAGCTTTTAGTGACATTTTATTTAAACCAAAGCAAACAACATTCCCAACAGAATTGCCAAAGCTTTATGTTTTTAGGAAGTCCAACTTATTAAGAAAAAGAGAATAACTTTCAACTCCTGAAATGGTGGATTTGAAAGTATATTTGACCAAAAATTTCTAATGATATTTATCAATACAAGGTTTGTAATAGACTACAATACTTGTACATTGAAGTAGTACTTAAGATTTGTCACCCAGAACATATTTATTTTCTTTCACTCTTCAGTCATATCGGCATTACTATCTCATGTAGAAAAAGTGGTTCTTCAATGTTTAAATTGCTCGACAAAAACAGACATTTTCGATCATTATGTTCTCCTGGAAGTAGTGTTTGGTTTATGTTAGATTATTCTCTCTAGAAGTAGAGTTCAGTCTATATTCAGACTTCGGACATTGCGTCTTGTGATCTACTTGCTCTAAATATTGAATTTCCAAATAGTGAAGGCTACTTATTATACATTATTTTTACCTCTTAAGAAAAAGGTCACCCTTACGTATGACAAGAGTTTATTTGCCAAAGAAGTTGTACAGTTTTACAACCAAAACGTTGTGAATGTTAAGCCAGCCAAAAGAATAACTTCTAACATTGTCTACCTCTAAAATAGATGGTCAATAACTCACTAATTGTATCGTATGCAAAGGGCAATCGAAAGGTTGATGTAACCATAAGTAAGAACAATCTTTTCACAAGAATGTTAATCTTCATAATCTATTATTCCAAAATGATTAAAATGCAATCCTAAAAACTTTGGTACCTCCGCTTAGCTCAATAGGAGCATACTCTTCAATATGATTTTCAAATAATGTAATGATCTCAATCATTGAAGTATTGAACCATCTAGGATAGACTACTAAGTACTACCCATGCTTATCGACAAATTATAACGCTGCCAGTATGAAAAGCTTTTTGTTAAGAAGCTAAAGCTATGAAAGGGCTTCTATATGTCTTCTCAGTTCTTACTTCTTAGTTTTCAAGGTCAATATAGTATAACTTATGTTGGAGAAGGTCCAGTTCATTGTCTGTTACCGTTTTTGCTTTTATCATCACCTTTCACAGATTCTTTCAACACCTTTCATGGTGCAATTTTATATTTGTTCATGTTCCCAAAAGAAAAGGAAAAATTGCAGGTACATGCAAGAAAACAAGTTCTCTTACCAATGGCTTTCCTGATGCAGTAGTAACCGCTCCATATTCCGATCCAAGAACAGCATTATAAGGTCCAACTGCGTCACCAGGAAGGAAGGTCCCCAAATTTTGCTTCCTGTGAATTGACACAACTAAAAAGTCACGAAAAACCCATGACAATAGCAAACATAAATAAGCTCTTATTAGCAAACCTTCCTGTGGAATTAAAGAAACTCACAAATATATATCCTCATTCAAAAGACTATAGGCTGATGAACAAAGGGCACATGTTTCCTGGATTTCTTCAGCCCATCTGACGCAGAATGTATCAATATCTGGAGATCAAAACAGGAAATATTGTCAAAACCATGGCAGTCCAAGTTTTGTAAACAACTGAATAACAACTGAAAATGCAATAACAGGTAGATAAAAAATGTAGCATTATTGAAGACAAGAACTAAATACATCCATGAAATTCAAAAACAAGCACGTATGGGCACTGTACCTACGACATATATGGGTTCGAAGGACAAGTTCAGGCTTTGGTTTACGTGGATATTTGATGTCTTCATATAGGCGTTGACAACCTCAACAAATGGACTTCTTTTGAAACAAAGCTTTAACATGTTCCCTATTTAAGTCTTGGACTTCTCACACATGAGCGAACGCCTAAGCTTGATAAGAGACCACACCTTTCATTAGTAAGAACAATCAAAGAAAAGATGGATGGAGTTTTCTCTACAGCCACTACACAGACTACATTCTGAATGGTTCAAAATTCTCCTCCATATGATCTTGGGTTGGCAGACACCCAGTAAATAATTTTTCAGCTGGTGAAAGATCCAATTTGCTCCATACTAGAAACTTCCAAGGAGGGTGGTGCATGCTTCAGGGTTCCATGGGGAGTCTACTGGATTGAATAGCCCACTAGATGATTTGGGTCAAGATGATCTATCTTTCTATATGATCACATTTATAGCATTGTTCAAAATCATTTTTTTGCAGTTACCTAAATGCACAATCTGATTTCAGTTACCATTCTCCACTAGCAAACTAACTCTAGCATTCAATGGTGCATCTATTAGTTGTCTTGCTTCTGAATTCCCAAACAAAGGAGTTTGGGTGCACCAAAAGTCGTGCCAGCCATATCGACAGAAAACTCCCTCAACCAATAATTTTGAGGCTAAGATATCAATTCATCGACAAAATAAATCAAATGAGGTGCAATGTATAAATAATGTTAGTTCCAAATAATTGGATATATAAACACAAGTCAACAAGGAATAACTGCATTGAGGACAAAGCTAATGCAATTTCTACCAAATATTGAGGCTTGGGGCTTACATGACTCATAAACAAGAGTTGAGAATATAGAAAAGTTGAAACCTAAAAATAGTCTCTTCGGCTTACGCTCTTATTACTATGTTCAGTGGCTTGGGATTTCCATGGGATAGAGCTTACTCCTCTGGAATTAACCTTAATTCCGTGTTCCCTCATAAGTTGGTGGTACATGGCTTTGCTTCTAGCATCTGATAGACAGAACATGGCGCACTGAACCAGACAGATTAGATTCTAATTGGGCTAGACTTTACAATAAAACCAAACTATACCAAGAAAACCAAACCATACAATTCTAGGTTATAGTTGTGAATGGGCCCCAAGAATCCCTACGCTTGGTCAGGTCTCTGCAGGAACCCATCTAGGGAATTCAAATGTGAATGGGGCAAGTGGTGGGAACTTGCATTTGAACTCAAGGACAAGTTAGAGCTCTCCACTAACCAAGAGACCACATTTTCGCACACACAAAATAATTTCTAATCACGTACATAATAACAAACCTGTTTTATAATTAAGAAAAAAAAATAAAAGTTGCATATATGTTTCCTTCTGTAAATGGATTTTCATATAACAACTTATTCTGCAAAATTTTACTTTTTTAAAGATACAGAGACGGTGGTAACTAGATACTTTCCACCCAACCGAAAAACGAGGTTAGACATGAAAAAGGGCAAAACACACAAAGTTATGAGAGAGTTTTAGCAAACCAAGAAAAAGGAGCAGGATGGATGTAGGTGGAGAACCTAGATATTTTCCACCCAACCGACTTCGTGATTCTAAACCAAGATATAGATCAAATCTAATGTGATCTAGCTAAATCATTTTTGGATGAGCTGGCATTTGGCTCAAACAAAAGTGAGCAAAGAGCTTTTCTTCCTACTTTCATTCACCTGAAGCTTATAGTGACTCACTGACTCCAGCTGACAAAAATGTCGTGAAGCACTACAACAACATGATAGTCACCAATCATCTGGACAATTGTTTGAATCATCATTCCTTTACCTAGAACTATGACCAACCTCGTCATGGGCAGTTAATTTTAGGCATAAGAGTCACCACATGGGAGGTGGTAGCCAATAACCATTAGGTTGCCTTTTGTTGTCCCCCTTTCTCGTGGGAAACCAATGACACCATGGACAAATATTCCATTGCATACTAGAGTCAAGTCAGAAGTGAGAGCCCATGACCACTGTGCTATTTCCTTGCATCCACAAGCACAACTTAAACTTACAAATGACAATTGAGGAGGCTCAGTTCATATTGGAATAATTGAATATACCACCTCAGCTGTTAGTTGAACGTTCTTATAAGCTTTTAGTGACATTTTATTAAAACCAAAGGAAACAAACATTCCCAACAGAATTGCCAAAGCTTTATGTTTTTAGGAAGTCCAACTTATCAAGAAAAAGAGAATAACTTTCAACTCCTGAAATGGTGGATTTGAAAAGAATATTTGACCGAAACTCTCCAATGACATTTATCAATATGAGGTTTGTAATTGTTGGTGGATCCACCCCCCAATGTTTGGTTAGGTGTGGGCCTAACAGTTTGTGCGGCCCGTGACCCAATTGAGAGAGTGGCAAAGTCCACCTTTGTGTTTGGTTAGGCACGTGCCTACCAGTTTATCCGGTATTCCGGTTGATATACCAGGTGGTAGCTTCCCTCAACAAGTTCGAGCTTTTAGAGAAACCGGTTTGCAACGCCTAAACAAACACAGAGGTGGACTTTGCCACTCTCTCAACTGGGTCACGGGCCGCCACAAACTGTTAGCCCCACACCTAACCAAACATGAGGGGTGGATCCACCAACAGTACTAGACTACAATACTTGTACATTGTTGACATTGTCTGCCACAGAACATATTCATTTTCTTTCACTCTTCAGTCATATTGGCATTACTAACTCGTAGAAAAAGTGGTTCTTCAATGTTTAAAGATTTGCTCAGACCAAAACTGACATTTTCGATCATTATGTTCTCCTGGAATATGTTAGATTATTCTCTCTAGAAGTACAGTTCAGTCTATATTCAGACTTCGGACAATGCTGACACTGTCTTGTGATCTACTTGCTCTAAATATTGAATTTCCAAATACTGAGGGCTACTTATTATACATCATTTTTATCTCTTAAAAAAAGGCCACCCTTATGTAAAGTATGACAAGAGTTTATTTGCCAAAGAAGTTGTACAGATTTACAACCAAAACATTGTGAATTTTAAGCCAACCAAAAGAATAACTTCTAACATTGTCTACCTCTAGAATAGATGGTCAATAACTCGCTAATTGTATCTTATACAAAGAGAGAAAATAATTTGAATCGACTTATTGATGTGACCATAAGTAAGAACAATCTTTTCACAAGAAATTTAATCTTCATAATCATATTAATCCAAAATGATTAAAATGCAATCCTAAAAACTTTGGTACTTCCTATTAGCTCAATAGGAGCATACTCTTCAATATTATTTTCAAATAATGTAATGATCTCGATCATTGAACCATCTAGGACAGACTACTACCTATGCTTATCGACAAATTATAATGCTGCCAGTATGAAAAGCATTACGTTAAGAAGCTGAAGCTATGAAAGGGCTTCTATGTGTCATCTCAGTTCTTACTTCTTAGTTATCAAGGTCAATATAATATAACGTATGTTGGAGAAGGTCCAGTTCGTTGTCTGTTACCATTTTTTCATCATCTTTCACAGATTTTTTCAACACTTTTCATTGTGCAATTCTATACTTATTCATGTTCCCAAAAGAAAAGGGAAAATTGCAGGTACACGCAAGAGGAAACTAAAGGAGAAAACAAGTTCTCTTACCAATGGATTTCCTGATGCAGTAGTAACCGCTCCATATTCCGATCCAAGAACAGCGTTATAAGGTCCATCCGCATCACCAGGAAGGAAGGTCCCTAAAGTTTGCTCCCTGTGAATTGACACAACTAAAAAGTCACGAAAAACCCATGACAATAGTAAACATAAATAAGTTCTTATTTAGCAAACCTTCCTGTGGAATTGAAGAAACTCGCAAATATATATCCACATTCAAAAGACTGTAGGCTGATGAACATAGGGCCATAGGGGACATGTTTCCTGGCTTTCTTCAGCCCATCGGACGTTGAATATATCGATATCTGAAGATCAAAACAGGAAATATTGTCAAAACCATGGCAGTCCAATCTTTTGTAAACAACAGAATAACAACTGAAAATGCAATAACAGGTAGATAAAAAATGTAGCATTATTGAAGACAAAAACTGAATACGTCCATGAAATTCCAACAACAAGCACTTATGGGCACTGTACCTACGACAACTCTATATGGGTTCGAAGGACAAGTTTAGGCTTTGGTTTACGTGGATTTGAAGTCTTTATAAATCGTAGACTATAAAATCCCCAAGTAAAATGATCTTTAGTTAGGAAAACAATACATGAGGGCAGAAAATTTATCATTTGATTTTCAAACAGCTGGAAGTTTAGTTTAAAATTGAAAAGCGTGAGGAATATTTTTCATAAATAAGAACAAGAAGATTATAAATAATCAAGGCGCAACTCATCCAATAATTCAAATTCCAGACGACCACACAATCTTTGGTTTTCTAACATTTTCTCTTTTGGTTTGTTTCAATATTTTTTTTGCTAGGGTGGCAACATGTTATGAGTATTAACAAATCTAGGACTCCGTCAACACCAACCTATACTAATTCTTCTCCTTATAAATAATCAAGGCGCAACTCATCCAATAATTCAAATTCCAGACGACCACACAATCTTTGGTTTTCTAACTTTTTCTCTTCTGGTTTGTTTCAATATTTTTTTGCTAGGGTGGCAACATGTTATGAGTATTAACGAATCTAAGACTCCGTCAACACCAACCTATACTAATTCTTCTCCATTTTATCTTCGTTTCTGATCATCTGTGTTTTTAACGAGCTGAATTGGTTGTGGTAAGAGGCAAAAGTGAAGAATTTAATAAATAAACTTGACACGGTTAGCTGTGTTGGTGTCCCACTCGGCCACAGGGTACAAAGAATCCGTCTGTCTGGCACAACATCTTGAAAGCACTCGGATACGGGGACACAAATGCAATTTATTTCTGAAACATTATTTATAAGAAAAACAAATGACCAAAAAAAAAAAACTCACTCACTTTCTTTGTCTCTTTTTATTTACAAAAAACATTATTTGTAATCAGATAATGGAAGAAACTCTTTCTCATGTCTCTCCTTCTTTTTCCTTCCCTCTTGCTTTAATCATATTTAAGGTCGGTGTGTCCCGCACATGTGTAGTATATGACATGGTATGTTAATCAGTGTATCTCAAAAATAGGGCTTACGATTTTGAGAGGATGCCACCTAAGAGCATGGCATAGGGGATTAGGGGATACTAATTGCAACAGGGCAAATAGGGAACATGAAGAAACATTGCAGGAAAGAAAAAGGGGTGGTTCTGTCATAGTGCTCTGATTACCCGATTACCTTATTTACTCGACTTTATTCCTTCCCATAGAATGAGAACAATTGTGCACTTGAGGGCAATTGTGCAGTTGTGCAGCAATAAAGAACTCGTGTCGGCTTTACTGTACACTGATGTAAGCTTTTTGTACACATGGGCTGTAATGTGATTTCTTGTCACATAAGTCATGCCGGCTTTCCACCCACTGGTACCAAAATTTCTGTAAGATAGATCGGAGACGTTTACCATGTTCACATTCTTATTGTGATCGTCCATCTCTTGTATTGAAAGGCCAATTTTTATCCAACACTTATTATAGATTGAAGGGCCATTATTCTGGTCCTTTTCCCTTGCTAAAGTCTTGACCTGATTGGAGCTATTCTTCGGAAGAAAAAAGTCTGACTACCATTAGCAGGCTCGAGACCGTTTTCACAATAGTCCTCCAAGTTATGAAACACTTCACATCAGAGTGACAATTGCAAATATGAACTTGGTTTACTATGTGCAGTCCCCAGGAAACTCTAAAATCAAACACCTTGCAATCAATAACTATGACCGAACACTACAGTAACACAGCAAAAGCGAGGATTGGCCTCCTGTCAATCTGCATCTGAGTTGAGGGTACATGCCTCTCAGATATGTCTTGTGTTGGAAACCGTTGAATTCCTATCTCTCTCTGTCTCCATATCACTGATGATTGTATCATTACCTTCACTTGTGTTATTTTAAAGATTTCATGAAGAGATGGAGTTTCTAAAATTCTTTTTTGAACCTTTAATATTGTTATTATACAACATCCTCTTCTCTAAGATCATGCCTGTAGAACTCTGTCTTCATAACCATGTCATTAATTGCTCTCATCTCTAGATCCAACCACTTTAACATTGTTAACATCTTTTCAAGATGAGGGTGGCTCTTATCCTCCATCAAAAATGTATGGAGACTGTTGTTAACTTCAACCACACTATATCCTGGTACCTTTTTCAGCCCACTCTTTTTCATTACCTTCCTCACAGTAGCGACTTCATCCCAATTCTTTGCTGCAGCACAGACATTTGAGACCAATGTGTAAATTCCTGGATCATCTGGTCTCAAATCCAAGACCTTTTTTGCCACCCTCAGTCCAAGATCCAACTTCCCATGGTTACTGCAGCCAGCAAGGAGTGCAACCCAAATTGTAACTCCAGGTTCAACGTCCATCGAATCAATCATCTTGTAAGCCTCTTCAACTCGGCCCGCACGAGCTAGAAGATCAATCATACAAGCATAATGCTTCTCACTGGGGTGAATGCTGAATTCTTTACTCATGAGATCAAACCAGTACAGCCCTTCTTCAACTAGACCCGAATGACTAAAAGCTGACAGAAGGGAAGCAAAAGTCGCATGGTCAGGCTTAAGCCCAGATTGTTTCATCTGGAGGAACAACAAAAGAGCTTCCTTTCCATATCCATGGATTCCATAAATAGCAATCATTGCATTCCAAGATATCAAATCCCTCAAATTTACCCCATCAAAGAGCACACGTGCACTCAACAGAGAACCACACTTGGAGTACATGTCTATAACTGCAGTTCCCAAAATTTGATCGAACTCAAGCGACCTCACAATATATCCATGTATAGACTTCCCAAATTTTGAAAAACCAACATGAGAGCAAGCCACAAGTACACTTACAAGTGACATATGATCAGGTTTAAATCTGCATTTTTGCATCTCAACAAACAACCTAAATGCATCCCATGCAAACCCATTTTGTGCAAAGCCAGATATCAAAGCACTCCAGGACACTACATTACGGTAAGACATCCTATCGAAAACACATAAAGCAAGTTTTAACAGCCCATTTTTGGCATACATATCTACAAGACTAGTCTCAGTTACAACATCCATTACAACCTCTCTTCGAATCATACACCCATGAACAGATTGACCTAATTTTACATCTCCAATATTTGAACAAGATTGAATTAAACTTACCATCACTATCTCATCACCTTTAACATTCCCTCTTTGCATTTCCCTATAAATTTCAATTGCTTCAAACGATTTCCCAGTCTGTGCATAACCCGAAACCATTGTAGTCCAAGTGACAAGATCCCTTTTAGGCATATCATCAAAAACCTTCATTGCTTTCTCCATTTTCCCACATTTTGCATACAAATTCACAAGCGAAGACCCCACAAAAACATCATCCTTATAACCAAACTCAACTGCATTACGTCCAACTTCTTCTCCAGTTCTCAAATCCATCAAATTAGCACAAGCTTTAATTGTGATTGTGAAAGTTGTACTATCTGGTTTACCTCCAATTCCAATTCCATTTCCAAGTAGTAAAGAACGATAAAGATTTAAGACTTGATTCGAAGAACCCACTTTAGAATAAGCAATGATCATTGCATTCCAAGTGCGTATACCACGTTTTGGTTCAGGTATTTCATCAAACACTTGTCGAGCTGAAACTATGTCACCTAATCGAGCATAAGATGCTATCAGTTTACCGTTAGAATCTCCTGAACTAAAGATTCCTGTCACTATCATCATGGCATGGAGTTGAGTAAGAGGTTTTACATGTTTGCAGGTTGTGAGTAGGTATTTTATGGAAAAACCCA
This sequence comes from Aquilegia eximia, assembly GCA_023053565.1. Classification (NCBI taxonomy): domain Eukaryota; kingdom Viridiplantae; phylum Streptophyta; class Magnoliopsida; order Ranunculales; family Ranunculaceae; genus Aquilegia; species Aquilegia eximia. The sequence continues at coordinate 363,814 of JALIGU010000053.1, forward strand.
GTCCAGGTTGATGATACATAATAATGTGTTTGACGATTGATTGGTCTGGGTTCTTCTGTTCTGATGGACCCTTTGGTTCTTATAAGGAAAGAAAATTGCCATAGAATTATTTTTGCTGTTATGTTGTCTCTGCAAAAATCTATTCTCACCCCGACCCAACACCATTTTGGGAAGAGTTATTTAGCGCTACCCACCGGTTTTGAAAGCAAAATGGAGTTACCCCCAACTCAAAAAAGTTTTGTTTTATTTTCCAGCCAAACAATGAGTTAAAGTACCCAAAATACCCCTGTGCCACGTAAGCTCTTTTCGGCATAGTTTTGATCTAAATCCACTTTGCCACATCAGACTGCAAAACGGTTTTACTTATAGCCGTTAGATGAGATATGAGAGATCCAACTGCTATAAACGTGACACCTATACCTGACCGTTGTAAGACTGAAATTACCAATATACCCTAATACTTAACTTCATCTTTTTTTTTCTTCATCTTTACCATTGCAACTCACTACAAAACCTCCATTATCGCTTCCACCAATCTTTATCATGAATTAAAATTGCACATAGCTCATTCTACAAAACATCAATCTTCACTTGTGTTCATCTTCCTCCAACCTATAATTCAAAATTCGAAACCCTAGTTTTTGTTTAATCAATCATGTCAACGAACAAGATTTGCAAATCTGAAGGTGAAATCATGGTATTTTGTTTTTCACCTACTAATTTGAACTTAAATTAGTATTTAAGCTCCTTTGTATGTATTGTCTTCCAAAAACTAGGTTTTTATCAATTCACAGTAATTGTGGGGTTGCAGCCCGACCAGGAACATGCTCCTTGACTGCAACCCAGTCACGGATTCCACGCTGGAGACGGCTTGGCCCCCGGCCTTATCCCGGTTGCGATCCAGCCGCGGACATTTCGATCGCAACCCGATCACACCATCGTTGGAGACGGCTTAGCCCCCAACACTGTCATGGTTGCAACCCAACCATGAACATGGCTCACAGTAGTGATTGCAGCCCAGTCAGATACTTCGGTCACCATAAGGCGCATCGCGAAAAAGTGCATGACTAGATTGGAAGCACTGAGGTTAACTCACAATGGGCTAACTCACCCAGCCATGATGCATGACAGAAGAGAGCGAGCACGAACCAAAGGAAGGTGCCAAGCCGAAGTGTACAAATCTCATAGGTCAATATCTGCTCAGTCTCTGTTAGCAGCTTCAGTAGGATTTAGGTCTTTTCTTTCTTTCCTGCGAGTGTTGAAGTGGGGAAGTCTGGATCAATCCGTCGAAAGAGAAGCAATCTCAGTCTAAATGGAAGTAGACCAAGTAGTTTCATAGGAAGAAATGTGAAAGTAGGGGCTGCTAAGCGCCCAGACCCAGAATTCATTGAAAATGGAGTTCTTGGTACCGGTCAAGCAGAAATGTAAAACCCGTTTATATTATAAATTTTTGTTCGTTAAATTTTATTGAATTATGAAATTTTGCATACATGTTTTTAAGGGTTTAGAGTTAATTTTCTATTAAGTTAAAGGATGATATATTAAATATAAAAAAAAATAGATAGAATTGGGTTGGGTAACAGATTCATTTATGGTCCTAAAATAATGCCCATTAACTTCTCTATAGTATTTATATTAAACTATTAGGGTTTCATTCATTGTTTTTATAACACCATATATGGGAGAAGAAGAAGAAGAAGAATTGGAAGAAAGCTAAAAGGAGATTTGGATTTTTATGCTTATACAAGTGAGTAGACGTTTCTTTGTTATTGTTTCTATTTCCGTTTTCTGAAATTTCAGATTGTTGACTCATCTTTGAAAAATCATAGAAAATTCGTTTGAAAAGATTTTTAATTGATTCCAAAAACCCTGAACACTATATTGAAATGTCTTCGTTCGATTAGTTAATACCAATTTACGAAAGTTATGTTAATAGGGTGAAGAACGACTTGCAAGTATGACAACCGTTGCAGTTTTTAGTTTCTGTACCATTTTAGTATCTTAAGGTTTTGATCCCTCTAGACTTAATAATATTTCTTGAAAATATTAAGGTAGTTAGAATACTCAATGTTTAACAACATATATAAATTTCAGAATTTACTGTGGGGTAATTAATTCTAAATAATTTATTCAATGTAGTTATTTTTAGATATCCAGTATAATTTTACTGCTACCTTTCTGTTTGCGTGGCTGTCATAGAAAAATCATAAAAGACTCGTTACTCAACATATCTTGATGAATTTACTTGTTTTAGAAAATAGACCTTCTGAACTATAATTTCTATGTTTAGAAATACTTTAAATTATGAGGGTAATATGGTGAAAAAGGGTCAGGAAGTCTGACGTAGATTGTTTTGGGATTTCTTTTTGAAATCTGGTAGGATTGAGTAAAACAATTGTTTAATTATTTTCTATATATCGAAACTATTCCAGATTTTTATGCCAAGTAATATTTTCATAGTAAAAGGTTGTATTAAAATTTTATGAGATTTGAGTAATTATTTTTAGATGTGTGAATTTGAAAGATGAATGTTATTGTTTGGCAGATTTATGTAAAGAGTTTCTTTTTAGCATATATGTTTTCCTTTGGGTTTGTCCTTTTGTTTGATTGTCAAGTTGAAATAGACACCACTAAAAGTAGTCTAAATATGGAAGTGGATTAGTATATAATGGCATGTTAATTGATTAATTATGTTTAAAGTAACCTAGAAAGTTATATTGATGAACGCCTAGATATGGCTCCATACCAATGGATGGTATATGAATAGAGAAACGAAATGAGTACTGGACTTGAGATTTAATTATAAATGATTTGGAATGGTTTGATACCATGGACGGTATATATTCGATTTGAAAAATAAGAACGGAATAAAAAATGGACTTGAAATTTAATTGTTGGACAAGGGTTGTGTGATTGCTTGATTAGTTTAGTTGTTTTGGTAGTCGCCCAAGCATTAGTACATTTGTCGCACCTCTGGACTTAGGTTAAAGAAATTAATTATCACCCTAGACGACTTAGCCTGCGGGTTGACTCTTTGATTATATTTGGGTATTTCCTAGACGGCTTAGCCTGCGGAACTGACCCTTCAGACCTTCATAGCCTTCGGGGTTGGTCTGGGCGCCACATTAGAAAGCTCAAGGGAGCTATTAGAGATCATGAGTTAGGCATACGTCGAGGTTAGCCAAAACTTGCAGGTGAGCACCCACTTGGGTTTTGGTTTCCGCGTAGAGGTTCTTAACCATGGTCAAGGCACACTGGTGCAGTGTGGGTATGGCAAATGTGTGGAGTGCATCCTGTGGGAGGTGTACTAGTGATTGGACATAGGTTGTAAGTTTTATGATTGTTAAACCTGAGCACCGGCTAAAGGCCAGGACGTGGTTTTGTGACTTTAGATTTGTTGTTTGGTAGTGTGCTAAGGTTTATGATATTGTAATGCTTGGTGCTAATTAATGTTATGGGTAAATTTTATATACTTTGATTATGAATCGAAGGTAACTATGATTATGTGGAAGAACTGCGTTGTTTTATTTATTATGGGTATTAATAGTCATAATTGAACTTGTCATTTTGGTTGATTATAACTTATGGAGAGTTAGAATGAATCATTATTAATGGTTTGAATGAACGGAATGTACTTTCGGATTGATACAAAGTATTAGAAAATATGTAACGTGTAGGTGATTTGCTTTATTTTTATTATATTTGTGTATTATGCATTAACTTCATTTTGCAGGTGGATATGTCAACTAATTTATTTTGTGCAGGTGGATAGACCTATCCTTAAAGACAATTGCTGCTTAGGTAATGAATTTGTATTATCGATCAATTAACATCGTAAATAGATAAATTATAAGTGAATAATAGAATTAAACATGTGATTAAATAATCGATAAAGGGTTTAAATATAATGGAATTGATATGGTTTTTTGGCGTATGCTTATTTTCTTAGCATGAAAGAATTGTTCTTGAAGGTTAATTATGTTTAATCATATGTTGGAACTTTATATTTATTATGTTATTTTGTGGGAATAGATTTCCACATTGTTTACTCATACCGGCTTTTATGCTGACCCATGTTGCTTTGTTTTGCACGTGGGTGTGTTCCATTTGGAATGCAGGCAGGAGAGGTTAGAGCTATGGAGCTGTGACAGACCGCTTGTTGGGACCAGTAGAGATCTTTAGATATTTCAATCATGTATTTTATTTGAAAGTGGTATTCATGTATTTTGTTAGAGTAAGTTATGTTGTATAATAGGATGGAATCAGGAGTACTTTTATCGTTTGGATTTTTCTTCACTATATTTTAGTTAATATTTTTATTGTACCTGGTTTTTGAGTTAGAAATTGTTGCGGCCTGGGTTTATTTTATATTTTTTTTTTTTAAATTAGGGTCGTGAGATTTCTTGGTATCAGAGCGCTAGGTTGACTTAGATCGGTATGGTCTAGGTTATCCTCGGAATGTGGATTTGGGCATTCTTATGTTTTATGTACTTGAGATTTCTATTTGATTTTGATTTTGACGTGTGCTTTGTTTGTTATGTTTGAGAAATTTTTTATGTTTTAGACTACGATTGTTTGCTTCTTTGAAAGCTTTGTGAGTGATAATGTGATATGATTTTGTTATATGATTACGTGTATTCTTTTGAGGTGTGTATACTTCGTATACACCATTGACTTGTTTTGTTTAGTTTGTAATATGGTTAATGTTTTTATTAAAGTGTAACATTGAAGTATCTTATGGATAATTTTAGTTTACAGATTAAATTTTGTTTGAGTTCATAGATCATCATTTTGTTGATTATTTAGAAGAATCTTACTCGTACTATGTGTAACTCTTAGATGCCACTGAGAAGGGTTAATTTTTGTTTGATTTATCTGATATATGTTCCCCTAATGTAAATCTTAATGGTATGCAACATATAATAGACTTTTGGTACTAGAGTTCAAGTGATTTTAGAAATCTAGATGAAAACATTTGAATATTAAATCCTCTAAGAAGCCATTCTTTTTGTCCTTGAATTCTTTGGATAATATTAATTTTTGGCAGTGGGTAGATATGATTTACACGTCTTAATATAACCAATTGATGATATGACAGATATTCGATCCTTTCATAATAGGTACAATAAAGTTATTAAATACCATTGGTTGAAATTCCGTTTCTATCTCTTTTGTATAGAGTTATTCTTGATATGTAGTAGATTTTGTTGTTGTTGTGATACAAATATAACTTGTCTTTTGAGATCATATTCAATTATTATAGATATATTGTTATAGTAGGTAAAGTGAGTCGTTGGAATGTTCCTAATTAATATGATATAATGCTTACCTGATGAAAAATCACTATAGTCATTTGCATGCTACTTTTAAGGTGAAATTGTTTTGTACATATAAGTTTTTATGAGACTTTTGAATTAATATAGAAATTGAGTTAAAAGTAAATTTTACCATTATCATAAATTCTTAAAAAAAAAAAATTATTTTGTACACCTATGTTACGGTTTTCTGTAAACTGCTACATATAAGCTCAACCCATTGTAAAATATATTTTCCTTTGTTGTTCTGTTTTGCAACTGTTATGATAGTTCTCTCTATATGTTCTCTTACTTGTGACAGAATTTCAGCTTAAATAGATTAATAGTTCTAAGATAATAAATAGTTTAAGGTAATGCACCATGAGTAACGATTGATGTGGTATACAATGCTTTGAGCGATCAAACGGACGCCTGGTATATATTATTATTGAATAAAATTTTTATAGTAACTTCTTTATATGTTTTGTTTTAGTTGTGTTAAAATGTCATGTATTTCTTGCCGCTATTTTTAAATTTAGAATTTTCTACGTGCGTAACAGTTTTATTACAAGATAAAGAATCTATGATTACATTAGCAAATATGTATTAATGGCTCTAGCATTGTTTAATATTGTGGGAGACTTGTTTACTTGAATTGCATAAAATTTAATGATCATACATGTTGATAATGATAGTTAAATTCCAAATAAATTACTAGATTTGACGTGTGATTAGGTTGTCATTTGTATTATTGTGGTTAGAAAGAATAAGATATTAAGAAAACTATATTAATAGGGGAGTATCAGTTAAGACACATATTGTATGATTTTATTTTTCTTCTTACTGGTTGCATATGAGAATAAGTAATGATTGTGTATCGAGTTTTGATTGCTAGGTAATTAAATTTTGAATGAGTAGCCACTGTGACCTTAGTAAATTCATGTATGACATCATGAGGTATATGAAACAAAATATATATATTTGATTTGCTTTCTTAGTTTCTTTTTAACTTATGGATCATCTGTTATTTCAATGTCAAAATTTCATTAATTGATCAAAAGAGATGTATGTATAACATCTTGAGGACATATGCACATGTATATAATGTAAGCTTGGATTTATTAAAATGTGGATTTATTTTCTATTCTTTGGTATATAAAGTTGTTTACATGACCTACTTGTTAGGAGTATATATTCAATTGGTTTGATAAGAATCTTTATTTTAAAGTGTTTAGAAGTTACATCTGTTACAATACTGTACACACTATTTGTTGCAATCGTCGGTTCGACTTCTTTTATGTCGTTATGCATATGTAGTACCCAGACATTCCTGTTCATAAGAAAATTATTTTTAAAAATGTTTATTTCAAAAATTTTGGAAGTTAAAACACACACTAACGGATTTGTCTTGGGATACTGATTTTCATTTATTTATGGTTGTGCAGTAGAGGTTATATTTGTTATAGAAATATGAAACCGTGTCAATATTGAACATCTCGTTGTGAAATTAGTTTTTGCTTTTATGGATACGTTTGTTCTTTGAGGTTTGTATACACACACCGAATACTCTATACTTGTGAGTTACTAGTTTGGCCTTTTGAGGTGTGTATACTGCGTATACACATAGATCTTATTGTTATGATTTTATTCGTTCTCATTTCTCTTTGTTTTATGATGTGGTTAGGATCACATCTTTATACTTCTGTGAATTGTTTTGGGGCTGATCAACCCAATACAAATTTATGGGAGGTTATAGGTGATGATTGAGTAGTCTTGGTTATAATTGTGTAGTGACTGTATTCGTTGGTTTAGTGTGAGTTTAATGGATTTTTATATTTACCGAGTAGTATGTTTATCATAATGGTATATTGTATATCTAATTGTTTATAACTTGTCCTTGATTATAGTATTTTCTTGAATCTCGAGGCCGAGCTTCCTTTGAGGTGTGCATAAATGTAAAACCCGTTTATATTATAAATTTTTGTTCGTTAAATTTTCTTGGATTATGAAATTTTGCATACATGCCTTTAAGGGTTTAGAGTTAATTTTCTATTAAGTTAAAGGATGATATATTAAATATAAAAAAAAAATAGATAGAATTGGGTTGGGTAACAGATTCATTTATGGTCCTAAAATAAAGCCCATTAACTTCTCTATAGTATTTATATTAAACTATTAGGGTTTCATTCATTTTTTTTATAACACCATATATGGGAGAAAAAGAAGAAGAAGAATTGGAAGAAAGCTAAAAGGAGATTTGGATTTTTATGCTTATACAAGTGAGTAGACGTTTCTTTGTTATTGTTTCTATTTTCGTTTTTTGAAATTTCAGATTGTTGACTCATCTTTGAAAAATCATAGAAAATTCGTTTGAAAGGATTTTTAATTGATTCCAAAAACCCTGAACACTATATTGAAATGTCTTCGTTCGATTAGTTAATACCAATTTACGAAAGTTATGTTAATAGGGTGAAGAACGACTTGCAAGTATGACAACCGTTGCAGTTTTTAGTTTCTGTACCATTTTAGTATCTTAAGGTTTTGATCCCTCTAGACTTAATAATATGTATTGAAAATATTAAAGTAGTTAGAATACTCAATGTTTAACAACATATATAAATTTCAGAATTTACTGTGGGTTAATTAATTCTAAATAATTTATTCAACGTAGTTAGTTTTAGATATCCAGTATAATTTTACTGCTACCTTTCTGTTTGCGTGGCTGTCATAGAAAAATCATAGAAGACTCTTTACTCAACATATCTTGATGAATTTACTTGTTTTAGAAAATAGACCTTCTGAACTATAATTTCTATGTTTAGAAATACTTTAAATTATGAGGGTAATATGGTGAAAAATGGTCAGGAAGTCTGACGTAAATTGTTTTGGGATTTCTTTTTGAAATCTGGTAGGATTGAGTAAAACAATTGTTTAATTATTTTCTATATATCGAAACTATTCCAGATTTTTATGCCAAGTAATATTTTCATAGTAAAAGGTTGTATTAAAATTTTATGAGATTTGAGTAATTATTTTTAGATGTGTGAATTTGAAAGATGAATGTTATTGTTTGGCAGATTTATGTAAAGAGTTTCTTTTTAGCATATATGTTTTTCTTTGATTTTGTCCTTTTGTTTGATTGTCAAGTTGAAATAGACACAACTAAAAGTAGTCTAAATATGGAAGTGGATTAGTATATAATGGCATGTTAATTGATTAATTATGTTTAAAGTAACCTAGAAAGTTATATTGATGAACGCCTAGATATGGCTCCATACCAATGGATGGTATATGAATAGAGAAACGAAATGAGTACTGGACTTGAGATTTAATTATAAATGATTTGGAATGGTTTGATACCATGGACGGTATATATTCGATTTGAAAAATAAGAATGGAATACGAAATGGACTTGAAATTTAATTGTTGGACAAGGGTTGTGTGATTGCTTAATTAGTTTAGTTGTTTTGGTAGTCGCCCAAACATTAGTACATTTGTCGCACCTCTGGACTTAGGTTAAAGAAATTAATTATCACCCTAGACGGCTTAGCCTGCGGGTTGACTCTTGGATTATATTTGGGTATTTCCTAGACGGCTTAGCCTGCGGAACTGACCATTCAGACCTTCATAGCCTTCGGGGTTGGTCTGGGCGCCACATTAGAAAGCTCAAGGGAGCTATTAGAGATCATGAGTTAGGCATACGTCGAGGTTAGCCAAAACTTGCAGGTGAGCACCCACTTGGGTTTTGGTTTCCGCGTAGAGGTTCTTAACCATGGTCAAGGCACACTGGTGCACTGTGGGTATGGCAGATGTGTGGAGTGCATCCTATGGGAGGTGTACTAGTGATTGGGCATAGGTTGTAAGTTTTATGATTGTTAAACCTGAGCACCGGCTAGAGGCCAGGACGTGGTTTTGTGACTTTAGATTTGTTGTTTGGTAGTGTGCTAAGGTTTATAATATTGTAATGCTTGGTGCTAATTAATGTTATGGGTAAATTTTATATACTTTGATTATGAATCGAAGGTAACTATGATTATGTGGAAGAACTGCGTTGTTTTATTTATTATGGGTATTAATAGTCATAATTGAACTTGTCATTTTGGTTGATTATAACTTATGGAGAGTTAGAATGAATCATTATTAATGGTTTGAATGAACGGAATGTACTTTCGGATTGATACAAAGTATTAGAAAACATGTAACGTGTAGGTCATTTGCTTTATTTTTATTATATTTGTGTATTATGTATTAACTTCATTTTCCAGGTGGATAGGTCAACTAATTTATTTTGTGCAGGTGGATAGACCTATCCTTAAAGACAATTGCTGCTTAGGTAATGAATTTGTATTATCGATCAATTAACATCGTAAATAGATAAATTATAAGTGAATAATAGAATTAAACATGTGATTAAATAATGGATAAAAGGTTTAAATATAATGGAATTGATATGGTTTTTTGGCGTATGCTTATTTTCTTAGCATGAAAGAATTGTTCTTGAAGGTTAATTATGTTTAATCATATGTTGGAACTTTATATTTATTATGTTATTTTGTGGGAATAGATTTCCACATTGTTTACTCATACCGGCTTTTATGCTGACCCATGTTGCTTTGTTTTGCACGTGGGTGTGTTCCATTTGGAATGCAGGCAGGAGAGGTTAGAGCTATGGAGCTGTGACAGACCGCTTGTTGGGACCAGTAGAGATCTTTAGATATTTCAATCATGTATTTTATTTGAAAGTGGTATTCATGTATTTTGTTGGAGTAAGTTATGTTGTATAATAGGATGGAATCAGGAGTACTTTTATCGTTTGGATTTTTCTTCACTATATTTTAGTTAAGATTTTTATTGTACCTAGTTTTTGAGTTAGAAATTGTTGTGGCCTGGGTTTATTTTATATTTTTTTTTTTTAAATTCGGGTCGTGACAAGAAATAATAGCGAGCCAACACTATATTTATTAATCGGAAAGAAGGGACTCTCCAAAGAGAGGCCGAGTGGAATGAAGTTGTGCTAAATGAACGAGTTATTCTCAATGCCCCTTGTTTCTTGTCGCAGGAAGTGGTGAAGGCTCAGGAAGTGGTCACAAAACTAGTAATAATAATGGGGGTAGAACAATACTAATTATATGCATTGTATACAGGTTACCTATCAAATGTGTGTTGTGGATGGTCATTCAGCTGATTGTTGTAGATGGGTTTACAGCTGGTGGCGGTCATGTATAGTTATCACTGGATATGTATTGCATTTCACTCTCAATAATTGGTAAAATTTCATCTTCTACATCAACATCAACATTAACATATGATTCAGCATCTTCATCACTATGACTAATACCATCACCACCACCATTTGACACTTGATTGACCACCACCATCTAATATAATGTGTTCACGTAAACCACCACCCCTACCAGCCATCACTCTTGTTGATCTTCTAGGTCGTACAATGAGATCAAAACACATGGAACAGATAAGAGAAGAGGCAGTGAAGTGAAAGTAATGAAACTAGGGTTTCTTCTTTTGTAAGAGGTAATAAAATTGGTTAATTGTAAAAAAAAATTGGTTAACTGTAATTTTCTGTCTCTTCCACATGTTGTGTTATTGTCCATTCGATCGTTTTAATCTTTTTAGATCTAATCTAACGGTCCAAGCCAAAACTACTTGGGGCAAGGGGAAAACCACCAAATAATAAGCTTACGTGGAACAGGGGTATTTTGGGTACTTCAACTCATTTTTCAGCTCAGCGCCTCAGAACCCGAGCATTGCTTAAAGATCCACAAGGAGGTTTTGTGTTTGCAATCACACACGACACATCTCATTCTTTCTACTTCAATTCTACTAAGGTGAATTTCAGGCATTAGGATTTCAAGCCCTCAGGCTCCATGTGCATTATGTTTCAAATGGAGGTGGATTTTTAAGTACTGTTCAAACAAGTCCAGACTGATCATGGGCAAGTGAGCAACCAATGACTGACTCCTAGAACAGCATATCCATGTTAACAGCATGCTGTGCTACAGGGACAAGCAGCAGAGGTTTTGCTTTTGCAATCACCGAACTTCTGTATGTAATCAACTTGTATATGATGTACACGGTACCTTTACTCATTAATCATTATGGACAACCTGCAACAGGAAAAGAAAAACACTTTTTTGGAGCATTGTTTGAAGAACTTCTTTTCCAAATTGAATTGAACAACCCAGGCTAACCTGGGTAAAACAGTCGGTTCTAACAGAAACAGAGTGAGTCCACTTATGTGTTCCCACTCGCGGTTTTAGTGGAAAGACGGGTGTTTTATCAGTACTGTCATATCAGGAATAGTACACAAGGACAAAGGCAAATTTGTCGAAACCATTTGATATTATTTTTGATAACAGAGTGGTTTCCACAAATCTGCCCCAAGGACAATGATTTGATGTTAGTTTCTGAATCATCAAAGTCATTACTTCTTACTCTAGGAAGAACATGCACTTATCCCCAGATTTAAAATCTAATTCAATGAACATGCACTTATCCTCAGATTTAGAATCTAATTCATTCTCTCTTTTGATCAACAAAAACATCGTCATTCATCTTTAATATTCTTAGCTAAAATGAAAATAGCTTTAATGAAACTACTTCTCGACTCTGTCACACAAACCACCAAGGTAGGTCATTCTAAGTTCTAACAATATGCAACTGATCAACAAAACAAGAAGGTAGGTCCTTTCAACACTAGTGCACCTTATCCTACATTCCTACCCCACCCCAACAGTCATAGATAACAGACATCACAAAGCAGTACCACGTAACTGTTACTGTTAGCACACTATAACAGAAGATTCATCACTAGGATGCTCCGTATCAACTTTATTATTATTATTATTATTTATTTTATCAAATAATAGTCTATATTTAGGTTAATATATAGTATGAAAATAAATGTGATGTGATTCATTTTAAGGCGCCACTAATTGATAGAATAGTTTTACTCACAGACCAATGTCATTTCTACAAATCCATCACTTTATCAGACTAAATTTAACTGATTGGAGATAAATAATCCTACATGTATACTCACCCATTTCTGCAATTTACTAATCTATTTTCATGTGATCCCAAATAATATTCAGTTATAAAACATGGTAGTGACTAGCGAGAGCAAAATGTTGGGCAGGCAGGCTGTGATGGTCTTATAAGGTTGCACTGAAGAACGCGATAGTGCCAGTGGTTTCACAGCCTAACAACCTTTCCAGAAGCTCCTTGATCTAATCAATCTCATCTACAATTTATGGGTATACTATCCACCTCAGCAGAAGACATGCACAAAACCTGCATCGTAGTCACTAAGGTGGTATTAACTGAAGATTTTCCAAATACATTGAGGAAAAATACAAGTCCAAACCATGATCTTAGCAGCAAAGGAGTCAAATGGCCTTAATTAACAAAGCTATAAATCTAAACGATAATTATTAATATGCAAAATCGTCCCATACAACCATTATACAAAGGACAAGGCACAATATAAAATTAAACTCTTCAGTCTTCACTAACAAATGGGGTACAGTCGTAATGTTAGGCTAGTATGATATACTCCAACTTACTGTACAAGGGATTGTGCCTGACAATGATTCAAAATTTGGAAAAACAATATCATACCAAAACTTATTATTGAACTGCCAGCCTCTGGAGGTGATCCAAGAAAACATCAAAGCTAACATCATCTGTGAATATGACATCCCCTCCAGGCAGTGGAGGAGCATCAGAGTTGTAAGTGGCTGATGGATTCAATTTTGCCAGCAAAAAGCGGGCCTGTATCATGTCAAGTACACAGTAATATATAACTGACATTAGCAAATAATCGAAGTGAATAGGGAAAGAACGAAAACATGAAGTGTGGGGAGTAAAGTGGGAAAGGGGAAAAAACCAATAAAATGAATGAATCAAGAAAATTCCAATTCAATTCGCTGGTATGCAAGATCTGAGACAACAAATTACCTGAGAGCCATACTGATCACAAATGACTAAGCGAGGAACTGGAAAACGTTCCTTACATATTTCATCTGCTTCATCATGTGGGGCTCGCAAAAGCTGGGCAAACATCTGTAATGATGCAACAATTAATATCAATGGAGATCACTTTCCACATATATGTAACCCCGACTGTAATCTAAGAGGATAATGGTTATACAGTTTCACTTGCTTCCAATATTAGCACGAGACTGCTTTTCACCAAAGCAATTGCAAAGAGACTTATTCCATCTCCAAGGCCCCATTTGGCATTGCTTAAAAACAGCTGTTTGATTTTTTGAAGCAATAATTTACCAAATAGGAAGCGAGACATAAGGTCAGATATGCTCAAGAAAAATATGTTAGGCCTTTTATCTTCCCATTTCTTTTCTTATTTTTCGGTAAAATCAGTAATTATCAATTATATCAATACCCAATCAAAAGTATTAGGAGGAACGTGAGTCTTATTACAACGAACAGGAAGGTGCAACATAGCTAAAAGCCTAAAAGTGATCTGATCTTATAGAAATGCATGTGCTAAGTAGTCAAAAATGAAAAAACGAATGCAAAAGCGCTTCAATATGCATTCATACCTTATGCTCTTCTAATTCTTGGTATCCAGATTTTCGCCACTGAGCAATGGTCGCCCCATGAAATATGACGACGGTAAAATAAGAATCCAAAAGTAGGATCCTATCAGCAGCAATGGCAGCCACATCCAGAAGGGCAGGTTCTGGGGCCGAATGAAATTTGTAAGATATTAATGAAGGTTGAATCATTACAACGGAATTGGCAACATTCTCCCTATTTAGGATCATTCTAAAGTATGCAGTTTCATCTGGACTGTTATTGAAGACCTGTCAATGATTAAGTAGTGAAACTGTAAATGGAATCGCAAATGTATTGAATTATAAAACATAGCTCAAACAGGCCAACATATAAAATATTAGTCAATTAATAAAGACAAAAGCCTCACCTGAACAAACTGAGAACGCCGCAGATGAAACATAAATTGAGGAAATATCGAAAACCGTGGTGATAAACTAAAAGATGATGGAGAATCTTTTTGGTAATCACCAAATCTTGAACATATGCGTATCAAGGATCTATCCAGCCACCTGATAGGATCAAAATCCGCCTGCACAGCAATAAAATATTTCACAACTAAGCATGCACATAGTCACGGGAACACACCATCAAGAAAAGATGGTACAAAAAATTTCCAACTTGTATATTTCTTTTTGTACAAGTATGGAGACCAGTAACTAGTTGACTTAGAATTCGAAAGTTTGATACTTTAACCAGAAAGTAAATGGTTTTGGTTAATATTTATATTATTAAACAAAATAGGCAACAACAACAAGTTTCGTAATGGGGTTATTTTTTTATTTCAGATCAAATATTTAAAGGTTTTACCTAAAAACAGAATTAAGAACATGTGCAACTAAAACACATACTAACAAACACACACTTTGAGTAGACTCTACCTCATACTCGACTATCCATTAACATGATCATCCACAATGGTGATCACCCTCACAAATATCCACTCATTTAAATCGGAGCTGTTATGCCCACCACACTCACAGTGAAAGGCACATATGGCAATCTAACAGATTTTTCATGAGCATATATCACCTTTATCAATGTCCCTCCCAAAAATTGCAATGCCCCCACTGTTAATGTTTGTTCAAATTCGATATCAAAGTACGCTTATCACAAGTCAGGATGCGGTTCTATAGGATTTGCCTCCAATTTGGAAGCCACTTATTATTGTCATGTCAACACCTATACTACTAATTTTAATTTGGACTGTAACTCCAATATATAACTATTTCAAGAGTTTAATGTAACAATACGACTTGATATTCATCATCCATCTTTGTCCTTATCAGTTATCACCATTAAAAGTATTCAAGCTCAACGCTGACATTCATCTTCTATAAAGTAAGTTTCAAACCATTTACCTGATTCCCTCCACATTTTTCATATTGTTATTGATCTCGTCATGTGTTCTATATTCTCAATTTTAGTGGGGTTGTTTGATTAAGATTATATAAAAACCATAACCATGGTAGATGCCCGAAACTATAATTCTTTATTTCTGTCCATTTTCAGCTATATCATACCACTATATAGTAATTAGTAAATTAGATGAAGGTTAAGTGGTGCCCTTTGATTTCCGCCGCGGTGTGGTATTGATGTAGGACATAGTAGGAGTTACTATTTTATTTCTAAGTTTCAAGTAGGTTCTAGAATATGCTATTTTAGGTCTAAGTCATATTATATTGGGAGTTAGTATATTTTTAGAAGTCGTTTTAGTTTAGAAGTCCTTTACTTGTTAAACAAACTTCTTGTTCTATAAAAGAAGCTCTAAGTTATTGTAATAGTTAGGTTGATTATTATTGAATTGAATTGAAGAATTGCTTCTTGAGTTATCCTTGTTTTCTTGCTAGATTATTCATCTTTTCCTTCTTTTTACTTGGTGGATTCCAAGCTTCTCGTTCGTCTAGGTTCCTAACCCTATCTTCTCATCTTCTTTGAGAGATTCTTATCTCTTTCTTCTAAGTTCTACATTAAGTGGTATCAAGAGCCTCACTTTCTAGATCCTTATCTAGAAAGCGGTCCGTCGTCACCTTCCGTTCAAGCAGTTTTCGTCCATCCAGATTCAGGAAATTCGTCATCTTTGCAGGCTTGTCCAAGACAGAATACTTTGAACCAGTGTACGTGCTATAGCTTGTTGGAAAGATCTTTGAGTCTTCTTTCTAACCCAATCGACGGTTCGCAATTCAGAATTCTGAGCAGGGAGATACGGTCGTTCTACTACAGGGTGTCGAATCAGATTATTTTTTCTGCAACAATTTTTTTGTTCTCTCTTAACATCCAATGGCACCTAATCAACAAGATTTCGTTTCAAAGAAAGATTTTGATGCAGCGATCAATTCTCTTAAAGAAAGTCAAGCTACCATGAAAACAGAGTTCAAAACTTCGCATGATTCGTTGAAAGATTCCATTGATCAACTCACACGCCATATTTCTCAACTTCTCAAAGGTAAGGACAAGATAGATGAAAATATTCCGGTATCTACACCCAATATTCCAACCACCAACATCCCTCTTCCCTCTACACCTATGGTTTCCTCCACCATCCAACCAATTTCGTATTTTTCTAAGCCTGTTCTTCAAACCCCTATAGATTCCATTCGTCTCACCCACACCAAAACCTCTCAACATGGATCTTTTCTTAACCAAAATGTTTCTGATGATGAGGATGACGTTAATATTTGTGAATATGTGAATCCGCATCGATATCCGCATCGTCGAAATCAAAACCAAAGGTATGTTGACGATGATAGGTTTCGTGATAAAAGTGAGTACAAGCTCAAGGTTGATCTTCCAACTTTTAATGGAAATTTGCATATCGAAGATTTTCTTGATTGGCTTCATGATGTCGAAACTTTCTTCGATTTTACGGATGTTGTGGAAGAAAAAAAGACTAAACTTGTAGCTTACAAACTGAAGGGAGCAGCAGCTGCTTGGTGGGATCAACTTCAACATCAACGATCTAGGACTAATAAGAAACCAATTCGCTCTTGGTCGAAGATGAAACAACTTTTGAAAGCTCAGTTTTTGCCTACTGATTATGACCAACTTCTTTACCAAGAACTTCAAGCTTGCCATCAACGAGATCGTTCGGTGGATGATTATGCTTCGGAATTCAATCGCCTTATATATCGTAATGATCTTCATGAAACAGATTCTCAACTTGTTGCAAAGTTTTGTTATGGTTTAAGGGAGGATATTCAAGAACGCTTCACCAACGTTGTCTACACTTTACAAGAGGCAACCCAACAAGCAAGGAGAATTGAGAGACAGTTAGCACGACGTCAATCTTTGCACTCTTCTGCTAATAATTATTCTCCATCTCCATCTTTTCATCCTCCAACTAAGGTAAATTCTGACGGTCTTCTTCCCACCCCTCCAGCTGGTTTACTACCATCACCATCATATACTAAACCTTCGTCTTCGTTTAGTAAACCATCCACCACAATAGCACCGAAACCCAATGGTGCGCCTTCACCAAAACAATCTCATGTTCCCGCAAAAACAAATCCATATGGTAAACCTGATCTTGGTAAGTGTTTTAAGTGTTTGCAACCTGGACATAAGCAACATGAATGCCCTCTTCGCACTCAACAACTTAATCTTATCAATCAAGAGCATGGCGACTATAATGAAGACGAAGATGAAATCATATATGGTGATGAAGAAGGCGGTGAAGTTTTGGGTTTCGACTAAACTCGAGGACGAGTTCATTTTTCAAAGCAGAGGAGACTGATGTAGGACATAGTAGGAGTTACTATTTTATTTCTAAGTTTCAAGTAGGTTCTAGAATATGCTATTTTAGGTCTAAGTCATATTATATTGGGAGTTAGTATATTTTTAGAAGTCGTTTTAGTTTAGAAGTCCTTTACTTGTTAAACAAACTTCTTGTTCTATAAAAGAAGCTCTAGGTTATTGTAATAGTTAGGTTGATTATTATTGAATTGAATTGAAGAATTGCTTCTTGAGTTATCCTTGTTTTCTTGCTAGATTATTCATCTTTTCCTTCTTTTTACTTGGTGGATTCCAAGCTTCTCGTTCGTCTAGGTTCCTAACCCTATCTTCTCATCTTCTTTGAGAGATTCTTATCTCTTTCTTCTAAGTTCTACATTAGGTATAATGGTACTTTGGTGCCTAGGACACACTGGGATAGGTGATGTTTCCTTATCATCAAACTTGACGATTCCATAACAGGAAAATGATCGTCCTAAGCTCAAGCAGTAGTGATTAGTGGGCATAAGTTCGGATTCCTATTCCAATTGTTGAGGAATTGTAGGCAAATTATGTGGTCAACAAAGCATCATGACCATGTTTGGAGAAATTAGCAATAAAAAATTTAGCCAAAAAGTTGTTGCAAGTGGAGCATAATGGGTTGTGGAGTATGGTGTTAAATGGGACTTTTATATATAAAGACTAAACTTCATGCTATTACATATCAACAACATATCCAAGCTTTTAAGATTCTCCATCTAGACTACCAACCATATCAGTTTCAAAACTGAAAAACAAGTATTGTAAACTGTAAGTTGCAATCAAAAGCCACATAAAGTCAGATTTCAATTTACCTCACTTTCCATTTTAAAAGAAACTAGGCGTGCCATGACCACAGCAGCTGCTTCTTGGTCAAATCCAGCAATTAGTTCCTAGACAAAGATCATCAGTTGCAGATATTTCAGATGCATACAAAATACTAAGACCCTGATAATATTAGAATGCTTAAAATTTTCAAAATCACAATACAATCTCAGAAACACCAGGGTGATTGGCAGCAACAACCACACAGGCAAAACTAAACACGAATAAATTCGAGCAGCAACATCATATAAGAGAAAGAACAAACCTGTATACTTCCAGGTCCAGCTATCCATCGTCTAGAGAGTGTTGTAACGCGAAGTCGCATTTGACCATTATTGTGCTGATAACTGGAGGAAAATATCTGAAATGTATCAGTAAGAGAATATACACAGCAAATCAATGTGATCCTACTGACAAATGAAATTCATACAGGTCAAGAAACGTACTAAGTCAAAAACTGAAGATAGAACGAATTGCTTGTGGGCTGACCAATAGCCTCTGGACTGTCCTTTTTTACAATATCAAATACCAAACACAAAGACGTATCTTTATCAAGACCACACATCTTCCAGGCAACAGTGTTACCCTGACCAATCACTGTTTCAGAACACAAAGGACCTTTCTGCACCAGTCAACAACAAATAGTCAGAACGGAAAGCAGATAGTACCAAAGAGGATAC